>JAEAOA010000165.1:625000-808499 GCA_016746295.1 Potamilus streckersoni | reverse complement strand
CATATGTACCAATACTTGTTTTGCAAAACATGTATAAACAATTACCCACGTTCTTTTCTGCCTTGTTTGAACAATGTGTACAGCTTGGTCAGCTCAGTTTTCTGGCTGCACAGCATGTCTCCCTCCTATTACCACTCTGATTCTTGCTCCATACCTCGTCTTTCTTCTCCCTCTCCCTCTCCTTCTTAAAGGCCTCCCTGGACTTGAGCTTGAAAATGGCCTAATTTTAGTCTGGGTAATAACAAAGTTTCACCATTCGAGTTTATCAGTCAAGGTGTATCTTCTCTATTACACAATATAATTGCTACTGTAGTCCATTTGTCTCTCTAATGAATTTTACTATGTAACTTAATATGGTCTATTCTTCTCACTATACAAATCTTGTACATTTAATTGACCTATGTTAAAAACTTTCATAATTTAACAACTAATGTATTCATGATTACTTATCAAACTTATAGGAATATAGGGCTAACTGAGAATCAGAAATTAATACATGTGAGTTTGTGATTTAATGGAAGTTTTCTGGGCTGGATCAGGTCAAGCGTTAAATCATTCTCGTACCACCAAAACTTTTAAATATAACTATAAAAGTAGTTAAACATAAATTTTAATGTTTCCTCTCAAAATTAAAATTAGAAAGGAAAAGGATAAGGATAAGGAGGAAAAGATAAGGAGAAAAGAACGAGATCAGAAGAATATCGTACTCGCCATTGTCGATATTTTGCGCGGTCTCGTAGCGTGGTTGTGTTTTACGTCATCAACTTCAGTGTTTACAATATGGCATATTATTATGCAAATTTAGGTCACCGGAATTATGTGTGCTTGTTCGGGATATTCCGATCGCTGCCAAAAATTTCAATATGCAGGCAATAAATTCATACTCTACGTACGAAGATTTCAGAGAGCTTGTATTTCATAATGAGAACCTCTACGTACTTGATATTCCTCCAAAACTGCCTTTAAAGTAGTATTTAATCAGTTGATATGCATAAATGTCCCAACATTTTTGCAAGAAAATAAACCCTCAGTTGCATTTTTGCGCCTTTAAACGTTAATAATAATTCAGCTTTGTTTGGGACTATTCTTTTATTTTTATTTTTATTTGTTGTTGTTGTGGGGCTTAACGCCATTTTCAGCACACGATAGGCTAAACATGACTGCCAGTATTATAGTGGAGGAAAAAAAACCCAGGAAATATACGGAAAGAACCACCGACCCACAAGATGTTACTGGCAAGCAATCTCATATATCCACATCGCCGAATCTTAGACTTGAACCCATGCAGAAAGAGGTGAGATGGCAGTGATCCATAACGGAGAGCGCTTTAGACCACTCGGGCTCCCATCCCCCGCCCCGAACAAATGAAAGGTGCAACTTGTGTATGAATGAACGAAATTATTCGTTCTTCTTTCTATCCCAATAAAATTTCACTGAAATAAAAGTATGTGATAAAAAGAATCTCAAATGGTTAATATTTTAATATTAAATTGATAAAACTATTTGAATTATGTCCAACTTTTGTTCGCCAAGGCAAGCAAAAGCTGGACATTATTCAACCAGTTTCATACAGTCAATAATATATCATTACCCATCTGACATTCTCTATATCTACAGCCGTTACAGTCATAACATATGTGGTGCACTCCACCTAAAGCGATTCACCAAACAAATGAAATTGATGTGTATTCCTACAATTACGTCTGAGGTTACTTTAACGGGAATGGCCAAGTGTTGTTCCGACCGCGAGCACCTTCTTTTCTGTGGGACTTTCTAAAAAATACTCTAACAGGTATCATGATATTCTATACATCTATGTGGAGAATGCACAGAGTAATAATCAAACATTGTCTCTTCTCCCAAAAAATTAGGTTCTAAATAGAAAATCTCAGCAGGTATTGACATAATTATTTTCCCTCCTAATCCTGTATCAATTATGATTTGCACCTTTAAGCAGGCCCAGCCCTAGGGTAAAGCGAACGAGAAAACTGCCTTGGGCCCCACGCGTTCAAAAAATCTACTCCGCAACGCATTTTTCTTTCTTCTTCTTCTTTTTTTTTTTTTTTTGCTTGAAGCCCCGCTCAGCGTTGTTGCTACATCCTAGGGCCGGGTCTGTCCTTAAGTTCAGACCTGCATCCTTTGATTATGACGAATTGACATCCTACATTAAAATTTGCTGTTATGTTCTTAACCACAAGATACAAATATAACCGTACTATATGTCCATTATCCACATAATCTCATTCCTTTTAAATAATTTCATTATTTATAAACGGTGGTTTCCTGTTTCGAAGATAATTATAGATCGAATGGGGTCGCTTCTTTTTAAAGCAGATATAACGGTACCAACTGTACAAATCAAGGTGGGCGAAGCTTTAAGATACCCAAATTCACTAATGAGGCACAAATCCATGTCGCTGACACGTTAACTCATTATGCAAGTTCTTCCTTTAATGCATACTTTATATATATATATATATATATATATATATATATATATATATATATATATATATATATATATATATACATATATATATACATATATATATATATATATATATATATATATATATATATATATATATATATATATATATATATATATATATATATATATATATAAATATATATATATAATTTCCCCCAAAATCATTATAAGCAATAAATAAAGCTTGGATCTGAAAAGATCGCAACCTAAATGGTGTTTATCAAAACGTACGTTACTGTCGTCAGTGTAATTACAAGCTAATTCAGTCAGATAAAGATGAAAACTAAAACTCATGATGGAATTAAAAAGTCATTGAATCCACCGTGTATACTCTTTGAGAAACCTAAAAGCAAATTTTTAATAATTATACATGTACTTTGAATATTCATTCACGAGGCTTCAGAATGCTGGTGCGAAGGTCATGATACATACGTAACCCTTTTTATGCACGGAGATTTTTTTGTGGTAAAAGAGGGTTTGGGGAGTATAAAGGGCGTTCAAAATTCACTTGTACGTTTTATCATACCTCTTCCCCCCAAAAAAATCGTTATTGTTGATACATATAATTTTTTAAGTGCCATATGTTGTGATGTTCATTGGTTATAAAATACAGGATGTCCGCGTTACTTGGACTAAATAAAATGTAATCAAAATCAAAGGATTGATTGAAACAAAAAGTAATCATGTTTCATATGTGTCTGAAAATAGAATCTTTATAAATCTATCAAGAATCATTTTGACAAATTTTAGAATAAATAATGCTTAATAATACACACGTTGCCCGTATATACGTGACAAAGATATGCTAAACTACGGAGCAAGTGATGATAGCCGGCCAAATTTGCATTCGGAAAGGTGTCATGCCGCCATCTTTAAATTCTCAGAAAAAATACCAACAAAAAAGAACATCGGGTACAACGAGGAAAAACCAGTAAAATTGTGAAATACTCTATGTACTAAAGACTATCTTCAGCTGTGCGATTCAAATTAAAACTTTTGCTTGACACTTGCATTTTTATTTGACAAGTATCAGTGAAAAAGAAAGAATAGATATCATACATTAAAATATACTGTAGTGTCCTCTATGTTTATAAGCGACGTAATCGCTTTGTAGGCAATAAAGTACTGATACATACGTTACAGAGCGTAATGTATGTATTAAGACTTAATCCAAAACAAAAATGATTATCAGTGTAAAAAATGAGTACAATTTAGATCTTCTGTTTGCCTCTTCTATACAAATATTCTTGCAAGCACAATACCGAATAAATTTTTAAAATGTTTTAAAAGTAACTATGAATGACACGAATATATTTGGTAACTTATGGTTCAAGGTCTAGCATAAAAAAGAATAAATATTTAGTGCGAATGTAAATTATTAACACACTATTCAACAAAATGCAAAGGTAAATTAGAAACAAACCATGTGTAAATATTTATTTTAAAAAATAACTAATTTCAGCTATACTCAATACTTCCGTGATAACTTGGTAACGTAGTATCGATACTTACATTAATGAGTCCCCTACTAAAACAAAACAAGAAAGGAAACACTAAAGGCCTACAGGAAACGCCAGAAGGCTAAAGGTCTGAAGTTCCTCCAAAAGAGAGAGCTAGGCAAATGCAATATTATGTGCCGTAGTCACAAGCAAGTAAGAATAAAGGGGAGGAGAGAAACATGAAAAATAAATTAAGAAACAGACTTTCACGGCAGACAGAAAAATAGAGAAGAAAGCAATGAAAGCATAAGTGAACAGACCAGTGGATATGACAAAGCTATTATACCAAGAAATGAAGAGCAGAGTGATCACCTGATAGTAAGGTAACCATTTATTACTAAAAGCAACAAAGGAAACGTTTTGCAGATGATGAGGCGTAGGGAACTTTGCGCGTGCCCACAATAAATATAGGTATTCTTAAATTTGACTTTTCAAACCTGAGACGTAAATAAAGACAAAAAGTGAGAAAATTGAGCGACTAAGTAAAAAACTCAGATGGTTGAAACTTTATATCTGACGCCAAGAAGACGGAATCTTTTAACACGAAAATTCTTTGTATGCAATGCAGTTTTGTCTGAAATAAAGGCGTCAAAACAGTCTCATTCTCTAAATAGACGCCGTATTCTACATCAGATTATTTCTGGGTCGATAACAAAAACTTATCAATGTTTAAAAAAGTTAGTAGCTTCACAAGCTTATGTAGGCGCTCTATGGGAAACGTAAACGACAAAGTTCTCGCCTAATGTAAAGCGTGACCACAGTTCATCCCGCTTTCAATTGCATCATCAGTCCCAGAATTCATGATGAGAGACGATATATGTCGTGCACAGCCTAGCATATTCCCAAAAAATGGACAACGGAGAAAAATTATAGACACGAGTCGAGATCGATTATCTCAAGAAACTTCACTAATATCAATGTGACAATCCGAATCACACTATTGCTCTAACTACATTCGGACGGTAGACACCAAACCATAAACTGCTTGCCTCATTCGTTTCCAGAAATCCTTGTCAATGTATACACCATCAAAACATGGCCCTCAAAGTTCAAGTTCTAAGATAGAATAGAGTCAAAATAAATGAGAATCCTCAAAATGTAATCGGTAATGCAGATGACTTCCACGAACTTCTCAAAACTCTGCTCAGCGGATTAACAATTGAGAACGGGAAAACAAAAATGAAGATCGTGGAAATCGAATGTCAAGTAGAAAGCTTCAAAGAAGATCTGAAAATCAATTAGAGCTTTTTGACCAGCATGTACAGAACGATGAACTAAAACACACAAGTTTCGTTGTTGTCAGCGATGAAATGTCACATTCTTCTGACACAGTTGCTGCATTTCTGGACAGGCTCATTTCGTTAGGCCAATAGAGAAACATATTAATATTCTGTTTGATTGTTAATCACAAAACCTGTACGCCATTGGTGCCATTTTCGAAATGGCGCATGGGGAAGGGCCATGTGATGGATTGAGATGGACAGTAAAAAAAGATGCCAGATAAAGCAATACGACAGGGATATGCTGTAATCAGGGATGTTTCAGAGTACGCAACATCCATGTCTCCAATGAAGGAAACAAACTGCAACAATGTGAAGTAAATTCAGATAAAACCATTCCGAAACACAATGAAATATCACAAAGTCGGTATTACTGATGACACTAAAAAATAGATGACCCGTGAAACCTCCTGCTACTGTTCAGTGTGCATTACGGGTTCTTACTGCGACAGCCGGACCATTCTCTTAGCGTCAGCTGGCCACTTCGCCATACGTTAGCCTTTTGTCAATCACTATCAATAACCCACTAAGAAGTACCCATCCATCTGTACAGCCAGACGTAGCCATGGATTCTACAATCTCTGGAAACGGCACACCAATCGCCTGCATTTGTTCGATTAAAAGAAGGAGACTTTGTATCTGCCGTATACGATGGAAAATAGTACCTTGGAAGGACTAAAGAAATTGTTATATACGACATAGACTGTGAGATAACTTTTTGAAAAAGCAAAAGAACTGTTCAAATGGCTGGAACATCCTGGTCTTGTCTGGATTGACGAACAAAATATCATTTGTAAAACCATATCTCTTATTCCATCTGGAAAATCTGAACGACTATTCAAAATATCTGATGCTGAAATGGAATTAATTAACAATGCATTTGCTTCACGTTAGCGAAATACATACGTTACCTAAACAGTACACGTGAACAGACCCCTCACTTTCATCGGCAAAAAATATTTTGTTGTATGTGAGACTGTATATAAGATCGGGTCTTTTTAATTGCACACACAAGTGTACATTTAAGTTGTTTGAACTGTAAAATATTTCCGTATTTTACACTACGACACATACGTTACCATTCTATGTTACAAAAATATTTTTTTAAATACATTAGTTATTTTGTTTTATTTTAAATTTTCATGAATTCACTTAACTCTCATAAAAATTGTAATCATTTTATCTTCCTATAAAATATAAAATAAGTCATAATGATTATATCAGATAAATGATAATGTGAATAATGATGATGTTCAACTGTCACATACAAGAGATAAATACTAAAATGACGAATGTACGTCTTTAATATGGTCAATCAAATATATTTGTAATAATGTTATGCCATATTTTCATGAGCAAAAGGGAACCAAGAAATCTGAGCGAAAACAATTATAGATTTAACGAACAGTCTCTTGTAGGGTGTATCTGATACATACTGTTACAAGCCAGGGGTCTATTGCTTGATCGAGCGGTGTCAAAACCCTGGGCTCGAATCCCGCTAGAAGTGATAAGTTTACCCCATATTTTCAAAGACTTCTATACAACTTCAGTTGTAAGTTGGAAAGCCAGACGTGTCCATTCTGTACATTAATTTTACACTTATCAATACAAGACCACATTATTTACAACTTGCAATTTAGCCATCAAACGCACATCCCCACAGTTTCTCTATATTAACTTTCCGTTCCGCTTGTAATTAACACCGTAGAAACTGTACAACTATCCCTAACACGGGGGACTATTTTAACTGCCTACCTGAGGCCAGTCGAACTACCGTTTAAAGGCACATCACACCAGTAAACCTACATCAAATTTGCCGCAATGGCAACATAAACGGTATCTACCGAGTCCTTTCTCATTTATCCAATTGTGTAATTTACCGGTTTACTACCATAAATACTGCCGCTGCAGTCACAACAGAGATGTACACCAGAAGTTTTTATAAAGTGCTACATCACGACAGGGACAGTCATACGGATTGGGTCTGAGTTCGCAACTCATTGGTTATGGCATTTCAATCATACTTTCTCTCCGTGACGTTTGCTCCTAATAATTGACTAATTATTTCGTGCTAAGGAATATTTCCCACTGCAATGAATTCCAATAATCAAACATGTAATCACACAAGGCTACAAATTGCTTAAACTAAATGCGTATCTCCTTAATTTTATTACAATACGTTATATTTTTGGAGTGACTAAAAGTCATACACATTTTAAAACTTTCGTACTTATATTTGAATAGGAAACTATTATGATTAGAATGGTATTAATTTGACAACTTAAAATGTTTTAGATGCTTTGAATAGTCATCATTATCAATTTAAATGAAATTTAAAATGAGAATTTTTTTGGCTAAGGATGTATTTTACTTTATGCACATTTGTCTGTCTTTTTTCATGACTCATAATAAGAAAACTCAATACTGTTTTGAATTAAATTTATGTAAAATTATCGTAAAATACATACCTATATAATTTTAAACCAATTTCTCGGTATAATTTTATTTGTAAATCATAAAAAAAATACTTTTAAATATGAAGATCTCTTGCAACGTATGTATTGTGCTTGATAAGTAAGGATGTGAAACAATAATTGTGAGTAAACATCAACAAAAAATGGGTGAATTGGTGTTGTTGAAATTGTACAATTAAATTTTAGATATTTCTCTGTAAAATAGACGAACTACAGATATTATGTCTATATATTTTTTTCTTCCATTTTTATGTCTAATTGCGCCTCATTGGTGAATTTGTATCTTAAGGTGTAAGAATATTGTATTTAGAAAAAAAAAACACCACAACTAGCTGTGATTGGTCCATTATTTAAAAAGAGTTGCTGTTTCTGTTCTGTCATGCTTGGAAAAAAAATGGTAATTCGTATATAGATCATATTTTGTACTTTTTATTTTTTTAAATGTCGTAAACATCATTGAAAATGCATTTGTTGTAACTGGATGACTCTAACCACCGAAGTCTTAATGATATGTAGTACCTGATTCTGTCTTTGCGCGCTTGTGTGTGTGTCTTTGATTTTTACTGTAACTTTAACATTTTTTTTTTCAGTCTTACCGCTACGATGTCTGCAGTGTGATTGTATAGTGGAGACTAACGTCAGGGTTCGTACAGAGCGATCACGGGCCCTGGGGTAAGAAACACCTCTTAATTCTTATTCAAGCAATATTTTTCTTTTATACAATCTAAAAGTGTTGTTCGGCCTGGACCCCCTTACGGGCCCAGGCCCCTATGGATGTTTCCCCTGTTGGCTTCCTCCCCCACCAATCGGCCTTGTCGAGGACAACCAATTGCAACACTAACCTCTTTATGCTGAGTATCAATCTGCTGGTACCATTTTTAGCAGTCGTTGGTATGACTCAGCTGGGGTTCGAACCCGAAAAATCCGCATCCGAAACGAATGCTCTTACCACTAGAACACCGGAGCTGTCACGTTTTGTTCTTGTCAAACTGACAGTCTAAGATTATTCTCTATGATAGTGTGTGACATGTATGCTGAGGTAGGATATAAAGTATGCTTATTTCACAATACATTAGGAAAGGTCTATAGAAAAACAGTTGGTACTGTGATAACAATAAACAAGCAAAACGGGTATTGAACCGAAAATTTGAGAATGATGCCATTGTTTATATCACCGGATGTAACTTAAGCGAGATTGTGAAGCTGCCGATTTTATATGAAAATGATGAATGTTGCAGTAGTAGGTGAAAAGGCTGATTCTGGCGCAAAAGTTATCCCCATCCTCAAAACAAATACAAATTACTTCTCTTAAGACCTTAAAACACCAAAGTTTTTTCACCTACACAAAAACTAAAGGCTGATTCTAGCGCAGATATAATTGTATAAGGTAATTACCTCTCTCAGTAGATGAAAAGGCTAATAATTGTATAAGGTAATTACCTCTCTCAGTAGATGAAAAGGCTGATAATTGTATAAGGTAATTACCTCTCTCAGTAGATGAAAAGGCTGATAATTATACCAGAACGGTGCAGGTCAGTTCACAAGTAAGTGATATTATATCTCATCACCAATGATTAATGTTTCAACTGATGATATTAAAAATATTTCATTATCGCGGCTCAATTTAATATCGGACTTACCCGGCTGTATAAAATATGGACTGACGCATCCGGAGATGGAAAATTTCCAGGAGGGTTAGCAGATACTCAAGCGGGTCAAAATTTAACAAAAAAATAAATAGCATCAACGAAAAGTTAAAAGAAAAACGGCAAACGTGTAAAAGTTTACAGACCAAGCATGATGAAATAACCAGCAAAGCTCTCAAAATGAAAAATGAACTAGATGTACGGCAAGAACTGATCAACAAACTGACGTGTGAGATACAACGGCGAGATCATGTCGTACAACTGTACGAAAAAGCAGTAAATGAAGTTCGCGATGTTGAAGAGACCATTGCCAGGTTAAATACCACCATCAAAGATAATAAAATAATCATAGATGATTTAACATCAACGATAAATGAACAACATGAAGAAATCAGCCGACTTGAAAGAATCAGCGCAGACAACAAAGTTGTCATGGAAACGCTAGCGTGGGAATCGTTAACGATTCCACCAGAGAAGAAATCTGTTGAACAAATACTTACTGAGGCGTTACTGAAACCTAAAGATCACTCGTAAAACCACTAGTGGTTTCAAATTCTCAATCATCAGTGATTTTCAATGTTTTGTTGATCAGTTCGTTATACGCGTACGGGTAATATTCACCATCTGGTTCACTTTTGATAAATTTTTTGTGAGTTTTGCGAAAATTATTGTTTAATGCTGCTTTTCTCGTTATGCTGTACAAGTAAGGATAATATTCTCCATCTGGTTCACTTTTGATGAGTGATTTATTGGCGTTGATGTAGTGGTTGAGCAGATCTCTTTCTCTTTTAATAAATTTATCAGGGAGATCTATTACGTCAATATCATCTACTGGTATATACCCTGGAGAAGTATATAATTGCATAAGATTTTCAGCATGTTTCATCTGAACTTCTCGGAGGATTTCATGGAGATCACTTGAAAATTCGGTCATTATATAATATAAAAAAAAAATTATATATCTAATTGATTTTATGTTATATCATACTTCTTTTGATAATCTTTCTCATATTTGCTGATCCTCTTGGGTAGAATATCTGTTAACATGTTGTCAATAATACGAAATTCACGTATTAAATCGTCCATACTATATTTTACTCCTCGTAGGTAAGATCTTATTTGATCAAGTAGTTTTTTGTAAGTTATAATTGATGTTAAGCAGCCGTGCTTTTTTATCAAAATTTTAGGTTCAACTTTTTCACAAGCTGCTGTAAGAGAAACACCAACACCGGATATGATTAACAAAAACGGGTTTAATGATATACCACTTGAAATTATGCCAGAACTAGTCATTAACAAGGGTAGATATGATATTACTCGAAGTATTTTGTTATAATATTTGGAGCATTTTTTTACGCACCAAAGTTTTTTGTGATAATATTTGTAGTATTGTATTAGTGCGTCAACATCCTGTCCTGGAATATCTTTTGAAATATGATTGAAATCAACTATGCTTTTTTTCATTATAATATTTGTTCACATAATCTCAGGCTTGATTAAGTAACTAGTTGAGGTGTTTCAGCCACAAATTCCAGACAATACCAATATGACGCAGCAGTTAATTTTTTGTCATCTGCTATTAGCATAAAAGTTTCTTCAACATCTTTGTTCAACACAATAGACACGGTTCCAGAGAAATTATTAGTCGAGTGACGCCATGGAAATAATGTAAATATATTAAACTTTGCACTGCTCAACACGGACAATCTATACACACCAGTGACCTCTGCAGTATGTTTGAGAGTGTTATTTTGCGGCGACCAAGTAGACATTCCAGAAGCAACAGTATAGACAATATTTTTAATCTGCTTGTGAGGAATTTTAATCATACTTGTTTTCTCAACAATACTAGGAATTCCACTAATAATATCGTTGAGTTTTGTGTTAATATTATCGAATGTAATATCAACAGATGGCGGACTTCCAAAAAATTCGTTATTGGTTTTGTTTATGTTTCTGCGAAAATTTAAAAACGTGGTGATGTGATTAGTAAAATCAGTTTTGAACTTGGTAATTTCATTGTTGATATCATCAACATATTTCTTTGTTACAGCATCAAAATCAAACTCTGGTGTTCTAAGATTATTGATGCCATTATTGTTCATGTTGAGAAATGCATGCATTATACTACCACGCACCGACACGTACTTTGATTCCTGATCATCAACATATTTCTTAGTAGCAGCGTCATTATCCTCAGTTGGGTTTCCAAGGTATGTGATCTTGTTCTGGTTCATAGCAATGTTTCCCGTAAATAAATCACCTGCTTTTCTAACATAATCGTTAACTGACCTACCCGAATCTTCTATCTTACCTTGATTATTAAAAGTAACAATATTATTAGCAACTGCAGTAGGATTTCGTACTAGTACATCTGATAGTTGTACATTACTCGTCTTTAATCGTCCTTGTTTGTCCTGGAAAACTACAACTTCATTTGGATCTACACTTGCAACGTTTAACAAATTGTTGATTTCATTTTTGAGCTTATCAAGAGTCGCATACTTGGATAAGTCACCCTGGTAACCTTCTGTTAATAAATCTACTGCTAATGTTCCAAATTTTGTATAGTAGCTCATTATACATACCGTTCTACACAAAATTGTTGGATTAATATAACATAAAATTATACGATGGCGAAGATAATAAACTTTGACACCGAGCGATTGGTGAAGCATAAACATAGCAATGAACTTCCAGACTGTCATTATCTTATTGTTGGGCGAACTGGATCTGGTAAAACAAATTTGTTATTAAATCTTTTACTCAATAATAACTTTAACTATGATAAGGTGTATATTTACACCATCAACCCCCAACAAGACAAATACGAGTTACTAAGTGAGTATAATGATAAACTTCGTGATGAACTTGGCATTGGTGATGATATATTTTTGATAAAACAACCAGAAGAACTCGTTCCAGTGAATGAACTCGATTCGTCAGAGCAGAAGATAATCGTCTTTGATGATATTCCGCTAAACAATGAGGAAATGAACAAGATTAGATCATATTTTTCACTATCACGTAATAAAAGATGTAATTCTGTTTATCTTGCCCAAGATTTTATAATGTTGATAGGTTTATTAGGCGAAATACGGGTTGTTTCATATTATTTCCCGGACTAGATAATGTGGATGTGAGAAATATTGCAAACGAACAATGTGGTGATGTTACAAAAGATAAATTTATCGAATTATATCATCGAGCAACTAAAGATCGATATAGTTTCTTTTTATTTGACAAGCTAGCGCATGATCCAACCAAGATGTTTCGTTGTTGCCTTGAGACGTTTCTATGATATAATTTTGTAAAGCGTATAAAAATAATGGACAAACATCAACAGAAAATCGAATTACTAAAAAAGTTTCTCGAAACTCGAGCGGCTTTTAAGAAAAAGGTGGAAGAAGCTCGACGTGGACAATTGACTGCTACAGAAACAACAGCTACGATTTTCAGACCAATAACTGAAGCAATATTAGGTAAACAACCTGAAACTAAACCACTATCAGAAGAAGAACTGAAACAACTGAAAGAAAAAGGTTTGGTTGGAATTGTTAAAGAACAACAAGAAGCAGCTGCTGCAAAAATCATTACTAGATCTGATGAAGACAAAAGAAAACTAGCTGAGTCACTTACAGCAAATATAGCTGATCCTGCTGCAAGACAGGCTGAAACAGATCGATTGATAAACAATCCGCTAGAACTTGAGCGAAGATTAGCAGAGTTAACAACGCAAGGAATAACAAATATTATAAAAAATTTATCAGGAGATATAAAAGATATCAAAGAGGAGCAACAAAGAGTTGGTGAGGCTACTGTAAAGTTTATGGATGTTGAACAGCAAAGATTTTATTTTATAAAAAGAGCAAATTATGAGATAGAAGAAAATGAGTATGATGATTTTTTTAAAGAAAGAAAATATTAAAGATATTGATAATATAGAAAAGTGGAATGATGGAGAATATCAAGTATTAATCGATAGCTTAAATGAGATAATAAGAGATGGAGCTGCTGCTAAAGAAGAAATAAGCACAGCTACAGAAATTGGTTATATGATTCCACTTTATGAAAGAATGAGAAACGGTGTTATTACTTCAATATTTGGAATAACAGCAAAAAGTGGTAGACCAAAAGGTTTTGGTAGTGGGTGGAGTTTTAGAAGGAAATTTTTTACTTTTGATAAATTTCGTGTAAAAAAATTAGAGAAGCAATAACAGGAAAAGGTGTGAAAATATTTACATCAAACGCAGACATAGTCGATCGGCTAATGCTGTTGATATCCTCTAAAGAAGCTGGTAATGAAAGTGTAGAGATTGATAACGAAATTATTGATATACTTGATCATTTAAGATCGAGTGGATTACTAACATCAACCAAGTACGAAATTTTACACCGCGATCTTATCTAAAATATTAGTATAATGCAAACAACATTATTGCTTGATTCGTCACAAATAACAGGAAACAGCGCGAATTTTACAGTAAATTACAACCCACCAATAGAACTAGATCCTGCAAAACAGTATGAGATTGGATTAATTTCTTGTACTTGCTGGAACGCCATGCCGAATATTAAAACTGGGATTAATGATGAAATTTTAATCGTTAATGTTAAACAATCTCCAACATCACAAAAAGAGTTTATTGATATACAATACAAACTACAGATTCCACAAGGAGCTTATAACATTACTGATCTAAACAGAACAATAAAAGAGCTTCTAACAAAAGCTGGTGGGAATGCTGATAATTTCGAATTAGCGGCGAATTATAACACCTTACGAGCTAGGATAACAGTGAAAAGAAATATGAAAGTCATCTTTGAAGAAAGAAGTTTTGGAAAGATGTTAGGTTTTACTAGAGTTTTATACTATACCACCGGTGAAGATAAATCTTTGACATTTGATGGAGAACTACCAGTAGATATTACAGAAGTAAATACAATACTCATCAATTGCTCTATCGCATCTGGATCTTATACGTCAAAAGGCAACCGCGGGCAAACGATCTACAGTTTCTCACCAGAAGTCCCACCAGGTTCTCTCATGCAAATCAATCCGCGACAGATTATCTACTATCCAATAACACCTGAGAATCAAATTACAAGCATTACAATGCAACTCACAGACCAATCTGGACGACAAATAGACGTGAACAACGAGATAGTCACGTATTACTTACACCTACGCACTGCCTAGGAATGTGATGTTGTGTACATAATTTTATAAAATGAGACGAAGAAAAGTTTATCGAAGAAAAATCGTAGGTGGATTTTTTGGAAATATATTTACAACAATTGCAGAGAATATTCCAGGAATCGCGCGTAAAGTAGCGCCCGTTGCACTTGACGCCGGTAAAGCTTTCGCTACAGGGGCGGCATCTTCAGCAGGCACTGCAGTAGGGCAAAAGATTGCTGATAAGATTAAAGGACCTTCAACAACACCTACGGTGTCTGAAATAAAACGAGTAATATCAGATATTGCGCCAACAGAAGAAACAAAACGAGCTATGATAGCTACAACAAAAAAATTATTATCGCCGAGTGGTGAAGAAATAGTACGTAAACTTGTAAAGAAAACAAAACCGATGACCCCTGCTGCCTTTTAATTTTGTGTAACGATTATAAAATAAAATGTCCGCCAAAAACTATCTCGACTTTGCAGAAGAAATTGATACTGACGATGCTGTAACAGAATTAGAGTATGTCGAGTATCGCGATGAGAACTCGAACGAACCGAATAAAACCGGAGTTAGAACTTTTAACACAAGAGATGAGGACGTGTTTCTACTACCCCATAAGGCAATGTTAGAAGTGCGTGGCCGAATATTAGATGCAGCAGGTGGTGATATTGCAGCTGGAACAGAAATCGCTCTCGTCAATAACGGTTGGAGCTTGTTTAAGAGTGCACGATACCAACTGGCCAATCAAACCGTAGAAGATATTTCGATGCACTTACCCATAGCGAGTACAATTACTAAACATCGTTTCGTTTAGCGATGACTATTCCAGATCAATAGCCACAAATATGATGTGGTTCAAAGATACCTCATTCGGGACAGCTGTTTCGAGTGAGTTTCGTACTGATGCTGGTAATCCTGCTGCTGGTAATAATAATCTTATCGCCAATCCTGCTGCTAATGATGTCGCTGCGATAGGTAATTCGATAAGATTAGTCGTTACAAATATAAGACGACAACAATATAACGAGGGATTTGCTAAACGAAAAGCATTTGCCGCAGAATCTCGCCAAATAACGATGATGCTTCCGTTAAGTACAATCTTTGGATTTTGCCGTGATTATAACAAAGTGTTTCGAGGAATAAAACATACGCTTATATTAGATCGAGCTGATCAAAACGATTGTATAATACACGCCGATGGAGTGGCTGAGGGACAGTTTTCTATTACAAGATTAGCACTGTGGATGCCTCGGGTTGTCCCTTCATTAGCTAAAATGATGGAGCTCGAATCTTTACTAGCCACATTTACAAAAAAGATACACTTCCAACAGAACAGGATTTATCAAACAGCCATTCCCAACGCGACTGATTACACATGGCGTGTAACGACCACGCCCAGCGAACAACTACCGCGACACTTGTTCGTCGTATTTCAACGACAGGCACGTCGTAACGATCAGGAAATGAACAACTCCGTATTCGATAACCCAGACGTTAGACGAATATTTGTGAGAGTAAATTCCAAACAGTATCCCGAACGTGCAATCGAATGTAATTTTGCCGTAGACGCCACCAGAAACATCTCTCGGCCGTACATGTATCTTATGGAAGCAATGCAAAAATATCAGAAAGCGGACAGTGGATCTCAAATATCAATAGAAGAGTTTCGATCGCTCTATCCCATCTTTTACTTCGACGTATCAAAACATTTGGAGCGTGTTGTGGGATCGACTGCAGATATTGAGGTCACGTGGACACTGGGCGCTGTGCCAGGTGAACAGTATAACGTATACGCGCTATTGGTTAGTGATCGATTTCTGACCATCGATTCAATCAAAGGAAGAATGACAGTACAAGTTTAATCTAACAACTTGGATATAACATTATGAAAACCAAATACACAACTCGAGAAATATACCTAACATCTGGTCAAGTTGAAAAATTATCAGCAGCTGTTGCTAAACGCAGCTCTGTTTCTTTGATGATCTCTCCGGAAACTTCAAATAAAATTGCAGTAAAAGTCATGCTAACGCAACAACAAATCAATAAACTCGATCGCAACAAACCTTTTGTGCTGAAATTATCTGTTTCTCAGGTAACTGCAATGTCAAAAGAAGGTGGATTTTTTGGACCAGCGTTATCAATAATAGCTAGCAAAGTTTTACCAGTACTTGGTACACTTGGACTTGCGGCTGCGTCAGGAGCAGTCTCTGGCGCAACGAAGAAAGCAGTCGAAGGTCGTGGTATCAAACAAATCTATCGTTAATTTTATGTAACAGTATAAAATAAAATGCCAACGAAAAAGTCACCGATAAAAACAAAATCATCGAAAAAAAAGAAAACAACAAAACGCAAACAAACAAAACAAGGAGGAATTATTCCTTTCGCTCCACTTCTAGCGGGACTAGCGGGATGTCTGCTGCCAAACTTACTAGGAATCGGACGCGGATTAACTCTACCAGGGACCAGACGTTATTGAGCAATTTTGACATCATTGAAAAATTGAAGGACGTTGTTGGATTTCGAGGAGTATTTTCCAAGGATGAACTCGATAACGTACCAACAGGCGGTTCTTGTGTTGTAAATATTGAAAACTTAAATGATGGCTCTGGCACCCACTGGGTTGCTGTCCACGATAACAATTATTTTGATTCGTTCGGACTTCCTCCAAGCAAACTCATAAAAAAATATATTTTTAAAAAATTTGATAAAATAAATTATTCGTCTAATCAACTACAGCCGATTGGAACATCAGCTTGTGGTTATTATTGTATCATGTTTGTCAGACAAATGCACCAGAGTAAAAGCTCTGGGAGTAAAAACTTTTTAAAGTTTATTTTACAATTTGATGAGCATCCTTCTCATGCGAATGATAATATTGCAATCAATTTTATCTAAACTCCTTGATATAATAATGTCAACATACTGTCTCAAATGCAAAACTAAAACAGATAACAAGGATGAGATGACGGAAAAAACGAAAAATAATAGAACGATGTTAAAAAGTATTTGTGCAATCTGTGGTAGAAAGAAAAGTATGTTTTTGAAAAAACAAGTAGGATCTAGCGTTGATAGAGTTATCTTGATCGACGATTAATCTTATGAAACAAAATAAAATAAAATGAAATGCAATTGTGATTGTGACAAAGATCTTTGCATAGAACAAGATAAAATCATTACGTACTGTCAACATTGTAACAACAGAGAAATATTAGGGTTAGGTATAGATATACATAAAATTATTGGAAAATTACCAAAACCAAAAGGCGGTTGGACTTTGCCTGGTCATCGGTATACAGGTCCTTACAATCCGCTAGACCAACAACTAGATGAAAACGACAATCCATTGCCAGGACAAGAACCTTATAATCAAGTGGATGCAATAGCAATGCGTCATGATATCTGTTATCGTGATCATGAAAACTCGAAAGCAGATTGTGATAAAGTAATGTTAGACGAATTACATGATATGGAGCCAACAAATCTACGAGAACGTTTTGATAGAAGATTTGTTCAGGAAATGATAGGAGCAAAATATAAACTTGGACTCGGAAAAGAATTATACGATGATCTTGCAGTCGAACTACACAGACCTAAAAAAAAAGTTTCCGAGACGCAAAGTTGTTGCAAACGCTGTAGATGATATCTGGGCAATAGATTTGGTAGATGTATCTAATATGGCTCAGTTTAACGTTGGCGCTGATGGCGCTCCAAAGAAGTATTTGTTTAACGTTATAGATGTTTTCAGCAAATATGCTTTTAGTGTGCCAGTTTCAGATAAAACAGGAACGTCAATCACTGATGCGCTAAAACAAATAATAACGAGTACAGAAAGAAAACCAAACAAAATCTGGACTGATCATGGAGCCGAGTTTTTTAACAAAAAGTTTGAGCAGTTTCTAGAACAAAATAATATTAAAAAATACGTTACAGGAAACGAAGGCAAAAGCGTTGTTGTCGAGAGATTTAATCGCACGCTAAACGAAAAATTACACAAACATATGACAGCTAAAAACACCAACAGGTACATCGATGAATTTTCTCAAATCGTAGGCGAATATAATAACACGAAACATCGAACCATTAAAATGTCACCCAATGACGCTATCAAAAATCCAATATTAGCAAACGAAAACATGTACCGCAGACATAAATTTAAGGTCGGTGATAAAGTTAGAATCTCTTTGACTAAAAAGATATTTGAAAAAGGATTTACTCCAAACTGGAGCGAAGAAGTATTTGTTGTTGATAAAGTACTCTTAACAATACCTGTAACGTACGCGTTAAAAGATCTGGCAGGGGAACCTATAGTAGGTAGTTTTTACGAACAATAACTACAAAAAACTGAACAAGATGTTTTCGTTATCGAAAAAGTGATTAGGAAAAAAGGAGATAAAAGTTTAGTCAAATGGCGTGGGTATAGCGATAAATTTAACAGCTGGATTCCAACCCGGTCGATTTTATCGACTGCGAAATAATGCTATTATAAATTTCCTCATACTTTCGTTTGATAGATTTGCATTTTACTGGTTTACATAATGATATTAGATATTGTCTGCGATCGTCAGAGATCGTCATTAGATTAAAAATCTTGACAAATATGAAATCGAATTTGATATTTTTCTGTCGGTCTGGAATTTTAATGTTTAAGAAAGGTCTGATTAACTGTAAAAATACCTGCTGTTCGGTAACGGTAAAATTAAATTTTATAATTTTTTTAGCAATGTGATACTTGACATTATATTTTCCAGTGGTTGGTCTGCTATAATTATATCTGTTAACGACGGTGACTATTTCACCATCATCAGACTCGTTGTTATATAAAATATCATCTTCGTTATAACCAACAGATTTGTCTATCATATCATTAGAGATTGTGGAGACCTTATCGCTGATATCACTAGTATCTTCTTCGTATAGTTGAACGAGTCGTTTCATCATATCCATATTATAATATACTTTTTATCTAATTTGTTGTTATAAGATGACTGACAAGGTCAAATATCACCAAAAAGTTAATATAATAAACTACTACGAACTGACCGAAGCGGTAAGAAAATGCCTGTCAGGTTATGGTGCATATTCCGTTGACGTTATTGTAATGCAAGGTGATTCTCATAAAATATTACTAACAGAAGCAGAAAAAAAATAAAATTAATGAAAGTGCAGTAACGACGCTAAAATTTGATTGCGATGATATTATAGCATTTGCTCATCATTGTTTGACTAAAACCGAATTACAAAATATTATTAATCATCATATCTAAAAATAATACTAGCATCATATTTGTTTGAAAAAGCTGATTTTGTTGCTCCATCAGCTACAAATTTTACTGCTCTGGGATTTATATTATAATATTTCGCCGCAGCTGTAATTGATTTGAATTTGATCTCCTCATCCATTTCAAGGTTTAACGAAATAACAGGTTTTATTGGGCATCTAAAATTAATACCACCACCTCGTCCTTTTCTCACATTTTCCTGTTGGGTCACTAGCTCCAGATTTTCCAATCGATTGTCTGTTTTTACATTATTGATATGATTAATAACCAGACCATTGGGTATAGATCCGTTGAACACCTCGTAAACAAACCTATGACCAGTATAACAAACTCGATCTGTCGATGTTCCTCTAAGAGTCACACTGATATATCCCATATTGCTCATATTATTAAGAACTTTTTTAGTTTTTCTGTTTCTAATAATACCGCGATCGTTAGCCTCGTATAAATCAAAGACTGGATGCGGCTGAAACTCGTCTTGTAAGGATAAATTTTCAATATTATCATCAGTGACTTTACCGTTATAATGATATACTCGTTTCCCCTCTGGAATGTCATCGCAAAATAATGTGTAAATAAAATCTTTTCTAAAGATCGTAATCCTTTCAGTATTATCTCCCTTTACACTAATCGTATAACCCGCTGGCGTTGCTTTACCAACAGATATTCCAGTAATGATATTAATAACCGAACCAAGTGCATTTCCAGCGTACAGATTGTACTTTTGGTAAACGTAATATTCCTCTTGCTCACGTGCGCTTGTCAGATTTACTGTCATTATATTATAGGTGATATTTTTTATCTCTAATTGTTGTTTAGCGCATGCGCAGTGTGCGGTAAATTATCAATTAGATATTAGACTATAGTATAGCGATGTTGAAATTGCGTGATATAGCCAAGAAGAGACTTATTGGAGAACCTGTTAAAATAGCGACTGCTTTTACAGGTTTTGACAATAGTTATCAGTTTGATAATCAAAACGTTTTAGTAAATTTTTCTGAAACAAATCTCTTTCATCTGCTACAGACGACTGTAAAACGTGAGCTTGAAAAACACAAGGGTTTAAGATTGTTAGTGCAATATCGTGTTATATTTTCAAAACTACTTGTGACGGAAGAATCTACTAAAACGGAAACTACAGTCCCTTATATTAATGCAAAATCAAGGCGCGTTTTGCTTGGGACTGATCTTTTGTCACTATCTAATGAAATACACCAAGAAATTTGGAAAAAAATAGAAGAATTTACCGAATCTGGTTCAGGTTGGAAGTTTGAAATAATCAAAGAAATTTTGTTTCACACAATGAAATATGACGCATTACGCGGCAGCGGCCCTAATAGCGCTGGGTATATCGACCTGCCACCAAAAATAAAAAATAAAAAATGCTGCATCAACGTGAAAAACGTTGATGACAAATGTTTTCAATGGGCTGTTCTTTCTGCGCTATTTCCAGTAGAAAAAGACGCTGGTCGTGTTGAGAAGTATATTAGTCACGTATCAAAATTAAATTTTAAGGATATCAATTTTCCAGTGGCAGAAAATCAAATACCAAAGTTTGAAAAGCAAAATAATGTTTCGATTAACGTTTTCGGACTAGATGAAAAAGAAAACGTCTATCCCAGATATATTTCAGAAAAAGCTTCACAATCGACTATAAACTTACTGTTTTATAAAAATCATTACGTTTGGATAAAAAACTTCAATGGACTAGTTGGTAAACAGTACAATAAAAATAACAAGAAAAAGTTCTTTTGTTATCGCTGCTTGCACGGTTGTACAGACAATGAAACATTACAAAAGCATTTGCAGTACTGTAGTGACGTACAACGAATAACGATGCCATCTAAAAAAGATAGTTTATTGTATCTTGTCAATTATAATCACAAATTAAAAATTCCTTTCGTTGTGTACGCCGATTTCGAATGCCTACTTCAACCTGTACTTGGTGTAGAAAATGATCCTAACCAATCGAGTACAAGAAAAGTTCAAAATCATGTTCCGTGTGGAGTAGCTTACAAGATAGTTTGTTATGCTGATTCGAGATTATCTAAACCAATCAAATTATATCGAGGTAAAAATCCAGCTGTCTGGCTTCTCAAGCAGTTGATTAACGAAGTTGATAACATATTTGATTGTTTGAAAAGAGTAACTCCATTGATTAAACTAACACCACAACAAAAATCCGATCACGAGCAAGCGAAAATTTGTCATATTTGTGAAAAAGCTTTTGACGACAACGTCAGGGCTGACAAGAAAGTACATGACCATTGTCATTTGACTGGACAGTATCGTGGAGCAGCTCATGATCATTGTAATTTAAAATTTCATGCTCCAGATTTTATTCCAGTTATTCTTCACAACTTTCGAGGATATGACAGCCATATTATAGTAGAAGCTTTTGGTGATCCTGATATAAAATCTCGTCTAAAACTCGATAGCGTCATCAAATGCATCCCAAATAATTTTGAAAAGTACATGTCTGTTACGCTAGGTAAATTGCGTTTTATTGACAGCCTGCAGTTTATGGCAGCATCGTTAGATGAGCTAGTAAACAGCGCTGTTAGCGCCGGTAGTAAGTTTGATAACCTACAAGACTGTTTTGGAGACAAATTTAATTTACTGACCAAAAAAGGAGTATTTCCATACGAGTATCTCGACGATTGGAGTAAATTTGATGAAACATCTTTACCTGATAAAGATAAATTTTACTCGCAACTCAAAAATGAAAATATCACCGATGACGATTACAAATACGCACAAGATATCTGGAATAGATTTGATTGCAAGGTGTTTGGTGATTATCATGATTTGTACTTGAAAACTGACGTGTTATTACTAGCAGATGTTTTTGAAAGTTTTCGAGAAGTGAGTTATAATAATTATGGACTAGATCCTTGCTGGTATTATTCTGCCCCCGGACTGTCATGGGATGCTCTATTAAAGTTTAGTAAGGTAAGGTTGGAATTACTGACTGATGTTGATATGTTCAATTTTATTGAGAAAGGTATCCGAGGCGGTATTAGTGTGATAACAAAGAAGTATGCTGAAGCAAACAACAAATATTTGAAAGAGTATAATCCTGACCTTCCTTCGAAGTATATCATATATCTAGATTGTAATAACTTGTACGGGTATTCGATGGCAGAACCAATGCCTTTTGGTGGATTTCATTGGATCACGGCGGATCAATTTCTATCGGAGACAGAAAAAAAGATACCCGACGATGTTTCCTATTTCGTTGAAGTTGATCTCGATTATCCTATTTCACTACACAGATTACATAACGATTACCCTTTCTGCGCAGAATCAATGATAATAGATTATAGTTTGTTATCTGAAGAACAACAGGCGTCAGCATCACCAAGACAAAATTCTATAGTCAAAAAACTAGTACCAAATTTGCTTAATAAACGTAATTATGTTTTGCATTATAAAGTTTTAAAACAAGCAGTCGATGCTGGTCTTGTGTTGAGAAAAGTTCATCGTGTACTAAAATTTAATCAGTCGCCGTGGATGAGAGGTTACATTAATTCAAACACTTCAAGAAGAGCTGTAGCTAAAACTGATTTTGCGAAAAACTTTTTCAAACTTTTCCGTTTTTGGTAAGACGATGGAAAATATTAGGAAACGCGTAAATATCGAACTAGTCAATGATGTCAATCGCAGAAACAAACTTGTGTCAGACGATGATTTTGTGAGCATGAAAATTTTTAATGAGAATCTTGTCGCAGTACAGCGACGAAAGACAAATCTAAAACTTAACAAGCCGATCTATGTTGGAGCTGCTGTGTTAGATTTATCGAAGTGGTTGATGTATGATTTTCATTATAATTTTGTTAAAAATCAATGGCCGGCCAGTAGATTATTATTTACTGATACTGATTCGCTCGTATATGAAATCGAATGTGAGGACGTCTATCAGGACATGTACAATAATCGACAACTGTTTGATCTTTCTGATTACCCACGTGACAGTAAATTTCATGACGACACAAACAAAAAGGTTATTGGTAAGTTCAAAGATGAAATGAACTCGAGCGCTATCAAATACTTTATCGGATTACGCAGCAAAATGTATGCCGTATTGTTAGACAATAATAAAATAACAAAAAAAGCAAAAGGTCTGCCTCGTGATTTTGTTAAAAAGTTTATGAAATTTGATGACTACAAGTATGCGCTCGGCGCTCGTGGTGGTGTTAGTTTTATAAGATCAATGGCTATACGGACAAATCATCATAAGCTTGAAACAGATGTCATTATCAAACGTGGATTGAGTAATTTTGATGATAAACGCTATTGTGAAAATGGGGTAGATACATTTGCCCTTGGGTATTGTCATGATGATAGATCTATCCTTGACATTATCTTTGCAAACTAAAATTTTATCTAAACTTATAAAATAATGTTTGAAAATTTGTCAATAACAAATAGCTATAATAGTAACATTAAATATCTAATGATGGACGGTAAACAATTGACAGTTGAATTTAATAATGAAACATCAGGTATATGTTTTAATGGAACACATGACAAGTTAAAACTTTCGCTCATCAGATCTGATAACAGTGTGTATTTCAATTATATCGAACAATTGTATCAAAAGATGTTAGTGGAATTAAAAAACTTTCATGATCCGATTAGTCAACAAAAATATACTAAACTTACAATTGATCTTGATCGGTCAAAAGTATATTTTATCGACAAAAAATATCCTCTAAACAAACTAGAAATGAAAGTTTTGTTTGAGTCCCGTCGTCATGTGAGCGGTAAAGTAAAGTTTAGTCTCTATCACCATGATAATGAAATATTTTTAATATCATCAGTTGAAACATTAATCATTGGTGATGAGATATAATATCACTTACTTGTGAACTGACCTGCACCGTTCTGGTATAATTATCAGCCTTTTCATCTACTGAGAGAGGTAATTACCTTATACAATTATCAGCCTTTTCATCTACTGAGAGAGGTAATTACCTTATACAATTATCAGCCTTTTCATCTACTGAGAGAGGTAATTACCTTATACAATTATATCTGCGCTAGAATCAGCCTTTAGTTTTTGTGTAGGTGAAAAAACTTTGGTGTTTTAAGGTCTTAAGAGAAGTAATTTGTATTTGTTTTGAGGATGGGGATAACTTTTGCGCCAGAATCAGCCTTTTCACCTACTACTGTTGCATGAAGCGATTTAAAAACGTTTCAATGGATTCCAAAAAGGTTAAAAAAAAATAAATTAGGAATAGACACTGGTATGAAATGAGTGGTGTGCTTATCATTCCATTTGAGTAGAACAACAAGTAGATATTTGCTTTATTCTCCTTAAGTTTTTTCTTTTGTTCCGCGATTAGAAACGTCAGTTTGAATTTTTTTTTTAAAAAAAATAAAAAAAAAAAACAGTTGGATGGTTACATGCTGGTCTACCTATTTGTAGTGATAAAACTGAAGGACACACGGTACTAATTATTTGGAAGAACTGTGGACCAGTCTAGAAAGGGGTGAAAATTAAAATTTTAGTAAAAATATCTTTTGAAAGCTTAACCTATGTGTAATTTAAAAAAAAAAATATAGGCGAAATTCTATTGATACAATTTTAGTATTTTTACAGACTTGAGTTATGATTACTTAATAAGGAAAGTAGCACTTTATTCGCTTGGTGCAGAATCAATAATATGTGCTTCATGTACATGTAGGTAAAAAAAAAAGCCGCGGCTAATATGGTGTTTTCCACACAGAAGGATAGTTGTGCATGGAGAAATATAGGTCAGATCATCAGTACCCAGAAATTTTAAGTTATTGAATATTAAATATGATGGTTTTTCCATATGTTAACTATGGGAGAATCGTAATTTAGTCTGGTCTCCTGCTTAGTATGCTCCCCGCGATACACTCCGCTATAGGAGTCACGGTACTAATTCATTTCCCATAGTAAACATATGGAAACACCATCATATTTGAAATTCAATAACTTAAAATTTCTGGGTACTGATGATCAGACATATATTTCTCCATGCACAACTATCCTTGGTGCAAGCTTCTGTGTGGAGAACACCATATGAGCCGCGGCATTTTCTTGACCTACATATGCATGAAGTCCATGTTATTGATTCAGCACCAAGCGAATCAAGTGCTACTTTCATTATTGAGTAATCCTAAGTCAAGTCTTTAAAAATACTAAAATTGCATCAATAGAAATTTGTCTATATTTTTTAAATTGCATATAGGATAAGCTTTCAAAAGATATTTTTAATAAAATTTTACTTTTCATTATTAACCAATTATGGACCACCAAACCCGTAAATACTCTATTATTTCTTTTTAAAATGTGGTACATATGGAATCAGTACACAATTAAGAATGTAGTCCCAGTCTATTTTTAGATCACTTTTTCCGGTCTAAATTTGGTGGTGATACTAGAGTTAGATTTTGGCATTCTTGGTAAGATTTAAAAGCAATTGATTATTCTTTTAAATGTGAGCTTATGGTGTGGTTGTCTGTGTGTATTTCGGCGACTGTGCACATTGAGTAATAAGGTCATGGTGATGATCCGGAAGTGAAATCTGTGTTCCGTTGCCTGGTGTTTGGTTTACAATTCAGCCTCTCATAAAAATGCAGGTCAACCCTTGACAAGAACTAAACCGTAAAGTCATCTTTGAAGGTATTTTAGATTAACATATGATTTGTATTGATTGTGACACAGTGGAAAGTTCAGTACTGAGAAACAAATGTAGAGACCATATAGTAAAATTAATTGTGTACTATGGCCATATGACTGAAAATGTGTCCGGTGTAACTAGATAACTCTTACCCCTGTCTAGTTCCAGCAGAGTTATCTCTCTTAAATGCAATGAAGTACCTATTTTCGATGTTATCAAATTAACAATCTAACATTGTTCTCTGTAACAGTGTGACATGCATGCTAAGGTAGGATAGAAAGTATATTTATTTCGCAAAACATTAGCATTGCGGTCTATGGAAAAGCAATTGGTACCGTGATACCTAAAGACTCGCACTGATATTGCTTTGGAGTCGAGGTTAGTCATACAATGTGAGACCTTGACCCTGATATTTACGTTTTGGGCGTCCAAGACTTGCTGCCTGAACGATGTTTTGATGTCGATTGACATCGTAATGAAATTTAATTTTCAGGAATATCTCACACACTTGGAAGCCCATAACAATGTTTTTTTTCGTGAATTTTAAGTCATACTATTTTAGTTAGTCTTTACTTACTCTGCTATATTTTTTTCTCAAATTCTCACACTATCAAATGGAACAGTTCTCAAGTTTCGTTGACATACATTTCAGTTGGCCATGTATCGATGGGATCCAGGAATATCGAAATCGGGTTAAATAGAGGAGTACTTCTTAACGAAACCAATCAAATATATTACTACTGAAGAATATATTTGAATGGCTTTCGTTTTGCTCAAGATTCTTATCTTTTTAATCGATTTGTGTTATCACGGGTTTCATCTCATTGCAGCCAACTGAAATGTATACAGCCCAATATATTTCTTAAATCTGATATGTATGTTCTGGGTGTCGACGCCTTACTCTGCATAAAGTGGCACTGTATAGCACTTTCCGAAGTTGATTAATATCGGAAATGATAAGTCAACTTTTTAGGAATATCTCACACACTTGGCAGCCCATATCAGCACTTTTCTATAAATTAAACTTATGTTTTAGACTTTACTTACTCAGATGCCTTTTTCCAAATAAATTCAAATTCCCAAATTGACATGTTTTCAAGTTCGTTGGCCTACATTTCAGTTAGCAGGAATGTGATGGTAGCCGGGAATACCGACGAAAGGCATCAGTATCATTTGCATTTTTATTTTTCTTCTTCTCCACAGGTCTCAATATGCATGATAGAATATTAGTATTAATTGGTCAGTCATGCTAATAAAAAACAAACACCAACTTAAACCTCATGCAGATATTTATCCTGGTTTAAGTGGAAAAGAGATTGATGGATAGATTAATCTAATGAAAGTTCTTTAGTGGTATTGTTTTTAATTGTAACATGCAGGAGTCCACCTTTTTGGTAAATTTGGTGTTTGGCATTTGATTTGTACATATAAGCTGTTTTTCCCCTGACGAAGAGCTTATCTAGCTTGACACATTGGGAAACTAATTTGAAATTGGACCATTATCAGTTTTATATATATATATATAAATATATATATATAAATATATATATATATATATATATATATATATATATATATATATATATATATATATATATATATATATATAAAGAATACAAATCATATGGCGAATAACAACCCTTTCTAGCGTACTGGATCCACCAAGGGATCACGTGTGTCAGGGATTAATTAAAATAGATGCAATAAACTGACGACGAACAGTACGAAACTAGTAACTAACTAGCCTAAGCGCTTTCGACTCTTAATGAGTCTTTTTCAAAGGCAAATACAAAACATATATACGATAAACAAATAAACACAAAAACGTTGTGTTTGTAAACCTCTTCATGGCTGTCCTCACATGTGCTAAAGCTGTAAATACAACCAGCTTGTATAGACTAGATGCGGAAACTGAAAACGTATAATTCCCTAAAAGTCTACAAGCCAAAGCGACATCTATTTTTACTTTTTGTACATATGTAAGAAGAAAATATTATATTATTATTATTAAAATTCTTTACTAAATTCAATGCCTTTCTCAATCATTCATCTTATACTTCATCTGTTCACAGGTCAGAGCATTGAAAATCCAAAAGAATCCATGCGGTCTCTGTAGATGCCAGTGCAGTTATGTATGTCTCAATTAATTCCTGATATAATCACTGCTGGTGAGGTAAGTGTGGCAAAAAATGTTTGATTTCTAATTTTGTAGAGAATGGTTCTTGATTAAACCAAACATAAAAATTCTTGGTTATCTTTAGTAACTATTTAAGACCTCATAAGACGTGTGCATGTGTACAAACACTTTTCAGTCATAGAGATAATTCACCTCACTATACTGAATATCACCATTCTGCCATAGAGATAAGAAACATCACTATACTGAACATCACCATTTTGTCATAGAGATAAGACACCTCACTATACTGAAAATCACCATTCTAGCATAGGGGTAAGACACATCATTGTACTGAACATTACCTCTCTGTCATAGAGGTGGGGCATCTCACGATACTGAACATTACCTCTCTGTCATAGGGGTGGGACACCTAACTGTACTGAACATTACCTCTCTGTCATAGGGGTGGGGCACCTAACTGTACTGAACATTACCTCTGTCATAGGGGTAAGACAATCATTTTACTGAACATTACCTCTCTGTCATAGGGGTAAGACACCTCACTGTACTGAACATTACCTCTCTGTAATAGGGGTGGGGCATCTCAATGTACTGAACGTTACCTGTCATAGAGGTGGGGCACCTCACTGTACTGAACATTACCTCACATAGAGGTGGGGCACTTCACTGTACTGAACATTACCTCTGTCATAGAGGTGGGGCACCTCACTGTACTGAACATTACCTCTCTGTCATAGGGGTGGGACACCTCACTGTACTGAATATTACCTCTGTCATAAAGGTGGGGCACCTCACTGTACTGAACATCACTTCCTTTCATAGGGATAGAATACCTTGCCATTCTGACAATTTCATTCTTACATACCTATGATAGGAATGCATACAAACACAAGCAATATAGACACAGAACGGGCCTCACAATGATCTTACACTGTTTGTTTAAGGTTGCCTGCTTTGTAAATTCTATGCTTTCTGTGCAGTTCAAAATGATGTGATCATTATGAGATTATCAATGTGATTTCACATGAGTTCAAGTCTGAACTCAACCAACATTGGTATACAAGTAAGCTTGCCACTAGCATCCAGTAAGTAAGTGTTTCTTCAGAGGGTCATCCCATTCCCTTTGCCTACCAAATATACTGGCTATCATGCATAACCTATCAGGTGGGGAGAAATTACACTGAAAACTACAAAACAAAAACCCAGACAGTTTTGAGAGGTTGAAGGTTCTGGAGATTCTTAACTTATTTTGGATTACTTTTACCCTCTGCTATGTAAAACAATTTTTTTTTCTCCAAGAAGGTAAATACACAAGTTATCATCCTTAAAACAATAAGTAGAATGAATGGCACAGACCCTGACTTGCCATTGCATTATGTCGTTTGCAGTCAGTGCTGTTCGTAGTTGAAGTTTTCTCATTAGCTAGCTACTATGTGCTGTACACAGTTGCATTGTTCTTATTAGCTAGCTACTTGATGTTGTACACAAGTGTTTTCATTAGATAGCTCCTCTGCTGTTCAGTTACAGCATTTTCATTAACTGGCTACTTTGTGCTTTATGCATTGTTCTCATGGACTGCCAACAGTTTTTAGATATGCTTACAAAAACATTTACACAATACCTATTTTCGTTACAAAACTGAAACATTTATTTTATTAAATTATTACATTCCTTTTATTTGATTGGCAAAATATTTTAAATGTTTTATGCTGTCTGCAAATGTATTAAATTACTTAATTGGATTCAAAAACAAGTAGAAGGAGGAGCAAAAATTGCCCCATCCTTGAAATTAGCAGCTATAATAATAATAATAATAATAATAATAATAATAATAATAATAATATATTCCCCATTACATAATGAAGTAAAAGCAGATATTTTAATCTTTATGTGTAGGGTATTGGTTGCAGGCAGCTAATTCACTTCCAAACACAATAATGATAATGTTTCATAAAATATATTATATTGAATTTGATATAAGACATAACTGGTATAGTTTAAGCATAACATTGGTTTAATGTTGCACTGCTTGTTTTGAGCATATCAGCCTTGTACTGTTAAATCAGTAGTCATCTTTTAGAAAATTCTCTTTTATTTAACAATTTTAGAGTACATATCAATGAATTGTCTGGTAATTATACAAAGGAGCCCAAATCAAACTGACATGCATGACATGATTATACACAAATAACATTCCTTTTTTTAATGTGACATAAAATATTCCACAACATGTTGACAGGTTCCTGGTCACACACATTTTTAATATGTGTGACCTAAAGGTATCAACATCATTGTTTAATCATAAGAATTCCTTTTCAGCTTGTGTGTAGTTCAGATATTTATATTATGTGGCAATTTTTAAATAATTTTGTAAATTCACATGATAAAAAATGTCAAACATTTACATAGCAAAAGATGAAATTCTTTTTTAGAAATAGGGAAAAAATGTAATACAGACATGTATTATAGTTTTCGGGGCTCTTCTCAAAATACAATATGCTAAATATTACCAATCATCACAGTTACATGATAAATTATCAAATTACATCACAGTTTAATTTTCTTTTACAATGTCAAACAAATTTGTACACTTACACACTTTTATCATATCAAATAACCTACCTACCCTTATCTGAAACTTGGCCTTTCTTATCTCTCACTCCCTGCCTAGTATACAGTGAAGAGTTTGACTGGAATCAGGCATGGTCCAGTAGAGGACAGTTACACAGTACTAGAATATAATTTCCTCAAACAAAATCCAAAATGGCTATTTGATGACAACTTTTTTATCACAGCATTTAAACAGGGGGTATCTCTAATATATGCTAGTGTATATTTATGCCAACTTACATATCGCAGCATTTAAACAGAGGGTATCTCTAATATATGCTAGTGTATATTTATGCCAACTTATTTATCACAGCATTTAAACAGAGGTTATCTCTAATATATGCTACTGTATATTCATGCCAACTTATTTATCACAGCATTAAAACAGAGGGTATCTCTAATATATGCTAGTGTATAGACCAAAATAAGTGCAGAGACAAGCTATTGTCATATTATGTAACAATGCCTAAAACAAGGAACTGGTCCAAAGGTATACAAACAATTAGAAGACATTACTTCAGAAAGAGAAGCAATCCACAGACATGAGGCTGTAAGTTTGCAAGTTAAATGTTTTTTTATACAGTACAAGACAAAGATTTTTATGACAAATTAACAATTAGTCCCTTGATGTGAGAGAAGTCCTCAGATGTGAACTCAGTAGCCATCTCATGTTAATCATATCAGTCCATAGAAAACGACTTGAAGTTCATGTAACAGAAGAACTTAATGGCCACAATTAGAATTGTTAGGTAAATTAAACCGTTATTAAAATATTTTACCACCAATAACGAACCATGTTACACACTAACCATGGTAAGCTGGAAGTAAATCAGTTGCAGTACTGAGTAATACATTTTATTTTAAGTTTATTTTTTATTAACATGAAAGAAAATACCGTGTAAACAATTATACAGATGTTTTCAATTATCTAGAAGTAACACACAACTAATTTTACCACCATAAATTACACTTATACACTAAATAACGTGCTACTATATGCAACAACAGTAACTCATTAAGTGGTCCAAGGGAGATAATTAAAAAATATACTCGACTAGCATTATTGAAAATGTATCAAAATTACATTATAGAGATAAGCATTCATAACTAATATAACAGTCTGTTATACATTTAAGATTGTATCAGAATACTAAATATGAACTTGTGAGACAGCTGTCTGTAATGAATTTAATAGGATGAATATTTCATTACGGTCCTGGGTAAGAGAGTATATACTGCATAGTATAAGTTGATAATAATGCTGAGTGTAGATTGATGTGTTCTGGGAACATGTGGCAATATCCCTCAAGTATGGTGTAACATTATGATGGAAATTATAAAAGGAAGAGAGGTGTACACTGGGGTGGATGGAAATGGATCCATTTTTAAAGTGTCTGCATCATTCAAAACTAGGTAACTTGGAGGATAAAGTACAAACATAAGCCCAGGTAGGAGATCAGCCGCTATTAACCCTTTCATCACTAAGTAATTTTGTAGGCATAGAGTCCTCAACACTAAGTAACTTTGGAGTTGTAAAGCAAAATGACTTGTGGACTTTGAAACAACATAACTTTGCCAATGTTAAAGATATCTGGCTGGATTAAGTGTCAAAATCAAGGTTAAAAATCAAATTTTATGACTAATTCAATAAAATGTGCATATCTATTACAACTGCTAAAATGCAGGTACAAACAGGTAACAACAGGTAAAATACAATTATTTTATTACCTCTTAGAAAACTTAGAATGTTCTCAAAACTTGTTCAATTGACCCTTAGTACTAGTGAATAATCACAGTAACAACACAAGTCTTTCTTTCATGATGTCCATAATATATAAAATTCTATAAAATGAACCAAAATGATCTCCAAGGTGAGATCTGTCCACACACCTAAGTGACCTATATCGCCTCTGCCATGTTTGATCGTCACATTGAAGTTCGTTAAACTGCCAATTTTTCCAAACACTTCATCTGAATAGAATATTTGAAAATAATCCGAAGCTTTCCTGGAGCCATATAACTCTCGGGTGTGCCCAACTCTGTCAGAAAACTGAAATAAATCTATTTGGTTTTTGGGCTTCGTCCAAAAAAAACAAACCACGTGGAGCGTACAATTCCTCTGGTTCAAACCTTCAAAGTCATCTTCATCGTCATCACTGTCACCTACAAGTGCATTCCATTGTCTCTCCATACGTCTTCTCTCATTGTCAAACAAATTTATCAGGTCAGAATTATTTAAATCCTCTGAAAACTCTCCTCTAAAAATCCTTCAAACGCCGCCATTTTGGATACAAAATTTCAGCATTCGGAAAACACGTTAAAAGTTCCTACTTTGTTCGTTATTTCTAGTTGTATACAAGCTAAATTCACGAGATAATCCAAATATAACATCTACATTACCAGATGGAAGTTATTAGAGGTACCCTGAAAGATATTTAGTCAGGTACTATAATGTTAAAAAGGAACACTGCCCTAGACCGAAAACTCGCTCCATAGTGTTGATGGAGTAAATTCCCCTGACCGCATATGCGGTCTGCCGTGATGAAAGGGTTAATCAAGACTGCAAATTGTCTTGTCTAAAATTCCTTATTGAAAGCTTAAGATAAGTTTGAATGAATGTCATAATTACTATGGCTTCAATGTATGGTGTGCAAACGACTGCCATAGCCGCTGTGAAAAAAAATTGGAGGCTAAACAAAAAACATGTAAATACGTCATGGTGGATTAAAAGTGCTTAACCAGTTGCAGAAATACGTTTCCAATGTTTTAGGCATACAATTTGAATAATTTTCAAGTATTTTATATTCAGGTGTTGGAGAAGTGCCTTTTTACACAGAGTCAGTTTGTTTACATAGGTAGATAACTTACCCAAATCACATGATATCATCCAAGTAGAAGCTAGGTATATGCTTCATTTAAAATAAAATTTACATACCACAAATACAGAGGGCACATCATTTTATTTTGCTGCTCATATTCCATTGCAAACAGTTAATATAAGTGATCAGTCACCACTGACCCAGATACTTTATTCAACAGACAGTCATGGATTTACATAGGGTAGGGAAAACTAATCCAGTTAGTTGAATTTATGCAATTTACAAAGAACAGAATAATTGGAAATTGATTATAATACTTTAGCATGAGAATGCCAAGTTTGAGAAGGAACAAATATTAAGTAAATAGACCTAAGTTGCAGGTGCCATGTTGAGGTTAAAGTTGAGGTTAATGCATTCAAACAAATTGAATATACTGGTATAATAAGTTGCTATTAACATAATTAACATAAGTTGCTATTAACATAATTATTTCCTTTTTTTATAAATATTCATTTGCTTGATCCATGGGAAAATTGACCTGGTTTGCATGCAGAACTATTCTGCACTCCATGTACAAAATGAAAAGCAGGATCTGTTGGTGAGTCTCATACAGAAATAAGTATTTAGTACCACACTGGGTAATTCTTTTCACTCCTTTGTCATTGTATACATAATCAGGGTACTACATAAACTACATCCAGTATTATTATTATTCAGTTTCATTGATTGTATCACTAATTGTACTCTAAAGTTCTTCCAAAAGTTCATTGTGATGGTTTAAATAAATTCAAGATGGTGGGCAATGCTGGTTGCCATGGTAGTAAAATAAGGCCTATACTGAAAATAGGGCACAGACAACAAAGTCATCTTCTATAGACCATAATAGTAATGTTTCTAAAACTAAATCTCCATTATGGTGAAATTGCCATGACCAAGACATAGCTAATGATACTTTTGTCTAGCATAGTCTTCTGAAAACATGAGATTTAAATCTTGTGATAGACATTTTTGCATATTGTACTGTGACACCAGCATATTGAATGGTTATTTGTTTCATAACTAATTAGTAGGTTGTGACCTAAAGAATTAAACACAAACAATACTTGGATATCTAATTGTGTTTGATACATTTCCATCCACTCAAAAATACACCCATAGATGTATCAGGATGTCTCAAATGTTGAACATTATGATCAAAAGTAAAGTACACTAAACATTTGCAGATGAAATGAGCCATTTAACTTTAATGTATGCATTTCTTCCTGAAATTGAAACTGGTGATGTTTTAATATTTTTCTATAAAGACCTAGTACTGCATCAAAACCGATAAAATTGCTGAAACATGTATGTAGAACAATACCTGTCAGGCTTAACTCTATAAGTGATCATTTGTGTATCAACACTGAATCATTAATTAATGAACCTATGATAAATATGCTGGAGAGCTGGTCAGATTGTCTTTTCCCCAGTTAGCCATGTGAATTTGCAGTATATATCATATCTAACTCACTTCATTATTTCTGTTAGTATATACATTTTGCATGGAAAACAGATTACTAAAGCACATACTACATCTCTGTGGCATTTTTATAATCCTGCTTTAATGCAGAATATATTATAATGTCTGGATGTGTATTTCTCCTTGCATTTGTCTGTTTTCCGTTTCATTTCTGCCTGAAATTTGATGTTTTCCACCATATACCATTATCATTATTTGTGGATGATTTACAACTGGGGTAAGTAACAAGGTGAAGGATCAATGTTACAGACCAAAAAGATCAATGTTACAGACTGAAAGATGAAAAACTACTTTAGCAGAATAAGATTAGTTCTATGTCACAGACTTTTATCCAACTTTACAAATGACTTGTATGTTGAGTAAGGAAAAAGCCTGTTGATTTTGGGATGAGAATGTCAGTGGTCTATGCCACTATTACTGAGAGAATAATGTTTTGTACAAGAACATAGTTTGTTTATCAAAAACCTGGACCAAACTATGGGGATGGCTTGTGTCATATACCACCAAAGGTTAGTGTTACTATTATTGAAAGAAGAAAAATGGCTTCTGCACAACTGCATTTATTCTGTTTTACAGACCAATACTAAATTTTGCAGATGATTTCCACTTGGGTTAAGAAAGAAGCCTATCAATTTTGGAGTCAAAAAGCAGAAATCATCCTGACTGAAGAAAAGTGATTTTTGCACAATAACCTTTCGACTTGAGCACAGACATGGATTAAGCCTTGTATTTTGTATACAAATCGTGTAAGTTAGAAGAGTGTTTAAATTTGGTCAGAGGTCAAGGCCACCATAGCTAAAAAATGAGAAATGGTTTTTGCATAAATATTTGTTTTCTACAATGTAACTTCACCATTGTTTGTGGATGTATTAGACTCTTGGTAGAAAAAAAGCTTTTTTGATTTTGGGGTCAAAAGGTGAACTATTGAGGTCACTATGACTGAAGATATGCAGTTTTGAACTAAACAAGATTGAACCATGGTCATGATCTTTATGTTACAGACAGAAGGATGAACAGATGTGCAGACAGATATTTTACCTTAATATCCTTCACCTTATGGTATATTGGTTTTTGCATATAAATAAATTTATTTATAGACTACATACCTTGACTAAGGCTTATAGAGGATTCGCTAAGGTATTAAAGAGGCCTGTTTTCTATGGGGTCAGAATTTGAATACTCTAACTGAAAGAAAATTATTTTTGCAGAACAACTTGTTTTCTATTGATTAAACATTGTAGATGACTTCCACATATGATAATAAAGAAACCTATAGGATCTGGGGTCTAATTGTCAAAGTTTGTGAGCAAGACAACATGGTTTCTGCACAAAAAGTTTAATTGAAAGTTAAGTACCTTGGCCAGTGGTTCAGTTCATTGAGACCCATTTTTGAGTAATGTCCAGAATAAACCAAGCCCTACTGGTGCCTACATAGAGGATTATTAAGCATGGAGTGGATGAAGTGTTCATGATACTCATATCCAATTTGGAGTCCACTGTAAAGCTTTGTCCTTTCTTAGAGTGCCAAACAAGTATTCTTGTGCAGATTATCAAACTCGTATGATTTAGTCCATATAAAGTACCTGTAAATTACACATAAGTTTTCTTTCTTTTTCATTACATATGCAGCCAGAAGTAGAAGAGAAAAGCCAAAGTTTGAACAATATAATCTCCATAAGAAGTACAAGGCTGCTCAAGACAATGTGACAAGCCTACAATACAGATTGAAAGTCTGAATGGTAACAGTGTATCAATACACAAGAAAACTCAGTTATGATGTCAACATTGTAAATTCAGGTAAATAATGATTTTGTTCTGTTTACCACAATTCTCATTGCTTGTAAATGCACATGTTGGAATATTTTCAATAAAATATATTCATTTTAAGGTCAAGACTTAATCAAAGTGTTCAATAGTTACAGATGTTTCCTTACTGGTGTATCAAACTAAATCAAGAAGTATTTGAAGTGTACACAATAAATTTATTATGAGTGCAATACTGCAGTATTTTATTCATATTTTCAAGCTTTTGCTTCCACATGGAAAGTTTCACAAACTTGAAAATTTGATTTGATTTACAACTGTCATGTCAAGGACATGTATCTTTCAGTGGTAAAGGTAAATAGTACATTTACTTGCAGTCAGGTCAAAATTTGTGAGTCATTTCACTCTGACAGCTCAATGGGATGCTGAAAAGTTACTTTTTATTCTGTTGTGAACAATACTGATGATATGGCCTTATTCTTGGCTGGACTTCCCACTGCATTAAGATATGACACTTCTTCTGAATCTGAATAATGTGGTTGGAATCTCAGCATGACCAAAGGTTCTTTTTAAGAAAGAGAAAGTAACATTCTGGTATTGAGTATCAAACTCATTACAAAATACATGCTGCAGTGGCCATCGGTGGCTGAATGGTCCAAGGCACTCACCTTTACCGTTCACTATCATCTCACCTATGCCTGCATGGGATTGAGTCTCAGCTGGGGCAATATGGGTGTTAGGGAAAGATTGCCATTAGCTTCTTATGGGTTGGTGGTTTACATGGGTTTTGCATCCACCAGATATATCGACTGTCACTTAATGCCCTCTAATGTGCTGAAACAATGATGTTTAAATCCACAAAATCACAAACTACAATCATGTGGTGCAGGAGACAGAAGGGAGGACACACTCTGAGGAATATAATGACTATCAGAAACAAAAGACTATTTTCAAGAGAAAGCTGAATAAGACAAAAGCACAGCTAGGATTTGAAGTCTGTTGTTCTAATGAAGAGAGACACAGGGATATCCAGAAATGCAATGTTCATTATCAATCCAGTTAAATTTTGGTGTTGTTATAAATGCCAAAAGAATGATGGTGCATAAATATATATCTTTTTTCAATAAGAGTTGCACATAGAGCCTGATTGTTATAGACATTTATTTATGTTTTTATCAGCAAAATCATTCAAAGCATACATAATTTTATTTAGTATAAATGTTGTATTAAAGCATTTTATTTGAAGTTTTAAATTTCAGGAGAGTTTGAAGCACCTGATAAACTTCATATGATCTGTAGCTATGGAAAGTGACTTTTAATCTCCATTGGAAATAATTAAAGTAAGTCGTAGTCCATGCATGTACAGCACTATAGCCAGATTTGTGTGAAACATTTTATCTTTTAGAAGGGAGCTAGAGTAAATAATGTACTAGCACCAGGCTCCTCAGTTATATCATTGTTCTAAACTTTTGAATTTTACCTGAAAATTCTGTACTTGTTAATTTCTTGTTAGATATCAGGAATTGGGTAACAGTTATATCATAGAAGGTTGTGTAAAGTGTTGTGAAAATGAGTCAAATACCATAAAAATGTCTAAAGTTTCATATTTGTCAATAACAAAATCTCAATTATTACAATGATGGAAACATCAAACCTGCTGTAGGCATCATACAGCATCTCAGGCTGAGATTAAGATTGAGATTTCTCCACCAAATAAATTACCTAATCACGTTACATTAGGATAACTTCCATACTACCTACACATCTAGCCCTCCTGGAGAGACAAAACAACCTTATGTCTATAAATCAATATAGACAAAGGAAAGCAAATCTTACATATTAACTCCCCTTTATACCTACTTTGTTGCCACCAGTATGCCCTATTATGATGAGTTTTTACTTGCAATCACTGCTGTGTGCTATGATGTCCTCCACATAATCAAGTTAAATTTGATGACATTTTATGCTTAAAATTTAATCATCCACATTTCTTTATCATTGGTACAGTAAGTCAAAATGCTCTTTATATGGTGCATTCAACATTGATTAAAAATCATGTGAGTTTATTGTTTCCTTTTTAAATTATTGTATCAGTCATTTTCATCACATTGACTTCAAACAGCAACATACATTTTCATTGGTGGAATTTCCTGGGTGCTGTCCTTTGACATTTTCTCTAATAAAAACTCTTCTTTCGAACACTATTTATTTCAATTATAAACATATATATATATATATATATATATATATATACAATCGAACCTGGTTATGTCGCCGGCCTAGGGGTCTGCCAAAAAGCATCAAGATAACTGATGATTGAGATAAACGAAAACCAATATGGTGTCAGTATGATAACATGTACTTGAAATTTCTCTATGTACATGATGTGTGTTAATAAATGAGAATGTACATGCACATATTGTTTGATGTTTTGCTTTTACACAACAGCGTTGCCGCGATTTGTTTGATGAAGCGATTGGCATGCTATAAAAATATGCACACGTGTTTGTTAACAACAAAAAGCATATGTGCATCAACTACCAGCAGATTTACCAGAATACAATACGAACCACCATTGATTCTCGATACAAACCTTTATTATATTCTCCAACATTGCAAGCACAAAGATCTCTTACAAAATCACAAAAAAACATGCAGTGTATAGTTCGCTTTTACAAAAAGCTAACCAGTGTCAAAATTAAATTCGCAAGTCATTTCACTGATAGCTCTGAAAAGTATCATAAACAGAATAGGTATAGCATGTTAACCTTTTGACAAGATCAACAAGAGTGAGTGAACTGTCATTGGAGTGATCCACCATACGGACCATGATCATGTGCTATGTGAACTCAGCACATGTGCAGTAAACCAAGTATGATCATTTTATTGGCAAGTCATAAGCTAGCTTAAAGGTAACCAATCACAAAAAGTACATGTAAATTAAAAAATCGAAAGACCATATTCTTGCAAAATAGTATCTCCATTCCCAGGAATGAAACTTACACGAGTCAACACCTGGCAATATTGGACCGTATATATTACTGTAGTATAAGTTAACACCCAATATAGGGATTCATTCACTCCTGTATTTTGAGAAATAAATAATTATTTTTAATTATGCAAAAGTTATTTATTTGTTGTTTACTATTTCTTCTTGCCAAGTTTAAGTGTCTGTAACAACCAACAAACAGAAGGATTAGCCATTCCAATAATTTTATATATTCTATTCGCGACTTTAGAAGTCAGTCAGTTGTAGGTATAGTACGGTAGCATAATTAACTGTAAAAACATACAGTACTCAGCTATAAGTCAGCATAAGCAGATTATGATGTAACAATGCACTGCTAAGATGGGGTTGTGGATACAAAGGATCATTTGTGTACTGATTGATTCCAATGCATTACTTAGTTAAGTTTGCAGCTTCCTTCTGTTCTTCCTTTTATTATTTCCAGTCGAAAGCCATGATTGTTTGTACAAATTAAATAGCCAAAAAGTCTGTTGCCAGATGGGACATTTTTTGTCACCAACAAGGAGAAGAAATTACAGGTGATTGGTCATGGGGATCGATATAACAGACATTAATTGGCAAATTTGGCCCTCTTTTGTGCTTGGCAACATAAAGGATTTGTCATAACCAATGAGAAAATGCTAAGACAAAAAAAGAATTTAGTGGTTCCACTTCAAAAATGTTGACTTAATAGGGTTGGCGAGGTAAACGAGGTTGAGATAATGAATTTGACTGTCTGTGTGTGTGTATATATATATATATATATATATATATATATATATATATATATATATATATATATATATATATATATATATATATATATATATACATACATACATACATACATACATACATACATACATACATACATACATACATACATACATACATACATACAGTTGTATGCACTTGTTTATTCTCTTTTCATTTACAGAGGTAATGATATGGTGCAACAAATGCAAAAGATTCAAAGATGTAGAAGACATTCACAAAACATGTTTAGCTTTGCAATAATTGCACTTTATCACACACTTGTGTGTTGTGGACAGAGAACATATGGTGATAATGTCTTAAGAAAACAGCTCAAGGGTTGCATTAAACAAGTGTAATATCTGTTTATTCTCAGTATAAGGTACTGAACTTTTATCCAACTAGAATTTTTCACAAGTTTCATGGAGAATGTTGAGATTCCCCCTCCAACCACATTATTCAGTTTCAGAAGACAGTGTCAGATGTTAATGCAGTGGGAAGTCCAGCCAAGAATAAGGCCATATCATCCGTATTGTTCACAACAGAATAGGAAGTAATTTTTCAGCATTCCATTGGGGATAAGCCATTAGCTTTGTCTAATGAGGCATAACAGTCCTAAGTCTAATACCATCCTGCCTGTTGGGCATGAGTGTTCAGTACCATGCTTATCTCTGCCCTTTAGGCATGAATATACAATGCCCCATATTCCTTCTATGCATGGCAATGTTTCAACAGAAGTGATGGCATAATATTTGACTTTTATGGCCAGCCAGATTGAAAGAGCTGCATTTGCCTTGTAAACTATGAGGACTTTAAATCCCTGCAGGACAAAATTAAAAAAAACAAACCGGATATGAAAATTAGCAATTTGAGGAATGTGGTACCGGCAAATGATCTGCACCAACCATATCACATCAGCTGGTCAGACCACAAAGCATATATATTCTTGGCTATGCAGTTTCACTTCCTGACTAACCAGTCTAGTTATATAAATGATCTATGTATGACTATAATGGTCAAGAATCTGTTATCCCTATCTAGACATACTGTATAACATACCAACTATACAGTACCAACTTCTGTTATTTCTGACTGGTGAGACAGCCAGCCAAAAAACCAGACCAACCATTCCTATAAAATTCATAGAGAACTTGCAATTCTTTTGAAAATGTCAACTCGGACGCAAAGTGACCATGCTAGACCAGCATTCCATAATGCAGTCACTACTGTTGGCATATACAGCTGGCTAAATAAGTGATGCATACTGAAAATTTTTTTTTTTCCTGTTGAAGGTCAGATGAAACAGAAATGCTGGGACATGATAATCCATAGTGGAATGGATGGAATTGTATGTTTGTGGTAAACAGAAAGAAAATATGTAGGACTTTGATCCCATCAAATGCCATCCTCCACCTTCAATAAATTCTGCACACAAAGTTGGCGCCTTATTAGATGAAGCAGATGAAAGTTAATCATTCCATTTACAAATGTTGTTATTGTTTAAGATTGCAGACAATACTGGGCATCATTTAAGCATTTGTGATTGAGGTAACACTTGAACTTCCTTATGATCAATTTGTTGCATGCAACTTTCACAGGTAATGTTCAGAGATATTTTCCTCACAAGGCTAGGAAAGCTATTCAGACTTCCTCCTTAATTGACTATGCATATCTGATTTTTCATCTTGCCCAAAACCTCACTAATAATTATTGCTCTTTTCCTATATGGTCCCTCCCTTTTGGTTCTCACTTCTGTTAGGGCATCAAACTAAGGAGGTGAGACTGCAAGAATCACAAGAGTAGCCCTTTAACTTTCAGTGCAGTCTGTTATCTTTACATGACTCTCTTAGGGAGAATATTTAAAAAAGGAGAAGGGATGATTGCTGTGAGAATATTTGCAGCATCGGTTCTCAGCAACTTTTTTCTTTTTCCTCCTGGCCAAATGAATTAAAGATGGTCTTATATATGCTCCTATTTTTGCACACAGGTTGAGGAGGAGAGAGGAACAGTTTTTTTTTCAGCGAGGCCTTCTGTCAATTGTCAGTGATTCATGCACACCCTATGACAACCCACCTGATATTCCATACCATTCTCTTTTAGTCAGATTTGAACCAATTTTTCTCACAAAACTTTATCGAAGCCCCTCCACTTTTATTATTCTACTTCATGAGAGAATATCCCAAGTAATCCAATGATGGGTGGATGGAGTGTTTTTTTACACAAAAAAGTCAGTTTATCAGTTTACAAAGGTTGGTGTAGATGGTACAGAAAACACACAAACAAGGCCTCTACTCCAAAACATTTCTTGTTAAGAAGTTCAATAGCAAATGAGACTTGCAATAAATATGTGATGAGTATGTGATAAATTTTGGCATATTTCCATATATCAAGTCATATGGCTCCAGCCTAGGCACTTAAACGTTCTTTTAGAGTTCATAACAGTCACTGCAGAGATGGAGATGTTACTGCCAGATAACCATTCAGCTTGTTTGGATTTTGGTTCCTGACATGAACAAACTTGCTTCCCTGATTGTGTGGTGCAGAAAAGTTAGACCTTGTCTCATCTCACCATTTTGATCCAATTAAATATGAAACCCTTAACAAATGTCAACTTGGTGTCTTTCTCTCAAGTATACTGATAGAATTGTTCATTAGTTAAATGAGGTATCATCCAAGACATTGAAGTTGTACCTTTAGTAAGGCATTAAGATTTTATGTCCTAGAATGGGAAGGTACTCCACAGAGAAGGTGGCATTCCAGGATAACACACTATAAAACCTTTGCAGAGGTATAGTTTTTGGTTAATGAACTGAACAACCATACTTCCCACATTTACAGTTCTGGGGAAACAATCAGTGTATGGATAATCAATGAAGAGAAGTTGCACCTTATTCTTTTTTATCTCTTCTCAATGTTTTGTCTATCAATATGTAGAACTTCTAATACAATAACTAGGCATCTTTATACCAAATAGTTCATGTGTTTGAGAAAGCATCAAACAAGACATTGTATTGTCAAAGAATTTTTGAAAACAAAATAACTCCTTGGCCTATTCAATGGACATGTTACATCACTAGTGTGCTACTGGATGTGTGATGGTCAATGGCATATGGATTCAACATCAACATTTTTGAAATGAAAGCTATTAATGCCTACCACACAATGTTTTTTTCTGAAAATACTTGCCTGATCATGTAATAGATAATCACTGTCACCCAAATAAACAATACACATCCTTTGAGGTGTTGCTTAAGTTGAAAACCAGGTACAATGGTAGCCACCTAGTGGGTAGAAAGGGGAATTACCTTGAATTTCTTCCCCTTGTGCATATAATATGTAAACAGAAAGAATGTTTCTTTCTATACAGGAGGACCAGTATTGAAGGTAGTAAGGAAGTTATCCTAATGTACAGTTTCCAACTTTGTGCATGGCGTGCACGTGGTTTAAGAAAGAAATCTATTGACTTCAGGGTCAAAAGATTCAATGTGACTGTGATTGAAAGAAAACAATAGGATTCTGCACAATAACTTTAGTTCTTTATTACAAACCTAGGCTAAGCTTTGTGTATGGCATGCACTAGGAGTGATGTCTTTTCATTTTGAGTCAGAAGGTTAAGTATCAAAGTCACTGTCTCAAAAATGGAACATGATTTCTGTCCAGAAGTTTTAGCAGTCAGCCATACAGCTTTACTAAAGTTTGTGGATAACTCTCATTTTGATAAATAAATAATCATGTTGATGTTTTTATCAAAAGGTAAAGATTTGTATTAGTGAAAGGAGAAAAATAGGTTTTGCATGGCCAGGGTCATTGCAACTCAAAGAAGAAATGGGATTTTTCAGAATGACATTTGTGCTAGACTAAGATCCTGTACCAAACATTTTGGATGGTTTACATTTTGATTGGTAAACAGATGTGTTATCTTATGTGAAAGGTCAAACGTTATGGACATTGTGAGTCTAATAAAACATTAATCATTTCTGCACAGTTTATTTATAACTACTTGCCCTGATCAAAGGTACACACATTGGAACCTGTTGGTTACTAATCTTCAATCAACCATCCTATTTGTGCCTTTAAAGAAGACTATAAAATCTCAGATAGCATTCACAGTATTCAACTAAGTATGACCAGTTGTTTCCATAGTCAACAATATATTCAGCTTTGTCCTTTTGTTAGAAGGACAAACAATTATCCTGGCACATGTCATCGAACTCATATGATTTACTGTATACAAAATAAACATGCCTATAAATTACACTACCATTTCCTTTCTCTCAGTGTTATTAATGATGCTGTGAGAAGCGGAATGGATGACATAATTTTTGGCAATATAATGACTACAAAAAGACAGGAGGAGACAGGTTTTCAATACAGATTCAAAGTCTGTGCTGTTACAATGTTACAACACAGGGAGGCACATTAAAATACAGCATTGATTGCAAAGAAAGGTAAATTAGCATCTTGGTCTGTTTGCACTGGGTATGATTGCTCCTAAATAAATGTTGGGATATTTTTTTAAGAATGTTCATTTACATTTCCATAGGTCTTGGCTTAAACATAATATCCCATATTACAGATTTTTGTCATATATTTATGAAAGGAAGTAAATTAGTGTTTTAAGAGTACATCATTTAAATTTGCATAAAAATGAATTCCTTTTGATTTGACAGAGATTGATGAGATGTCATTCATAACAATAACATGAATCTCTGCATAATATTTATTTGTTAAAAGAACACTATCTTATTTATCACATATGAGTGCTTGACAAATATTTATAAATTCAGAATAGAATCTTACATACGAATAATCAACTCTCAATTGATAAGTCATGCACAGCAGTATCTAGAAACATAAGTCACAGTATAATCAGGAGCATAAGTTAATGAGGGACCTCTGAAGAATTAGGAAGGGGCTGCTGGGCATTGATTTTGAAAGGATAGAGGGGCAGGGATGAGGTGGCTGTTTAATGGTTGAATACTCAATTTAAAACTGCATATGGAGTAATTGTCAAAAAAAACCTTTCTCTAATGAAGTCATTAGTTTTTTTATATAAAGTACTTGACATATGATCATGGCATGTAGCTCTTTTTGGGCAGAATTTGCATGCCTTTTAACTTTATAGCACTCCCTCTATTTGATTTGATACAAAGAAATACTAATGTAATAATACTATAAATGTCTTGTTTTCATTTATTGTAACTATACAGCAAACACTTGTACCAGTCAGAGATTTAGCTTGGTTCGTCTTTTATGGCACAGAAACACAAGTTATTTACTTCCAAGGTAGTCAAAGTAAAGTGCCTTGCCCAAGAACACACCACATTAGCTGACATATGCTGTTCTGATGGTAGGGTTTGAAGCTGCAATCTTTTGAACACGAGTCCAGCACGCTAACCACTGAACTACCGCAGTTCCCACAATTCATATATCAAAACATAGCTTGCAGTTAAGTAGGTTATCACAGAAGTGCTTACGGAATAGCTGTGATAGCAGATTGACTCCTTTTCACATTGAATACACAAGGGCATATCATATTTATGATGATAACACTGAAATTGAATTAAAAGATAGAACTGATATATGAATTTCAATTGATAAGCGTTTATAATTATTTTATTTATTGAAGTTTCACCACTCCTAGGTATGACTGACATTTTTAATGAACACATTTTCATTTGATATCCTTTTCTACAATGTATGGAGATTTTTTGGCAAAGGACATAACAAAATATATGCAGAGCATTGTTGCCTTTCTAATTAGCTATTGTTTCAAATCGGAGCACATATTTCTAATATGAAGCATGTTTTCATCTATTCACATCAACAGATCTGGTGAAGAGAACACATATCGCTTAGTACAAGCAGGAAAAAAAGCTGAGATTTGGAATACTGTGATATGAGAGCACCAGTTTCAGCACACTAATTGTAATGGGTTTCTCCCATTGGACTTAAATCACGAAGAGACAAGAGGTCTGGTGGCAAGAAAGAGCCTTATAATTGGCATGCAGTTACACATCAAGAATATTTCAACTGTATGAAGAGATGCTGAGGAAGAAAAACTACTGTGTAAAGAGCTCAATACAGATAGGCATTTCATGGACTTCTATTCAGAACTAAGGTTAAAAACTATTTAGATAAATGAAAATGTTCCTGCTTTCCCTTAGGAGGGAAGGAACGACCAAAACAGTACATGTAAAGCATATTGATACACACCATCTGGGTCAAAATCAAAGAATGTTTATCAAAGGCCAGAGTAAATAAATTGATCATGTGCCAAGAAGAACTAGAAAACTGAGGGATAAGATGCAGAACAACTTTACACTTGATTTGAGTAAATTAATCCAAAAATGCACATAAAAATATTAATATAAAATTTATCTTATGCAACAGATGCAATAGTTAAGGGTTTAGTATCAAGATGATCACAGTCTATGTCATAGGCAGTCCAATGTGTGTTGGGTAGCTGGTACAAGCTGGATAGATAGAAGCACAATCTTGCCAAGTGATTTCAAACTGAAAACATGTGATAGAGAGAAGTGTACATTGTGCATGTGTGTTGAGTACGGGTTAGGTGAATCTACAGGGTTAAAAATAACATTAAACAAGAACACTCAGAAAGTGGAATCAGTGAATTGAAAGATAAAAAATGAAGCTTATCAAAGAATATGAGCTTTAAGAGAAACTTTTATGATAGGGTTTACAGTGGTGTCTATAACTGTAACCATGGAACTGGAGAATCTATGGTTAAGCTGTGTCAATCTATCAGTTCTCCGACTTCAAATTGCTATTCTATGGAACAACGTCTGAAAGGGCAAGCAAGATATATATATCAGAGATAAAATGTAAAAGGTAAGTACAGCATATAAGAGAAAAAGATCTGAAAATAGGGCCTTTTTTTTACAAACTCTATAAGGAATATCAAGAAGAAAAGAATTAGGAAAAGGCAAATTAATGTGTGCTATGGCTAACAAAATTAAAGCAAAATATGAACGTTCTTACCATAAAACATTTTATTACTTTTCTACAGCTTGATGCAGTGTGACTTGTGCAGTTTTGTGCACAGTCCTTAATTTTTACAATGTTCTCAGCTTTGATTCACTGAATGTGTCTCAAAAGTTAAATAATTAGTATTGGTACACAAACAATGTGGCATAAGTGGATTACATTTAAAATCTCTCTCTCCCACCCTCTTTGTGGGAATTGTTGCATATGTTAAATGGTATTTAACCATATAAGCTAATCTGTAGGCACCAACATATGAAATTCTGCCATCAGGCCACAACTATTCTCTTTTTCCCATAGTCTGACCCACCTATTGCCCTTGTCCATTGCATAGAAACATTCCCATCTGTGTTTTATATAGATTATTTTCTCCAAATCACATGCAAAATCAACCTAATGATACCATGGATGCACATGGTAACCATGGAAACAGGTAACTCCCGTTATGGTATAGGTTCTGTATAGAAGTCATGGTACTATTTCAGCTCCCATAGTAAACATATGGAAATACTATGATATTTAGAAATCAGTAATTTCAAATTTCTGGAAACTGATGACCAGACCAATATTTCTCCATTCACAACCATCCTTAATGGAAGCTTCTTTATGGAGAATGCCATATAAGCTGTGGCATTTTTTTTATCTACATAAGCATTAAACAGGCTATCCATTTTGTACTTAATGAATTTGTGGTACTTTCATTATTGAGTGCTCCTAAGTAAAGTTTGTAAAAATACTAAATTCTGCATCAGTAGAATTTCGTCTATATTTTGTTTTAAATTACAGATTGGGTAAGATCTCCAAACATGCTTTTACTAAAACTTAATTTTTCATTATTAACCAATTATGGACCACCAAACCAGTATATACTCTATTTTATGTTCACCCATTTCTAGACTGGTTCAGTTACTCTGAGTAATTTGTACTGTCCTTTAATAACATTTCTAAATTTAAAGCTTAAGTTTGCTTATACATTATTAACAATTCTTTTTTGTGGCCAATTTGAATTTTTTTTTTTTTTTAAATTCTAGAACAATTTTTTATAACATGAAGTAGCCCAATAGGCTACCTAAATTTATAGTGCCTCAGATCCAATGTTCTGGTAGATCCTTGGCTCTGGGCAAAAGATTGGTTGGACCCTATTCAAATATTCTTTGTTCATTGTAAACATAGAATGTGTCAATTTTAATGGTGTATATTTTTATTGACTTACAGGAGAGGACAAGAAATGACTCATGAGATGATTTTCTGAGGCTGAAACTTTGATGATAGAATGAAGTTATTTCTCTTTGATAAGTGACTTTAAGGCAATTCCACTGCATACACAAGAGTCCAGATAGTATATACATAATAAAATAGATGTTAAAGAAGAATAAAAACAGCTTGGTCTTTTTATTATTGTAGTATATCTTTAAGTTTGCTTTTATTGCTGTTTGGTAAGTACATAATTCATAATCACAGACTCAGGTTATTATCTTTGTATTATTCAGAAACATATCTTGTTAAAACTGTTCCACAAAGTGACATACACAGAAATATTACCAGTGTAAGCTTTGAAGCATCTGTGTGGCAATGCTCATGTCATACTACATCCATATGGAAAATGTGGGGTTTTAAAATAAGATTTGCCCTTCATATAGATTGAGATAAACTAGACTTGAGTACTATGAATGGCGCAGTATGTACCCACCATGTATTTAATAGTCCTCTATGTTGGCACAAGTAGAGTATGGTGTGGAAGTTATCCACATAGTTTTTATACAGAAATAAAAGTGGGAATAGATTAACAGAAGAGCAACATAGTAAACCTAATATGCTTACCTTGTGATGTTCATATTCAAATAAAACGGGGTATCAAATTGTTGCTGAACTAAGTCTGGATAAAGTGGACAAGATTTCAAATGAGGATGCCTATAACCTAATTTAAAATTAATGAAATTTTTTGAATTATAAAAATGGACTGTTTGCACCAAAGTATCATTAAATAGAAGAAAATGATAACTAATTTCTGGTTTAGACAAAATCTGTGACAAAGAGCGTGCTGAAGAGGTGAAGATGAATTAAGGAGTAAAGAATAAACCATTTTGAAAAAAGAAGGCATATCTGACATGGTATAATTTTTATGTATGATATTTTAAATTTTCCAGCTGGAGAACCAAAGTCTAAGCAAATTAAAACCATAATTAAAGAAACAAAATTTGAACCATAATGTTTTCACCAGGCAGTACCCAGATAGTTATAGATCTGAGATGTCATGAAATGTAAGATGCTTTCTCTGATGAAATGAATAAATTGTATAGCTTCATCAGCATTTGTATCATTGTACACTTGATACTGCATTATCTGTTTTGAATTATAAGATTATTAGAGTTTATTATGCCTTTTGTTAAGAAAAATTTAAAATAAATTTTGTTTCTTCATCCATGCAGTAGTCATCATACCAAGAAAAATTTTCTGGCACAGTTATCATGATATAGTACTATACTCTGCATGATTGTGTTTGCCCTACTGTCAAATTTCTAGAGCAGTTGTTGGTTGCAGTGGAATGAATGTGAAGCTGCAATAATGTATTTTGAAGTGAAAATGGAGTCATGTTATTCTTACTTAAGTTCATGGCAGAGATAGCAGAATATGTAGGACTTTTGTCAAATTCTATCCTTCATCTTTAAGTTAGTTCTGCATACAAGGTAATGCCTTGGTAGAACTAGATGATTATGATGACAGTTTATCATTCCTTTCCAAATAATGTTATAATTGTTAAAAGTTCCAGAAAATACTGTGCATCTCTTGAAGCATTCAAGATTGAGGTAATGCAAGAGCTTCATTATGGTGAATCCTTTACATATAACTTTCTTAAACCCACTGGGAAAGGTCATGTCCAGATATATTATTCCCACATGTACATTGTCATTGTGTTGATAAAGAACACAGACAAATCTTTAACACCTTGTCAAAGTTAGGACTTATAATTAAGTGACTTTGTACACCTGATGAATTTTCATCGTGCCCAAAATATCACTAATAATTATTGCTTGTTTTCTGTATGCCCTCTTCCTTTAGGTTCACACTTCTATTACAGCATCAAATGCAGGAGGTGAGAATGTGAGAATCACAAGAATTACCATTTACCATCCAGTGCAGTCAGCTATCTCTACATGCCCCTTTTAAGTACAATATTATTAAAGAAAGAGAAGGAATGATTGCCACAAGAGAATGTGCATTGTTGCTTCTCAGCAGAACACTTTACTTTTTTTCTCCTTGCCATGTGAATTCAAGGTGGTCATTTGCCTCATTTTCGATAGTTAGCCAGGAAGGAGAGAGAGAGAATAAAAGTTTGTATTTAACTCAGGCCGTCTATCAATTATCAGTGACACACCATCATGCACACACTTTGATAACCCATTTGATGTTCTAGACTATTACATTTCAGTAAAATTTGAATCAAATCATTTTGCAAAACATTATCCAAAATACTTCATCATCATCCTATTTTCATGAAGGAACTGCCAGTGAAGGGTGGGTGGAGTGTTTTTATGTCAAAAATAATAGGTCAATAAGTTTGCAGATGTCAGTGTAGAAAGTACAGAAGATGTACAGACAAGGTTTCTACTCCAGAACATTTCTAATTACGAAGTCCAACAGCAATTGTAACCTGAGAGATGCAACAATTATGCAATCAGTTTTGACATATTGAATGCATACTTCCATATACCACATCATATGGCTCCAGTCTAAACACTTGAACATTCATTTAGAGTTAATGACATTCTAGACAGAGATGGTGATGTTACTGCATGATAACCATTCAGTGAGTTTAGGATTTTGTTCATGACATGAGCAACCTTAATAAACTCATTTTGTAGTAAAGAGAAGTCGGGCCTTGTCTCTTCACAACATTTTGCACACTTTCGGTCATGTTCCTCCATGCTAACAACTGAGCCACTAGTTTTCCACAATTTGAAGATCAAAACAAAGTTAACACTTAAGTGTTATCACATAATTACTCAAAGAATAGCTGTGATGGTAGATTAACATATTTGAATACAACAGGGCATATTGTATTTATGAAGATTACACTGAAACTGGATTAAAAGATGCAACTAAAACATGAATTTCACTTGTCAGGCCTTTTACAATTTTTATTTATTTATTGAAATTTCATGACCCATAGGCATGATTGACATTTTTATTGAACAAAATTTCATTGTTTATCCTTATTTACAATGTATAGATAATTGTTTTGCAAAAGAAAATAACATACACAATATCTTTTTGCAGGTTTGATGATGAATCAAATTCCTGGGCATTATCTGCCATTTTTAAGATAAATTGTGCAATATACAAGGTTTCTTTTGGTATTTTCTGTAAAAATAAAAATTGGCTCCATGCCCAATGCCACATTACGAATGGGTTTTTGAGTTATCTGAACACAACTTATCAAAAGTTTGGTGTATTTATTTTTAAGCTTCTGAGTAAAGAAATATTTCAAAACTTGCCATTATACTACTAGATGAATTATTTTTTTTTCCCCTTGTGTTCCTAGGAGGGTATGAAGGGTCAGATGTACTGGCTTCCTTCCCTGAGGTTCTGAGGAAGGTTCCAGTGTAGTAACAACCTCATTTGGGGTTTCCAGGAAGATGTAAAGGGTCAAATTTACTAGCTTCCTTCCCTGAGGCTTTTTAAGAAGGTTCCAGCGTAGTAACTACCACATGTGAGGTTTCCAGGAAGACTTAGATGGTCAAATACACTAATTTTCAATTGCAATGATAGTTGTGTTTTTCTATAGGTGTATGCGGTACATTGGAATACATATTTACCCATCCATCTTTCCATCCAACATGCAGTGTAGTTATCACAACTTGTCCAGCAATTTTCGGTGGAACATAAGTAATATTATGGTCTGAAGATGTGAATATGCAGTGTAGGCAATATTGTATGGGTTCAAGTAGTCTCACTTATGTCAGTCGATCGCCATAAAACTAGGTCAGTGTTATGCATCACAAAATGTTTAAATATATGCATACATGTCTCAAGATTAATTTTTATCATAGTGAATCTATGACGAGGTCATTAAACAAAATATTCACACAGCTACTGATGATTAAAATGATATAAACATTTACACAGCTGAAAATTGGAAAAAAATGTTGGAAATGTTTTCCATAACAGATGTAATATGCAATTACTTCTTTTTCTTTAATGATATCAACTTTCTATATATTTATTTAAATACAATCAACAAGTAATTTATCAGTTTTGAAGAATGTTTCAAGGATGAGACTCAAATCAGAATTATTGTGTCTTGTGTTATTATTTCAAAATGTTTTGAGGCATACAAACTCGCTTATGCTGCATCTCTTCTCACTACAAATTATTAATCAATGTAGGATCACTACAAATTATGAATCAATGTAGGATATGTTTTTTTTCACTGAACTAATAGCAATTGATCAAAATAATGGTTGCAAATGTTGGAGACTCATCAAATTCTGGAGATATAACACATACACTTGACAGAGGACTATTAACCCAAATAATGAACTTATACTAATAGTGGTGATGAAAAGTTTTTTCGTTTGAGATTTGTTGATGTTTCTGGATATTTTTCTTATTGTTGCTTGCCATTGTTTGTCTGGTCACGTTATCATCTTTGCTGATCAATTGTCTTGTCAGTCTCTCATGTGTCATTATGATGTCATTCACATCTTTGTTGTTGTGATCCTTTTTTATATCGGTATAATGTCATTTCGAAATTCTATATTATTATTTGTTTGCTGTGTCATTACAATGTTATTTCCATATTTTGTCTTGTGATCCCTTGTGCTGTCAGTATCCTCTTTTGTCTGATGATCCTTTTGTTTTCTTATCATGATATTGCTTTCATCTTTTTGCATTTTATTCAATTATTCTGTTACTACAATACCATGTCTGTTTTTCATCTTCTCATTCTTTTGTTGTGTAAATACAATGTTGTTTCCATCTTTATCAGTTGGTTGTATCAGCATGGTACAAAAGAAATTGCAAAATCACTTAGTAACTCAGTGTAATTTAGAAGCTCACAGAAATCACTTTAGTATCATTAACTTAAAAACTTTTAATTTTGTTTGGTATGAATAATTAACAATTACTTTTCTTTATGATCTATTTGAATTATTAAATTTATTTTAAAAACAACTGTAGACAATTTTTTATATCGTCTAATAGCTAGTTGTCTGCCTGAATTTATCATACAGCGGCTCAAATCCAACATTTTGGTAGCTTCTAGGCTCTGCCTGTATGGTCAGAACTTGTTGAAATATTAATCAAACTAATTTGTTCAATGTAAAATATAATGCTTTTTTTAGCAGAGTGCATCTTAACTTACTTACAGGAGAGGACAATAAATGACCAAGAAGATTTTTTTGAGGATGAGGTTTTGTTGATATCATGAGGTTATCTCCCTTTGATAACTGACTTTTGGGCAATTCCGCAGCATCCACTAGTTTGCAAATTGTGCACTCTTAATAAAGGTGTATAATTCTAAAGAAGAACACAAGCAGCATGTTCTTTTTCTTTTTGTATTATATCCTTTAGTTTGTTCTTCATATCTTTGCATTATTCTGTAACATGATATATATCTGTTCCACAAAGTGACATACATAGAAAAGTAAAAGTACATTATCAAGTTATGAAGCAAGCATGTGTGTGGCAATACTGTTGTCACCTAGTCTGTCATTGTAAATTGGTACCATCAGCAAAAGGAATACAAATTAAACCATCTGTCCTATTTATAAACACTGGTATTTATTTTATCCTCGGACATTGCAGTTATCCGGCTTGACTATTTCATTTCATATAAATGATTCAGAGTTACATCATATACATTTTATCTGAACTATGTGACTGTTACACTTATTCTTTATTTTAGCATGCCAAGATAACTTGAAATCTAATTTATGATGTGTGTGGGTGTGTGTGATTTGAATTTATAATGTAACTTTAAAACAGTTTCAATCATATCGCTACGATGTCTACATTGTGACAGTTTAAAGTGATGGGTAGAACTGGATAGGGCATCATGCAAAATAAATTTAGCATGATGTCCAACCCAGTCACATTATCCTAACACGAGGCCGGCTAATCCTAACACTAACTTCTTAATGCTGAGCGCCATGTGAGGCAGCTGTTAGTACCATTTTTATATTTGATATTACTCGGCTTGAGTTCCAACTCTTGACGTCCCATTTCCGAGGCGGACGCTCTAACCACTAGGACACTAGAGCGGTCCAAGATTCTAATGTAGAAGTATTTCACATGGAAAGCGGACACTAAGCTGATGCTTTGCTAAACTCAATGTAATTCCATTGATTCACACATCAACTGTTGCCTTTAAAATCCCAAAACTTCTGATGATGAATTCAATTCGGTTAAAGAAAAGAAATAATAATGTTGGTAACAAAAATAAAATGGTGATTTCACAAAGAACAAGCGTTCCAAGTAAAGCGGAACTTGTAAGCCAAGAACAAAAATGTTTAACTGGAATTTAAAGTGGCAAAACCGGACCATTTTTAAAGAACAGATGTCGCAAGTTGCCGAATTCACTGGAAAATTGAACATCGTCAATCGAACATAAGCTATTAATTAAAATTGTGTAGTATCGTTGCTGATTTCAGAACCATTTTCATTTCGACAAAAATTAAAATGCTTCTTTAAAATGTCTAACATATAAGTATTTTGGAGGGACAACATCATCCAGTGGTATAGCAAGTTCCAGTTAGCATTATATGTACAACAAAACCATAGTGGCTAAATCTAACAAATTAGATTTCTGGACATTGTCCAAGAGCAAAATTAAGTAAGAAGCACGAAGTACAACCAAATACAGTAATAATTCAACTAGTTACAATTTTAAAAAATAAATAGCATAAAAGCATACAATGTTCCCTTAGTCAACTATTTGAGTCATCATCAGCCTTTAATCCCTGACTAAAGAAGCATGTAAAATTTAGTAAGTACTGCGAAAATGTTGTGTTTATAGAAAGATGACATGTCTCGCGAAAATAATTATGGGCACACTTTACAGTGCAACATGAAATTGATCATACTATTGCATACAGTATAATTTTAGAAATGTTATTGAAGTTTAATATTCCTCCACGACCTGCAAAATATATTGAAAACAAATTTCAAGCTGATTAATCCAGATTTTAGTCAATGTCTACATGATATCGTTCGAACTTTCGTATGACAAAAATGTTGCTCAATAAAGGAAAGGTGTTGAAACTATTGTTAACGTTTTCTAGCCCAGCAACCACGGTGATAGAATATATATATATATATATATATATATATATATATATATATATATATATATATATATATATATATATATAATCAGCAGTTTCCCTCCCTGAGAAACAATCTTATTTTGCATCAACACATAAACTATTAAGTTAATTGCAAGGAATCGATTTTGTTGTTGGTTAATGTATTATTGGAATTGAACAACAATACACTGTTCTTCAATTACACTTACACTACTGAAACGAAAGTTGATTGAATTCCTGATTGAAAATCTATCCTCGATACGTACATGAATAAAGTTAATGAAGGCAAATGGTGACAAAGAAGAATGGTGATAAAGCTGAATATTTGAAATCTAACTCAAACTTTAAATAGCTTTGAATGACTCTTACAGAGCATACAAAACCAACTACATTTCTCTATTAATTGTATTTTATAAACATTGGGGTATATATTCATCTTTTGATTTAGATCATTTCTAATTTTGTTTGGTAACCACACAATATATAATTTGTCCCCGATGATATCACGTTATTTAAATGGGGATTATGACTTTACGAGATTTTGCCAATGAAAATATTTTTTGTTTTGTTCTAACGTTGCTTTGTTCTGTATTATTAGCATAGTAGGCAGTGTCAAAAGGATGGAGTTAACCCATTGAATATCAGCATAAAAGATGAAGATTGGTAAGTAAGAAATTTTTCACAGTAGAACTATAATATATTACTTGACGATTGGATTTTCTTAGATATGCAATATTATATTGATTAAGGTAAAATTAATGCTGGGATTTTAACCCCGGTTGGAGTATTCCGTAAAATAATATTAATATCATCCAGTCTTGATAGCATTTAAATGATGATTGGATAAGTGTGTTGCTTATTTAGAAACTAAATCTACACATATTTTTGGCAAATATGGATTTAAGTATGTGCCATGGAGTTTCGCTGAAAACATGTAAAATCAGATATACGCTTTGCGAACAAATATTATTCAGCTACTAATTTTAAACCTGAATACAATTTTGGCAAATTATATGATGCAAATAATAAGGAAATGCCATCTACATAATATGAATGTTAGAACATGTGTAATCAGTGTTATTTCGTTATCCCCAGAGTTATTCAGATTATGTTCATTTGAAAAATCCAAGACGTGTTCTCATCACGGAAACACTATTTTATATTCGGGATGATATTCATTGATTACAAAGATCATTTGAGGAGCTCCAAGTGGCCTAGTTACGGACCACTGCCATCTCACTTCTGTCTGCCTGGGTTCGAGCCTCGGGCTCAGTCAGTGTAGGTATGTGAGAATGCTTGCCCGTAGCTCTTCTCAATCGAGAGTACTTTCAAGGGTTTTTCCCCATGTTCTTCCTCCACTATTTATACTGGCCGCCATTAATAGCCTATCCTGTGCTGAAGAATGACGTTAAACCCTACAAAACAACAATAGATCATTTAAAACATTATTTTTGAAACCCGATGTCAATATTAAACTTCGTTACTGGGTTACTGGTAAATAACCCAGCATATATATGACCTTGGTTGCGATAAAGTTGATTATGAAATATGTATTCAAATTATTATCACAATGGAGCTAATGAGCAATATATTAGACACGAAAAAATCACAATAGAACAATACCTGCGATAAACGAATTATTCATTGAAAACAAGGTCAAATCACTTGACTGCTAGAACGAAATACTGGGAGAGCTAGGTCTAATGACTCAATATTTAAGCTTTTTTTCTATATTCGTCAACTCATAGTGATGACAGTATACGTCATTTAAATAAAAATCAAAACCTGATAAAGAAAAATAACCTGAATCGAATGATTTATACCAAACCTCTGATGAACATGTCAATTACAAACACATATTAAGGTACTTATAATGAATGTTAATGTAAGTATTGCTTAAAGGTTTGCGGTTAACGGTTATTTATGCAGTATAATACATGTCAATTATATTTATGTATTATTCCTAACAAGTAAGAGAAAATCCACCAATTAAATAAAGTGTTTCTTGTACGCACTTGTCTAATGTATACAATCCAAAAAGTGTGGACTTCTAACGTAAATTTAACAATTAAATTAACTATTGTTACGATGTTTGCAGCGTAGCTGGTACCATATGCCGCAGATATGTGGCATCATGTCCCACACAGTCAAATTATCATGTGACCAGGCTGACCAATCCTATACTAACATTTTAATGATGAGCGCCAAGCGATGCAGTAGCTAGTAAAATTTCTTAAAGTCTTTGGTGTCACTCCGCCGGGGTTAAGATCAGCCACCTCCTGCATCCGATGTATTGGTTTTACCATCTTCAGCCATCAGACCGATCCAACCAAGAAAACAATTCTAATCATTAATCTTTCAATGGACAAAACGAAAGTTTGAACAGTAAGGTCTGAAATACAACTGTAACCTATATGCGACAAATTATTGTTGTATCATAGTAAGTATGAAATTAAACTCTGCATGAGATCCGTGACTTTGTCTACATATCACTAACCCCCAAGTGGTAACCAATCCGTTTTAACGAAAACTCCCCCAAGTCTCTATCAAGATATTTGACAGATGGTCTTGTGACCAATAAATTTAATATAATGAAACATGTCATTCCCTTTTGTGCTTAATTGACTTATTTATTTTGTATTTGTTGAATACATACCTATTGCGAATGCTTTAGGTCGTGGGTTCGATCCCACGACGAGTCATACCAAAGGCTTACAGAATGTTGCTAACAGGTACTGCGCTTGACGCTCAGCATTAAGAAGTTAGTGTTAAGAATGGTCGACATGGTTTCAGGATAATGTGACTGGATGGGACATCACGCTACACGTCTGCGGCATGATGCCCAGTGCTAAACATCAGTATAAACTGCCAAAATACAGACATCGTAGTGATATGACTGCAAAATTGTTAAAGCTATGTTAAAAATCCAAATCACACAGATGCACACACACATACACGCGCACGCAATTGCTATACAATAAATTCCTCTGGCGATATGAACAGCTGGTACTCAATGTGTCAAGTAAGATAAAGTGATTACTGTCAAAACAGTCTTCACGTACATCGAGTCTGGATGCAATACCAATGAAAAAAGACTACGTTGCCAGGCTAGTAGGGCCATTTGCGCCGTTCTGCAGTTATATGTATGTATGTATGTATGTATGTATGTATGTATGTATGTATGTATGTATGTATGTATGTATGTATGTATGTATGTATGTATGTATGTATGTATGTATGTATGTATGCATATACTTGTCGGCAAACAGGAACAAATTCCTGAGATCTTATTTGTTTCAGAGTGTTATGTATTGATGAATTGATACTTATAACGCAAACAGAGACAACCTAAAGTGCCCACTAGCGACGAGTAGTCAGTTAGCTATCAAATGTTTGTTCCTAAGAGATATAGACAGGATAGTCTACGTTTAGTCAATGAAACTTTCTTGGCTGGTCCTTTATGACCCAATAAGGCTAATCACACTTTCTTGAACCATTTCTACTAGCTAAATATGCATTATTATGTTTCGAATTACTGAAGATCTAGTCACATGCGCCAAAATTATAGGAACCTCAATCAGAAGATACGCTAATGAACCAATTAGCAGAATAATGGCGACTAGTAATAATGGCCCATTTCATAAAGCCAAGTTTAGGAACCATTACTCGTTGACCATAGTGTGTTCGTTTACAAGATTTCCTGGGGCAATTCATTTACAGAATATAAAGTCTAATACTATCGTATAAACCTTGTTAATTTTATTTAATACACTTTGTGGCCTTCCAGGATCGCTCAAATATGATCAAGATTCTAATTTGATGTAGGGGATTTTTCAACAAAATATGTTTGAAATAAGTATTCAACAATTAAAGTCGTCTGTTTATCAACCTAAAGTTATGGGGCGTTATGTAAAATCTCATCACACTTAAAAGAATATCATTGGATCAGATCGCTTTGATGCCAGAAAAGATTGGAATGTGGATGCATATTTACTGTCATTTTCTGTTAAGGAGTCATTTCAAGAGTCATTAGGACTTAATTCGTTTGAACTTGGTTTTGGCAATGCTGTTCTTGGACCATTGAACTGGCTAAAATATATTAATCTTCTTGATTATGTCTCTGATTTTAATTATAAGGTTTGTAATCTAGCAATACACATTATCCACGTTGCGCAGTCAAACACGATTTGATATATGAAAAAAAACAAAGAAAATAACTTTTCAGCCTGGTAATACAGTTAGTACTCTCTTGCCCATACTTAAAAGTCCTCTTCACGCTATGTATTACGGCCTTTATGCAAATAAAAAAGAATGTAAGTTAATGAAATATCATCAACACTCATAGTAGGCAGAACAGAAACAAGTATTACCATGTAAATAGGTTAAAGAAGCATTTTGATAGTTATCACACAGTAAATCATTCAATCTATTTATCTATTTACCTGTCCCAGAAAGAAAGGTTTATATAACTGTGCACAATCCGATTATAGTGACTTTGTAATAAACAGTCTGTAATTTGGAAATTTTATATAACCTTGTCCATATACTTTTACATTTACAGTCATAAGAAAAGAGTGACCTGAAACAACTGTTACGTGAATATGAGCACCTGTTTCTAGAAGTCACATGTAGAACAGACAAAATCTACCATGATATTAAAGTTGTAGATTCTATGTCTGTGAAACAACTTCCGTACAGGAACGCCTGAAAGTATGGATGGCCGTGATTCGGGCATTGATGACGTCAGTATTGACACTGATTCCTCAAAATGTCACCTTGGATCTATCCGGAACTCTTTGTTAGACTCAGCAAGGGAAATGTGATAATTAAATTAATAGCTCTTTTTATGAGCTTTTGTTACATTTGTAGGATATATTATGTGACACGATTACGTTAATCATGCAGATGGTAAGGTTCATTCTATTGCTGAATTCTCAATGCATATCAGTAGAAATCAGCAGATGCGACTTTTGGGTATGGTTGGATATTATGGGGAAATGGCGCTAAAAATTTTATAATTTATAATTGCCTGACTATGACTATTTTGTTGAGTACAAAAGCCAATATGCATTGATCTGAAAAGAGCAAGAGTTCGATAAACACAAGGCCTTACTTAAAAGCGCAATAGTTCATTTATCTCCTGATTTCTACCAATCATTTATAATATATGTTGTAGCAAATTATGTAGGGGTGTTTTCGTATTAAGCCAAGAAACAACTTGGGGTGGATCATAGTGTGTATTATCTCTATAAAGAATAAAGAAGCACCAGAAACGCTATCGAGAAGGGGTGCTTGGTTAAATTTTGTTTTTACAACACTTTGAAGTGTGCATTAATTCGGCTCCTTATCGATTATTGCATTTAGTGATATCAACCCGCTTACATTCATCAACAGAAATGAAAAGCAAAAATCAGAGACTCTTGGGGTGGAGTTTTATGTTGCAAGAATGCAACATCGACATTAGGTACATCAAGGAATAGACAACCTGATTGCAGATGCTCTGTATAGAGTTCTGTTTTGCCTTAATTTTATATATCTTGGTAATATTAATGAGACACCTTTCTATGCAATTATTACTATTATTTTTTTAAATAATAATAATAATAATAATAATAATAATAATAATAATATTATTATTATTATTTTATTAATAATAATAATAATAATAATAATAATATTATTATTATTATTATTATTATTATTATTATTATTATTATTATTCGATGTATGTTCAATTAATGTCAATTACATCTTTATTATATAAATTTTACTTTTCTTTATGAAACTAAATTTTAAGTATATCTATATTTTTGTAATGCTTGTTCATGACAAAACTGTATTGATCGCCTATGGACTAAAATATGTGTTTGCAATAATTAATACTAATATTGATAATAAACCCGTTTACCATTTTGCTGTTATTTCAAATTGGATGACTCGGTCAGATATGCTTGTAGAAGAATTAAGTTCCTTTCCATCGGTTGGGTCGGATAGGTAGATTCATTAGCAACGTTGGGGTATTGCTAAATGTCACATATTGAGTGGATAAAAATGTGGTTTAGAGCTGTAAACTTGTTTATAAGGAGAAAGACCGTGACAGTTATTCATTCCTATTTGGTATTTGTATCTCATATATTCTTGTGTTAATACTAGAATGCAGATATGTTGTATTTATATATACTTTGAGACGAGATGTTTGTTTGGATGAAAATATTATTCTGGGACTATTACGAATTTATGGAAAGGAGTTCTGGACAATACCATTTGGATATATTAGGTCTGATGGCAGACCAGTACATTCGATGATCTGGAAGACATTCGGAAATACGATTATTTAGATCTGAATAGAAATTTTAGGATTATTTTGGATTTAAATAATAATACTGTAAGTCCACCTGACATTTTCATTTTATTAACTCTGATAATTAAATTATTTTTGTAAGGTTTACAACACCTGTTGGTTTGGCTTCGTTCTATTACTTGGTTTTGACCATAGAGTCGTATCACATGTACACCAAGGTGACGCTTTGCAGCGAGAACAAGGTTTAGAAGACATTTTAAGATCAACTTTTCGCACGGCAGCGACGATCTTTAAACCGTTGGTGATTCAAGAACTGCATTTTTTAAACGACACCATTTAACGTCAGTAAAAGATGTCTTCAAAACTGATCACATTGTCATAGAGAAAGTACAAAAGAAGTATTTATGAGAATAGGCCAATAATGCATTGTTTTAACCTAAAAAAGACTTATTGGGTTCCATAAGCACCACAATAAATTCACTTCATATTTCTTGATCAGACATTATTACTTCTTCAACGTCATAGCAACGGAGAGGGGAAAAGAGGAGTGTTATCCCTTTCAGATCCCATAACCAAGTGCAAAGAATGGATAAAAAAAGAAGAGCGGGAATGCCAGAAAATAGAACGTCTTTGATGACTAATTGAAGGAATGATGCATCGAGGCTCATTAGAATCTATCATGTCATAACTCGATATGTTTGCCATACCAACGTCCACAACGACTATGAAATATTAGCAAAAATAATGTCTAAATGTGTCATCTTTGACTATCTCAGCGACTATCGAAGTTGAGATCTAAGGACAAACCATTATCAAAGGAGTCGGATGCTATGTGCACCTAGTGGAAGTTTTACTTAAAGTTGGAAACCACATCTTTCAAACTTTGAACAAAACAGTATAAAAGTGTCAGATACGATGAGTGGATTTGCAATCTTTACCATTCCGTCTGATCACCGATCCATGATCGTCGATCATGTTTTTCAAGAACAGCTACACACAAGTTTAGTCACTAGCATTGTCAGAAATGCGATCCATCTATCAAATTACTTTCGAATTACAACAAGTCAACGTTGTCAAAATAGAAGATAAAAGCCATTAAAGATGGTAAAGCATTGTATCTCTGCATACAAAATAATTTAGATCTAACTTGACACTGTTTGAAATCATGACAATTGGGTATCAACATCAGAAACGGTATATCATACGTCGATTATATCAGAGGATTAAAGGATTTGCTTTGTGTTGCTTTGATTTCAATCAGATCAGAGCTGCGACGAAGGATACGTTTATTCTATAAACCAACTTTGAATAGAATTTCATTCTGTATGCTCGATTGGTTAATACTCTGGAAGTAGAGAGTTTAAATTAAGATAGACTAGATTGTTAGAGTAGAAAGGATTGAGCACGAAGAACGTATGAAGATATACAACGTGGATATGTTTGATCTAGAGCAAGATGAAGACAAAAAATTACAATCATGATTGACTCAAGAGCAAAATTTAATCTCCTGTTTTACGCAAGACTTGGCTCAAGTAATTTAAGGTTTCACCCGACAGCATTGTTTTGGATGACAAATCGATCAACCAAGTCAGATACAGCATGACGAATATGAAATGATGAGTAGGAAATAAAGGCTGGAAGAGGCAGGGGCTCTAATCTCCGATGGAAACTATTTTAGAAAGTTGCTTAAAGCATTGATGGAGCATTTCTTATCTCCATTTACTTCCCTGAAGACTAATTGAATCAAAGCTTTCTTGCAACAGAGTACCAAAACAAACGAGTTTTGGTTCAGCAACTTAAATGACATAAAGTTTGACGGAAAAAGGCATGACTCAGATTATGTCGTATCGTTACCTGTGAATAATAAACAAACAAAATTGACTTCATTATTTATTGACACAGTCTTGCAATCATGTGATATAGATTAACCTTTCTATCGCTAACACAAAAAGATTCAACATAAACTGTCATTAACGCAGATAATACCCGTTAACCAGACACTCACTTGGTAGCTGTCGACTTCACTAACAATCACAGAGTGGAATATTTTAATTCCTATATGTTACTACCTTCAAAAAACGAAATCTTTGACTTTATGACAAAAATGTTGTATCGACTCTACTCAGTACACAACCTTGGCAACCTTGTAAATACTTTCAAGTAAAAATATTGTTTCTTTGTTTCCTTGTATTTTTGCTAGGGAAGATTTTCTTATTATTATTAAACGTTTTGATCTCTGAAAAAGTAGATGGTTTGTCTTTCGTCCAATTTCAAAAATGGTATAAACATTCTCTTCCAGATTTATCTGCAATCGTCTTATCCGTAGTTTTCTTTACATCTGAGTTCCCAATCAAAGGAATCATAACGTCCAGGCTTCCGGTCATAAAAATCACTGCGTTTACCTGTCTGCCCACACATTGTTAGCACGGCAAAGAAGATAAGAAGGAATAAAAAATACCGGATATTAATGAAATTCTAGTAGACCTAGAGTATGTTAGTCATATGATATATCCAGTCAAAGAAATTCATCCAGACAAAACTATTGAAGCAGACAATAATGAATTTAAAAACAAAAAATATCGAATCACCTGGTCTACTTGACATTAGGCGATGCATATTCCAGGAAGACCGCTACCGAACTAAGCTATGATCATTTTTATGGATATAGTTTATTGTTTAATATTGTTCTTTGCTAATATCTGAGATTCATAAGTAGTTAACTTGTAAAATATCCACATCATAGGAAATGGAATCAAGCACATTTAAAACCTGGGGAAAGTCATGGAGATAATAATGATACATAAAACGAAATTAAGATTTGATTCGATGTTTAATCCAGTTCGATGTACAAATTTGACTTTATTAAGATGTGACAATTTAGGGTGTTTATTAATATTTAATTTAGAATTTACTTGTTCCAGAAGATTCGAAAGGCTGTAAAAATGAGATGCTGAATAGGTAGTACATATTAGATAAATTTTCAAACGAACAAACTTAAATGTCTTATAAATATTATACATTGCCTAATAATTGAAAAAAGAAACTTGGATCGCAACTGAAATATAAAACAAAGCAAACCTAAGAGTGAAAATATTACTTGACAAACGAGTATTAACAATTACTAAAATCAAACTTTACATCCGGCCCTTGTTATCTTAAAAACAATGACAACATATGATCACACATGTATCGTACATGTTTTTCTCCCTCTTGATCCATCTCCCAGGTTGTAGTCATTATCTTTCTTAACAATTGTGATGAATTCAAATAGCACAAGTACGTATAAATGAAAATTGAAAGAAAACAGACGATTTCCCACGTATGTAGGAAAACTTTGCATGATTTGCAATATGTACACCACTTTATATATATATATATATATATATATATATATATATATATATATATATATATATATATATATATATATATATATATATATATAATATGCACGTGTGTGTGTGTGTGTGTGAGTGTGTGTGGCAACTTTCTGAACAGATGGTGATATTGATAAATCCGATATAACCTACAAGGTATAAGGTCTTGTTGCCACATAAAACTTTCTCTGAACTGTCACAAAAGCAACTGTTCGTCATGATTAGAGTTCATCCTCAATAGGAGGGCGAATGTTTCAGCATTACGAGCAACTTAATGGCTTTTAAAGAGCAGACAGAATCGCATAGTCATAGTCGTTGTTTCCAACTTCAGGACTTCTGTAGCACTTTTATAGAGTTTCATCATCCTCGTTGGCATTGACACAATGGCAGACAGACAATCTAGCCTATTAAAACAATATGAACAAAGAATAAATAAAGTTAAGGAAAATAATATTTAGATGGACGGAAAGAACGAAATATATATATATTTGCAAAATACGCCAGCACAAGATAATTAATTGCATACTTGTAATGAAATTTATATCTCATCTTTTGTCAGTAAATGAAAAATCAGACATATTGTATTGAGTGTTGAAAATACACACAGATTACATTATGTTTACGTGGTAAAATATAATTGATGTGTACTGCATGACATAAAACACTAGCCATTGAAATGTTAGCCATAAATGTAACTTGAATCCAGTCGACTTAATTCAACTGTATAAGGCACGAAGTACATTAAGACAAGTATGAATTAGGTTAGAAAGAACAAATTTTTTTAGTGACCTCTGGTGATATAATATTTTAGATTGCAATCGTGATACCTTAATTACTACATTTCTTAAATGTATATTTTCAGAATAGTGAAAAATTATACAAATAAATATAAAGATTGTCAACATGTGAATCAGCACACTGATCAACATAAATTAATATTTGTGACATCCAATTATAATTTGTCCTGCGATATATTTGAAGGTGGTCTTTTAAAAACTCTATTAAATTGTCGGCTATTAGCCGTGCAGTGATAAAGTCGCTCTCTTTGCGATCACGAATAACGGGATTATGTTAAGCTAACAAAAAAAGACTAATCTTTTTTGCTTATGTGTAATAATTAAAATTCCACAAAAGAAATAAACTATTCCATTTTTATAACCAATCAAAATCCAATGAAATCCTTGATGTAACATTATAGCAGTTTGGAACGTTTGCGATTAAATTAAAATGAATAAATTTGATAAATATAGCAACCACATTGATAGAAAACATATTCAGATTTGGCGGCGATTCTCATTTAGAATCAAATCATTTAATTTGAATGAAAGCTATGCCATTAATTCCAATATCATTAAACCATTTTAACAGTTGAAATACCCTTTTGTGATTACATTGTCCTTTCTGGCATGCATATATCCTGAGATAGAGAAGAACTAAGAGAGGCAGCAGTCACTTTTAACCTCATCTATAGTAATGTATTGTTCCTCTTCGGACTGTTCCTCGAAACTCTGAGGTCGCAGATTGTTGAGGTTTAGAGATATTGCACCAGTATTCTGCTCATCATGACTTACTCCACTGTCTCTTTGAGCTCTTGAAGACAATTCATCTATACTAATTTCGTTTGCAGATCCTTCCATACCGGACATTCTGTCATTCTTAGAATAACACGTCGCTCTTATCGAATCATCACTCTGTACTCGACTTCTAATCGCATATGACAATTGTGTCAAAGTTTGCAAAGTCTGCAAAGAAAATGCTTGTCGACGTGGGTTCCAAAAGTCTTGAGTATGGTCCATAAGTGTTTGCATACTCCTAGATATTCTATTTTCAACTGGATACTCCGATCTTCCTATCCTCCGGCATGCATTATTTTGCACGATTGAAAAGGTTATAGACCTGTCATGGTTCTCGAATCTTAACAATTCTCGATAGACTTCTCTGTTTGAAGGCTCTGCACCTGGTTGATGTTCTGTTACAGAAACTGTAATAATTAATAATACAATTGAAACGAGCAACACCAGCCCGCGCAATAATAATGCTAGCATATAAACTTTATCTAGTTTCAATATGTCATGGGAAAATATTTGATCTTCTGCATTTCTGGGTTTTATAAAATCGACCCTTTCATTGTTTCCTAGTACATGCTTGGAAATCATTCCAATGAGGTTAAGTCCCAATAATAACATTTCTTTTCAATGTAATCTGTATCGCTCGGTTAATTCCTTACTTTAAGATAAATAAATAAGCAAACCTGAAGTTAAAATATATAATGCTGTATTGAATGCTTCTTACATAGGGTATGAAAAGAATATATATATATATATATATATATATATATATATATATATATATATATATATATATATATATATATATATATATATATATATATATATATATATATATATAATCCAAATACATTGCACATGATATATTTAGTTAGCTAGTGAAACAAAAAAAACCAAGATAAGCAAATGAATAAACAAGCCTATGGTAAGACTAGCTAATGTTGTATTGATTGCTTCTTTTATTCGCTTTGCACAATTGTGATATCGCCTTTAAGACCTCTTGTAATAATTTTTTGCTCCACTGAAACGTCCTACCTTTACTTTGGATTGCATGTCATATTCAGCCATATGACATCTCCATGGCAACTGTATCATTAGGTATAGCAAGAAAGTGTTGTGCATTCTTGCTGTGATCATATAATAAATCATCATGAGGTACAAATGTATATCATCGGAAGCTTCTTTGCGTTACGTTCATATTTCCTGATTGTGGCACAGTTCTCATATTCATCATTTACTGTGCTTGTATGCTTATAAATCTAAGCATTTAGTTTAGTGGAATTACAATGTCATTTTTTAATCATCATTTTCCAAGGTATTGTTCAGTGTTATTCATATATTTGTACAGATGTTCACTACGTGATGCTTCTTGAACAGTTTCCATTTTCAAACGTATAAATTAATTTCAAGTCAAAAGAAACATATTAGAAAAGCTTCTATTTTGTTTATTTAACACGATTTCTTAATCAGGTATTGAAGTCTTCCACCTCGAAAAATTTACCTTTGTCATAATATATTTTAACAAAATGACCACATCAGCAACAAAATACTCTATCCATGTGGAAGTTACATTATGGATCTTTTTTCCAATACAGTAGTACCTATTACATCATGAGTAGATATTATTGCTCGGCACGTTATACAGTCAAGTTTTTTTTTAGTTGCTTGTTGCGTAGGCATATTAGTTGTTGTCATATTTCTCCTAAGGCATGCACTAACCGTAACATCTCCTTACTAGAGCTTTGTTGTTAGTCCTCAAAGCATATACTTTCAAATGTTTGATCTCTACATTTATTTTAAGGGGTATCACATACTGATAATATCTCTGGTTACTTTAGACATTAAGTTCGTATTAATTGTAACATGTAAAAGGTTTAGGTGGAACCGAGACGTAAACTGTGAACTTCTCGATTTAAGATAAAATCTTCATACCAATCGACTTAATGCAGTCAATATTTTTCCTGCGCAATTCAATGTGAAAATTAATTTTGAAGCAAGTTCCATTCTTGCAAAATCGTCATGTGTTAATTCATCAGTGTATAAAATAATTTACATCAGTTGTTTCACTTGTATATTTAACATAGTAATGATTGCATTCCACGATGTGCTATGTCATGTACTGCTTTCCTAGGTTCTCCCTAAGTCAGTTGTTGTTTTATTTCGTGACCTGGCACATAATGCATATTTCACTTGTGAACAGTTTCATACAGAATCATTTTGAAGTTGCTTGATGTGAGTTTCATAACCAAACATGCTATTGAAACTCATTTATATAAATCTGATAGAATACCATGATATTTGTTTTTGTTATCTGGCTCATTGTTTGGTCTTGGTTGGTTACTAGGCATACTATCATCTCTTTTTAGCTTCCTTTCTTTCGATCCTGTTTTTGACTGTTTCTTTTATTTTTCTGTAACCATTTAGTGAATATTTCTTAATTTTTGAAAATGTGTCCTAAACAGATTGTATAAATTGTAAAAATGATCTTTTGATCTTCCACAATGAAGCTGCGTTGTAAATATCCAGTCTCTACATTGCTGGTAGCGAGTATTTTTTAAAATTGCATTTCCTTTGGCAATTTTCAAGTATCATTAGTTTGCCTTGTGATCATCCCCATTTACGTTAGTAATAATAATTCATCCACCGATCTCTATAGATAAATGGGGTATTCAGGTGAAGGTTTAAACAGTAATTAAAAATTGTTAAAGCTGGTAGTTGAATTAATCAATACATCTTTTCGTTCAATTTATTTATTGTGCGTGCATGCCAAGTTTACCATTTCCACACAAAATAATGGTATATGATATATCTAGGTCATATCTCAGTGTAATGATCTGCATCAATAAAGCTTGGGATATTCCTGAAAAGGGGTTAAAAGCTTCTCTAAACGTGTATCAAATGCAAAATGCGTTGTTTATGCTCTGCAGACATGTTCCTGGAAGAGTGTTGTGCAGCTGTTGCAAGTGCGACAAATGGTTTCATTCTTATTTACTTTACTATACTTATCTTCTACACTTTGCTGTGAAAGTAAATTGTTTAATGTAACTTAAGTTAATACTGCGCTCGGGATATGTTCCCAGTTTGCAAATTCAAACTCGCCAAAATGTCATTCCATCGGCTATTATATATTTTTAGAAGTATACCTTATGACTAACACAAGTACAACATGACTTGGCATCAGTGAAGGCACGTCTATAGAAAACAAGTCGTTGTTGTTGTAGAGTTTAAAGCCATTTTTCAGCACAAAGAGTTTTAAAGAAGTAATAATGTTTTTATGAAAGAGAGAATGTATTCGGATGATTCAAAATATATCTAATGGACATAAGCATTAAATACAAGTCGGAAAATTAAATTTTAAGACATGACAAACATTAGCAGATAAAACACGAAATAGATATTATCAGGCAGTAGATAAATAACTAATTGATTAAATTTAAGAAATATTTTGAATATTGGTCTCTAGAATAGCATAAAGGAGATGATTTTAAAGATTTCATTAATTTCATATTCAAAGTATGCACAAATAAAACCCGATGCATCACGTGATGCAATACAGACATATTTTTGATAAATCTTTTACAGTTTGCATAACTTGTAGCTAAATGTACAGATGATCAAATACTTTTTTTCATTTACCGTTATATGAGACAGTGTACTTAAAAAGATCATAACATACAAAACGAGTTAAACATAGCTAATAATGATAATATTCATGCACCTAAATCACCCAAGTTTCTCACAACAACACATAGTAATAAAGCATGCATTTTTATTATTTTTTTTTTTCTATCGTAAATAGGTCACTTTTATTAGCATACATTAGAATCCCGACATCTTGGCCAAGTTTTGCTATAAAAATTTTTCTATAGAATCACCATAATGCACGAAAACGTGGTGGGATTTCAACGTGACACATATTAGAATATAGTGAAGGCGGTATGGATATAAACGAAATGATATTATACGTACAAGTGGACGTTTACATAATCCCGCCATTTAGTTAGCATTACCCTTTTGATTCAAGGGTAAGGTACTATTTAGAAACGTACACAGGAAAAACCTCGGGTTAGAACCATGGGAGCAATAATGAGGGCTAGTAATGACATGAATGGGAACGATACTTGATTCTCCAGCATGAGTATTTGTGCGAAAACCTTTTTTCTCAACACACAAATGTCTTTTCCATACATTTGATGGAGAAAGTTGCTTTTTGTGCCAAGCCTCTTTGCTACTACTCAAGGAGAACAAAATTGGTTTTCGATACATTGCAAAATTTTAACAATATTTCCCCTTTTCTTACATAACAAAATAAAAGGTTTGAAAATATATTATTTGCATGACATGACACCCGGGGAGGTCAAATCGCATTGAAATGTACACATGGTATACAAAAAGAATGTTTCATATGAGTCAATGTTTCATATGGCATTGGAAGAAAAACATCACATCTCTCAATTTCTCTCTCTCTCTTTCTTTCTTTCTTTCTTTCTTTCTTTCTTTCTTTCTTTCTTTCTCTCTATCACACACACACACGCACAAACAACACACACGTAAACACATCTCTCTCACTCTCTCTCTGTATATATATATATATATATATATATATATATATATATATATATAGATATATATATATATATATATATATATATATAAGGATGTATAATCATTAAGTTTATAAAACGCTTATTTAGGATTTAGTAAGAGCCGGTACAAAATTCTTTCTATTAGAGTCAGATGTAAATAAATCAAAAGAGATCAAATTTGATTACATTAGTTTAATAAGGAAAAATGTTGCAGCAAGCAGAAAGATGAAAATCTTACAAAGATGCTTCCAAATTATTTATTCCATTTAGCAGAATATACTTAGGAGAGAATATTAACCTCAGTTAATCTTTTGAAGTAAATACTATATATTGATTCTTTTCCATAACTATATGAAACTTGGTTGCTTCACATAAGCATATAACAAAGCAAACTTTGCACGGTGTCAAGAAGTAGAACCTAAATTGTTTTAATGGAGGTTCTGAAGACATGAAATTGCTATTAAGTGTCTCCAAAAAGCATAATAATGAGCAAAGCTCAAAATGTATTCAGAGAAAGAGTGAAGTGATTTCCACGTACAAAAAGGAAGTAAGTAAGAAGCTAAATGGTTGCTTGATTTTATTGTCATTCGCGAATGTATTACTACTAATTTAAAATATTTTAAGCATATACTTTCAATAGACAAAATATTTACAAAATAATACGTTATGATTAATATCCTCTGAAGTATGCTCTGTGCAGTATTTTCTGAAGAGTTTTGCAAAAGTCATATATATATATATATATATATATATATATATATATATATATATATATATATATATATATATATATATATATGTATGTATAATTTATCTTAAGTTAATAGCCACTGGAAACGTCTGTTATTTTTTTTTGTACAGCACCAAACCAGTTCTCTCCATTTACGTTCATGGATAAATTCAGAAAGATGCCTATTCAGTCATTGCGAGCTTGGTAAAATTTGAAAAGGAAATATGGGCATGATCATAAATTTGACTTCGAACGGTTATCTTACTTACGGCTCAAAAATATGTTGGAAAAATCTACTTGTACCCTAGTCAAACACCTCTTGATCATCCGCCGTGTGGAAAGGATCAAATTACTTAATGGAGAGGACGGTCACAAGATAACACTCGACATTTTTCTCTGTCATCTACTACACTCTAAGAAGTTTTTGAAGGCGCTCTTTCTATTGTGTGGGAAGAGGGATTTATTGTTCCACTAACACCATCCTATCGCTCCTCTTCCCAAACATTAAACTAAAAGGGTCACAATCGTCAGGGCAGGTATGTGTCTGATTGCCCTTAGGATTTTTTCACACTGAAACGGACAATAGAGTGTCTATTGGAAACAATTAGAACTTATTTACCAATACAAGGTGATAAGGTGATGTTCAAGATCCAAGGCCCTGCATATAAATAACTAATTGGAATCTGTGTATGATGTGTTTCTACAACAGTTTCAAGTTATATATCACTATCGTTTATTATCTTTTATCATTCACTATGGTATGAAATCTCCGGTATGGTATTTAATTTAGTACACCTCCTGAATTAAGACCATCCAAAATATTCTACACAATTCAACTTTAAACAATTTAAATAAGAGTCGATATAATAAATCACAGTAAATGCAGCGTTAAACGTACAAAGCCGTGTCTCACACATGCATTAGCTCCCTATTGCTAAGCGAAGCATCCAGGAGATGGACATCGAACAGGACCATCTATGTGTGTGGCCCGCATTATCGTGGTGGCCACAGCATATACAAAGAAAACCGATACACAAGAATGGAACGAAACATGAGAGCAAAATAGAAGATCAAACTTACCCCAAAGCCGTGGATGAAGAGATTCATTGTAAACAATATATAATAACAGATGGGATGGTGCTTGGATCTCACAAACTACCAAAAATGCAACAAGTGCCAGTCCCTTGCTATACGTTGAAAATGTATCCTCAATTTATTCGCGGGGATCTGTTTCAATGGTCCCATGTTTATGATTGCATAATCAGTATGACGGCTGTACAAATATCAACGGACATACATAATACTAATAGCCATGAACATATAACAATGAATTTAACAATCTGGAACATTATGTTGAAAGTGGTAAGAAATGTCGTCACATTTTGTCTTAGAATCATGTTTCTTGTCAAATCGTTGAGATGGATACTCACTGTAGGCTGTAAATATGGCAACAACCGAATGAGTTATTGGATCATCCGAATATATTCAGAGGCCTTTATTGTATCAGTTTCTAAACTGATTGTATGGATATTTTCTAACTTTTTCAAGAGCTTCATGCTCGAGAAGACCCTAGTACTTTTACTACCTTAGTGGTATCAATTCGTGATTGGTCTATATGGGGTCGCGGCTTCACATTTGCTATTTTGCTTTTGCGAAGTGCGAGAAGGAGTTGAAACAACAAGTAATGGTGGAAAAAGAACGTATTGAGTCTTTTTCATGGATGAGCTTTAGTCTTCCGTGTTGCCGCATTATTTTCAAATAAAACTATTTTGCTTACATCAGGCATGTGGCGAAATGTATAATTAAGCGATGACGAAGAGCCTTGACAGGAAGCTAAGTGGATGAGCGTAAACCTGTTTTTCCCTCGCGGTCGTAGAGACCAAATGTTATAAATTTAGAAAATTGTCACTTTCCTACTGTAACGACTCTATCATCCAAAACTAAGCAACAGAAAAGAGGAAAAAATCTACAAGTTTTGTAAAGCTTAACAAATAAATTATTTCTTTATATTACAAAATGAAAGCTTCAAAATGAATTACAATATTATGAATTAAATCCTAAACAGACATAAAAGTTCTGACACAAGTCATAAAGTACACACTTCCTTCTCCATCCAAACATATTCCAAATACATGCTGATATTGAATGAGTTGATGTGCCTTCAGCCTTTGTGTTAACAGAATTTCAATGCATCATAATCCAGGAAGTCCTTATTTTAATTTCATTGAGCGCTTTGAAATTCAATGAATAATAATTTGGCTAAATTATTTCACCCAATTTAAAAAATGAACACAAGAATAAGAATGATACCGTTTAGGATAATATGGGACTAATTAGTTATTTGTCTAGTCTACAACATTTATGAGGAGATAGAATCCTAAGATACAAAGACAGAGCCATGATGTAGGTCAGTCTCATCCCTAAACCATTCAATATTGTTAACAATTTTAGGAATTTCCAAGTGAAAGAATGATATCCTATATTTAGATAGAATTAAACCAATTTACTTCCACTGTTATGATCTGAATATTAAATAGAGAATTGTAGAGCAATATAAGCAATGTGCTATGTTGCTTATAAAATAAATGTTATTGGTTGGGTACACCATATATCTGAGTTTGAAAAAGAACAAGTACAAAATACAGATATACATAAGGCATAATAATGGAAAAGAAAACAAACCGTATACATTAAAGATACATCACATTTACCATAGGGAAATATTTTGTTTCATGCAATTGGTTTCTCTGACGAAACAAGGGATCGAGGGGCTATTCATCTTGGTATCATACCTTAGCAGAAAAGACCAATTTAATCAAAGGTACCATTCTACAGAAGTCATCAACTTAGAAACGCGTGGAACAGAATAAAATTGCAAATTGCTGTTTAAATGTGCTTTTGGGAAAAATTTACCTAGAGCGGCAGGATGTGCAACACTGAATCATATGGGGAATCATATTGTCATGCAAACGTGTAACAGTCTATATAACGATCATTATTATGATAAACTTACTTTATTTAACACTTTTGAGAAAGTAAAATAATATAATCTGTAATCAGACCAAAGTGGTATTATTTATAGAAGAACATTCTTCCACGGAAAGGTAGATTCACGGATACCGGCATGTTGCAATAGTAGGCGACAAAATGACATCCATTGAATAGGACAAAAATACCAATATACTTACAAATATTTAATCTGTACGGATCACACTCAAATGCATCTCCGGACGGATCACATTTGTAAATGTTGTACAGGTCATCAGCTGTAAAAATTATGTATAGAAAGAACCGTGTTGTTTTGAGAATATCTACCATATCTTTCTATCATAGATCCATTAAGCATCCAGACGATCTTTCCTGCGGATATGTTTATGGAATTGCACTGTAACTCAACGAACGAATCAAATATGACGTGTCGAACCACATCTATCCAAGGTGGGGTTGTTCCATCTGAAAACAATTCAAAATATCCTCGTAATGAGGATGGATTAATTTATGGAAAGTCAGTTACTGGCGGCTTTATTATACGAAACAATTAATTGCTTATAAAGAGTACACAATCTTCCTTGTATTGAACATCCAGTTGTCATATTGAACGTGTTTAAATTTATTTTCTTTTAATCGATATTTTAACGTCTCTTCATACAACTTTGTAAAAGACAGGATAAAACGTCCTCGGTACAAGTAGGAATGATTTGTAGAAGGTCTTAAACTGTAGACGAGGTCACACAAGGGAATGAAGTTGGTGGAGCAAGTGCAACGAATAACTGGAAATGATATGATTCAATTGCTGAAATTCTTCAAATGTTAAATTATACCTTTGGCTCAGGCATACTTAGGAAGCGTATTGAAGCTAATTAATCAGTCCATCTGTTTATGCATGATATCATCTATTTAATTCTATATTCTTCGGTTGAAACTATGTAATTGATCGAAGATGGTTTTTATATGCTTAATACCAAGATTTAACCAGAATATGGGTTGGTGAGGTAGACAGATCATTTGGAAATTCAACATACATCTTGGATAAATTATGTTAAGCGGTGTTTGTACAAAGCAAATTAAACTTGTGTACGGATTTAGAAACAAGTAAATAAGAAACAAGTATGTATGTATGTATGTATGTATGTATGTATGTATGTATGTATGTATGTATATATATATATATATATATATATATATATATATATATATATATATATATATATATATATATATATATATATATATATATATATATATATAGTTTAATACAAACGTATCATACAGGTAAGAGAAATTAAATTCGTACTCTACCGAGTTTGGAACCTAGATCATGCGAGTGTGTCTGCTACGCACGAGCTTATATAACACCGATTCAGTGCCATCATTTCTGGTGATGCGTGCTTAGTCGTGAAGGTATATGGATTGGTGCGTGCAGGCAAGGCGATGGGTGCCATTTACTCGCGGATCTAGGTTCGAAACTCGATAGAGTACGAATTTAATTTTTCTAACCTGTATGATAGCATTGTTTGTATTAAACTATTAGTTCTGCCCACTATTATCAAGATTCTACTACAGAATCCAGGGATAGCACAGTCTGCTCTGTCTGGTATATATTTATAATTATTTTTATAGATAGATAGATGCGTGTTTCGGTTTGATAATGCTTCTTTGTATAACTGTCTTTTGACATAAACAGTCACCCGCAAATATGCTTTCAGTATCTAACTTTAAACTCCGATTATCTGCATAGGTATCACAACTCATTTTCACTTTTTAAGACCTTTAACTGATAAATGCATATAATTATAGCAAAAGAAACGTGTGCGTTGTTGTAATTAACTAATTAATTAATGAAATATAAGGTTTACACAACATACCAATTTGTAGAGTGATACTATCATATAGGTCCTCTGAATCCAATGATCGTTTCAAGTTGTATATGCCAACATCGTTTTCTGTAACGTTTGAAATGCTAAAAGTAACAGATACTGTTTCGAAGGTAGCGTTGCATATATAAACTTGCAGTCTCTCGTCTCTTTCTACCCAGACAACAAAAGTTCTAAGTGGCCATACTAACAGTAGATCTGACGCATTAAGGCTAATACTTATATAATTCTTGTATGTATTTTTGTATGTCCATGATAATAACACGTTTCTTCCTATAATACCTTGCATAGTCCTTCCTTCTGAGACAAAAGCAATAGATATGAAGGAAACTAAAACATTCAAGAAGAACATATTTCCTTTGTAGATAACTGTGTTTATACTTTCCAGCTAGTACTGTCTGCTTCTATTTCAACGAACGGTATTTAAAATATTATATATTTCCATGGATGGTAAAGTTCTGCAACGAAAATATAATAATCGTTATTACAATTGAAAGTGTCTCATTGATTAATTTGCAAAAGACACAAGTCACAAACTGAGTGCATGTAATTTAATATTTAAAAAAATGTTCTGCAAAATTAAAGTATATGTAGGTACATGCCTCGAAATCCATACATTCTCCAAACTCAGCACTTACATTAATGTTTAAAGTCCGATGCAAAATATTCGCCGATAAGTGAGGCATTATTCATGTATACGGAACATAATAAACAGTATTTCCTTTCTGTAAGCATAAATTATGATCATTAGTTTATGATTATTTTCTTGCAACAGTAACATGGTAAAGAGTCGGAAATGCGTCTGATATTGTTTCTTGGCGAATGGACACACAATGAAACAACAAAGTCCGAATTTGTTCTTGCTCAGTACAGAACAGGTTTAACAAATATTACCAATAGTACGGAAACGAAAAACTATATACATATATATATATATATATATATATATATATATATATATATATATATATATATATATATATATATATATATATATATATATTATAGACATATGCAAGAGTTATATGTCTGTCTATTCCCCGTCGTTTTCGTCATCATAATCACTACTTTCAGCTATAATGACTATTAGAACTGCTAATGATGACAGCGTTAATTGTAATGTTTGCTATTTTAATAGTAGATATCGTAGTACTGATAGAAGCAACATTATTATTAATCGTAGCATGTTAAACTAAATAAGGGAAAGGTGTATCTGGAAATGATGAGAGCACTGGGCTTAAATCTTAATTAGGTAACATGGTTGATCAACTTCTGTATTGTATGAATTATAGCGTGCACCGTAGTCATTACAGTCTGCTCAGAAGATGACTTTCAAAGAATCGACGTAAACCTATGTAAATGAAAATCAGTTTGCAAATGAACATCGCTTATGGTAAACGAAACATAGTATGTACATTCCCAAAGTATTGAACATCATTTGATAGCTCTGGAGCTTGTAAAAGGCTTTGATTAAATAAACTTTGGAGGAAAATAATGATTATCAGGATAAAATGGTCAAAAATAAAACGTTAGACAGTTTGGTAAAGGCAATAAAATTATAAGTTATACAAGTAAACATAAAACAGGTTGTGTACATCAAGATTAGCTCATCTTGGAAACTTAAAGCAAGATGAATCTCTTATTGATTGATTATCTATTTATTTATTTTTACTGTTTACGATTGAACTGAGATTGGATAGGAGGCATAGTCTATGAGCGCCTTTTTCCCCTGCATATAAAGGTACACGCATAAACAGATGATGTATAGAAAATTAAAGAATGTTCAAAATGACACATGTGATAGCGACCAGCAATATCAGTATAACAAAAAGTACTTAAATCATACTTTTGAATATAAGCAAACTTTTTGTATTGTGGATGAAATTAATATCTTGAAATGTGCATTTCAAACGCGTTATAAAGCAACAATTCTTAAATTAAATGAACTCAGTTGCAATGACAATGATGATGATGATGATGATGATGATGATGATGATGATGATGATGATGATGATGATGATGATTATGAATATAACATATTTCTTCAGAACTTATATCCTTTGTCACCGTGATGTATTAGGGAGATGATATTTCCAATGATTGCCTTCTACCCAATTCGATAATGACGATATAAATACATTAATTGATAATGTATTATCACTAGCAACGCCAACAGGACATACACCTTCAATAACGTGAATGTTGTTGACATTGAATTTAGCGTTTGTACGATAAAATTGAGATAATGAGGATTATAAGCTAGAACTTCGTTTTCACTCAGTTTGGATGTAATTTAGAAAGCTTACATGTAAAAGAAGAATGTCTCAAATATCAATACAATAGACTGTATGAGTAGTAGTAAAGGATTTTATCAATAGTCATATGTTCTTATGATTGCATTTGACTGAAGAATCTCGCGATCGTTAATTTCGTTATAACAGGTCTTCTGTCTGAGTGATCGTATATTTGTTCATACCGAGCAACACGTGATTGATAATTGCAGCATTATATTTATGGCATGAGGTTCAAGCTGTTAGGCTAAACGTTTTCCAATGTGCCAGGGAAAACCCCAAATATCAAACAGAGTGAAAGTGACAGAGAGAGGATGTAATAATATGAATTGTTGATGATTCTTTCTCAGAGAACACCTCCTACCCCCAAACGTTCGATAACAGTTTCGCCAGCAGCCCTTTTTAGCTCAAAATGATGACTTTCACATGATAAGGCTTTTCTAACATATTTCGGACAAAAATATGTCTTGGCGGGGCAGGCGTGTCTCTGAGATAGGATCAGATCCTCTATTCATACTCATATGACAGTTTCTTATACTTATTAGCCAAAATGTCATATTAAACAAATGAAATATATAATATCATGTTATAAATCATCAATCAGACTTGTTGGATTTGATCTGACAGATTTTCTAAGAGATTTAATTCAATCAAATCAGCGTCAGGTTATACTGATATAAAGCTTAAAATAATAAGCGATTGTATTAAAAAAACTAGGTTATCATATATCACCAAATTATGGATCGGTATGGTTAATCGCGACTGAAATGGTGTGAGAAAAGTGGGTTGGGCAGATGATGTGATGACATTTATTGGTAATATAGTCGATATAGTATTTAATAATGATAACTCTAAAGATGAGCAAAATTAGATATTTATTGTTTATTACTATCGTCAGCAGAATATCTGTTAACATATTATCAATAATATGCTGTTGCAAGAGAAACACCACCACCAGATATTATTAAAAAAGACGGATTTAATTATGCGCCATTTGAAATTATACCAGAGCAAGTCATTAACAGCGGTAGATTTAATATCACTCGAAATATTTTGGTATAGTATTTGAAACATTTTTTCACACACCAAAGTTTTTTTTTTTTATAATAATATCTGTAATATTGCATTTGAGCGTCAATATCATGTTTTGCAATGTTTCAGAAATATGGTTTATACCATTGTCTTAGAAACTAATTCGGGAGATTCAGCTATAAATTCAATACACCACCAGTAAGCAACTGTGGTTAATTTCTTATTATGTGATAGAAGCATAAACGTTTCTTCGATATCTTTGTTTAAAACTAGAACCACAGTCCCAGAAAAATCATCAGTTGAATGACGCCATGGAAATGTGGTAAATGTACTAAAATTTGCAGTACTAAAATTTAGAAACGTTTGTATGTGGTTATTATAAACAGTTCTAAATGAAGCAAATCTATCATTTATTGTTGTTAACCAAGTTGCTATAGGAATCTCCTTATCGTCGACGTATATTTTAGTTACAGCGTCGAAATCTGTTTCTGGTATTCTGAGATTATTAATACCGTTATTGTTCATATTAAAAACAAACATACATGATACCACCACGTACTAATAGGAACTTATATTCTTGATTATCTATAATTTGTTTCGTTACTTCGTTTGATTCTGCGACTGGGTTTCCAAGATATGTCATTTTATTCCCCTGACATAATAATGTTACCAGTAAATAGATCGCCAGCTTTCTTAACATAATTATTAACTGTAGTTTACCTTGATCGACAAAAGCAACTATATTATTAACAGCCGCTAGTACATTTTATAGTTGTATATTACATGTTTTAATTGTCATTCTTTATCTTGAAAATAACAACTTCATTTTGAGCAACACATGTGATATTTTATAAATAAGTAATTTAATTTCTGAGCTGATTAATAGTTACATAGTTAGTTAAGTCAGCTTGCTGAGGAGATGATGAATCACCTACTTATCGTCCAAAATTTGAATAAATGTTCATTATTTATATACTACTTGACAAAATTATGTAGCATAAAAGTTTATAACGATAATGGCAAAATCGTCTATATTAAATTTGGATACAGAACGTTTGGTAAAATATAAACAACAATGAGTTTCCAGATTGTCATCATCCTTATTGTTGGTAAAACTGGGTAGGGGTAAAACGAACTTGCTTATGAATTTAATTTCTATTAGATAATTTTAACTACGATCGCGTTTATATGTACACAAGTAATCCACAACAGGATAAGTATGAATTACTTCACAATTATAATGACAAGCTTCGTGATGATCTTGAGGCTGGCGAAGATTTTTTTTATTACCAGGCAACCAGAAGAACTCCCAGTTAATCAACTTGATTCGTTGGAACATTAGGTAATTGTTTTTTATATGATATTCTGCTAAATAACGAGGAAATGAATAAAATAAGATCGTATTTTTCATTATCTCATAATAAGAAGTGTAATTCTATTTATCTCGATCAGGAATATTATAATGTTGACAGATTATTAGTCGAACTAATAGTTGTTTAATATTATTTCCAAGACTTGACAAAGTTGATGTTAGAAATATCGCGAACCAACAAAGATAAATTTATTGAACTATATCGTCAAGCAACAACAAATAGATATTACTTTTACTTGTTTGATAAATTAACTAATGATACAAGTAAAATATTTCGATGTTGTATTAAAAACTAGCTACAATAATTTTGATAGAAATAAGTATATAATTAATGGAAAAAACAGGGAAAGTATAGAAAACATATAGAAAATCTAAACAAACTTTCAAAATTTCAAGCACAAATTAAACAGCAAGTACAGCACTCACAACGTGGTCAAGCTGCTGTTGCAGAAACAAAAGCCACAATTTTAAAACCATTTACTGCAGCTTTACTTTGAAAACAACTTGAAAGTAAGCCACTATCAGAAGAAACTTAAAAACTTACAAGAAAAAGGTTTGGTTGTATTAGTTAAATAAAAGCAAGAGAGATTAGAAGACGCAAAAAGAAGATTAGCTGAGGCACTTGTAGCAATTATTGAAATGATTGGCAGAGTAATGCTATTGATATCATGAAAAGAAGCTGGGAATGGAATGTTGGTACTGAAATTAACAATGAAATTATGGACATACTTGATAATTTGAGATCGAAACATTTATTAACATCTGACAACTTTCCACCGGGACTTAATCGTGACGGCTTAAATTTATAAAAATATAAAATTTTATTTTACTGGATTCTAGTCAATCTGATAAAGAAAGCGCATTTTTTTAGTAAAGTTTATTCCGCCAACAGAGCTGGATCGCCAAAACAATACTAAATTAGCTTAATTTCCTGCACTTGTTAGATTGCTATGGTAAATTTAAATACTGGAGTAAATGATGAGTTAGTATTTACATCTAACGATCAAAGTTCTCTAATGTTTCGAAAACGTGGATTAATTAAAAATTCCAAACAAACCTACAACTTAACTAATCTAAATAAAACAATAAAAGAACTTATAACATACAAAAGGTTTTGATGACAATTTTGAACTGGCAGTAAATTATAATACGTTGCGAGAATGACATTAAAAACTATGGCAGTTAGTTTAGCTTCAAAAACAAGTATTGCACCTCTGATGGGGTTTAAATACAATGCTGCATATCGTGCTGAAAAAGAAACTTATGATAAAAATCCCAGAACGACTGACGGTCAGTTTCTAGTACATATAACTGAAGCAAACATAATATTGGTAAATTGTTCCATTGCTTCTTGTTCTTATTCAACTAAGGGCAGTAAAGGACAAACTCTATACATTTTTTTCACCAGACATTCCACCAGATTCTCTCATGCAAATTAGTCCATGTAAATATTTATTATCCGCTAAATGTTGAAAATAAAAAAAAAATATAAGTAAATATGCAATTGACAGATCAATCTGGACGAAAGTTGGATTTAAATAATAAAGTTATTGATATTACCTGAACTTGCGCAAACAACAGTAAAACAACAAAATTATACAACCTGAAATATAATGGGAGAGACAAAAAAGTTCTAGAAAAAAAATAGTAGGAGTATTTTTTTTGGAAATATATTTACTAAACTTATTGAATATATTCCAGGACTAGCTCGTAAAGTTGCGTCAATTGCATTTGACGTATCACAAGCTTTTGCAACTGGAGCTGCGTCTGCTGCTGGAACTGCTGTGGGACAAAAAATATCTGATAAAATAAAAGGCGCACCACAAAGCGGTGCCCCTACAATAAAACAAGTTATTTCAGAACTCGCACCAACAAAATAAACCCAACGCACAATGATAACAACAACAAAACTTTTGTCACCAAAAGGCGAGAAGATTATACAAAATTTTTATCTAAAGTAACAGCGCCGCAAAAATTTTACGAACCTAATAAATAAAAATTGTGTGTTAAAAAGTATTTCTCTTTTAAGAAGAAATTCATGATACAGACGACACAGCAATGGATTATGAATATGTGGAATATCTTGATGAAAATTCTAACGAGCCTAATAAGGCTAGCGTCAGAACATTTAATACCAGAGACGAGGACGTATTTCTACTGTCTCATAATGCGATGCCAGACGTTCGTGGCCAGATTATGACAGTAGCTAATCCACCTGTCGCAATTGCATATGGAGCAGAAGTAGCTCTTATAAATAATGGTGTCGAAGATATTTCAGGTCACTTGTACGTTGCAAGTACAATCTTAAATACTCTTTCGTTTTTCGATGATTACTCAGGGCAAATGCAACTAATGTCATGTGGTTTAAAGATACTGGAAGTGGTACAATAATACCTGCGTCAAATGAATTTATTCAAAACGGTGTTTTGATGCACGGAGCTGCTGCTGCAGATTTTCCAATTGCAAGAAGTTTTCTTAACGCCAATGCTGCTGCTTTAGGTATAGCCGCACCAGCTGTAGTTAGTGCAGACGCTACAAGAGTTACACTTACCGCTGCCTGTAAAAATCTTGGTATTGACCCACAAGCTGCAGCTGCAGACGGTGTTGCAATGTTGGACTTAATTATTACACAATTGGATTTCGAAATAAACGTTACAAAGAAGGTTATGCTAAAAGAGAGGCAATTACAGCAGGATCACATCAAATTACAATGATGCTGCCACTAAGCACAATATTTGGCTTTTTGCAGTGAGTATAATAAAGTATTTCGTGGAATTAAACATACGCGTTATTTAGATCGAGCAGAACAAAATGATTGTTTATTTCGATGCGTTGTGGATGCCACGAATAACTTCGTCAATCACTAAAATGGCAGAATTAAATGAGATGCTACAAAAAGACGCGAATATAATTTACTTTCAGCAACATACAATATATCAAACAGCAGTTCCTAATACCATAGACTACATGTGGCGAATCACAACGGCAACAAGCTCGACGTGGCAAACAGGAACAAAATAATGCGATATTTGATACCGCTGATGTTAGACGAATATGCGCTAGAATATATTCAAAGCAATATCCAGAGCGAGCGTTAGAATATAATTTTGTAGATGACGTTAATAAAAACATTACTAGACTGTTCGACGAAGTGTACAAATATCAAGATGCTGCATATGGATCTCAGATATTATTAGAGGAATTTCGTACGCTTTATCCGATATTTCATTGTAGAAGGCACAGCTGATGCTGAAATTACGTGGACACTAGGAGGTCTTCTAGCTGTATCAATGCATGTATATGCGTTAGTGATAAGCGACGGATTTGTTATAATTGACTCTGTCCGAGGTAAAATTTCAGTACAAGTTTAAGTGATTTTTGCTTTACTCAAAGGTTGAAGAACTTCAAGTTTAATCTATAATTGTTATATAATGACATAATATATTGTAAAAGAAATATATTTAACTGATGGCCAAGTCATAAAGTTAGCAACTGCTGTTGTAAAACAGGCAGGTTTCAATAAAGTTTGCAAAGTTTGTTTTAAATTTAAGTGATGCGCAAATGACTGCGATGTCAAAACAAGGTGGTTTCTTCGGTCAGGCACTGAGTAATAGCCAAAACATTACTACCTAACGTTTTTTCAGTGTTAGGTACAATAGGATTAGTAGCAACGTCTGGAGCAGTATCTGGAGCATCATTAAAAGCAATTAAAGGTAATGGTATTGTCCATAACGACCGACACTTTCCGTAGAAATAGTGATAGCAATGATTTTGTATAAAGATTAAATATAATGCCTAAACGAAAAAAAGTGAAAAATAAAAAAGGACGAAAAAAAAAAAGACACGACAGCGAAAAGGTGGATTTCTTCCAATAGCCCCATTACTAGCAGGAATAGCGGAAAATCTATTGCCGGGTATGTTAGGGCGAGAACGAGGACAAAGGATGCCAGGAACAAGGAGATAACGTCGCCTGAGTTAAGTACAGTTTGATGCACTTAAACTAAAAAAGTAAAAAATATTCACGGAGTTTATTACAAAGATGAGCCTACGACACTGACATCGCCAGAATTGTGTGTGATAAATATTAAAGATTTTAATGACGGATCTGGCACACATTGTGTAGTTTTTTGTGACAATTATTTCTACTCGTTCTGTATTCCACCAAGAAAAATAGTAAAAAGATATAGGAGTAAAAACAAAATAATAAATTTCGTCTAATCAATAAAGCCAGTTGCAACTCTCGCTTGTGTATATTATTTCATAATGATCATTAAACAGATGACCAAAAATCCAAATTTATTTAAAGTTTATTTTGGAATTTGACAAACAACTTTCTCATGCTAATGATGATTTTGCAATTAAGTTTTGTAAGCTTGTAATTAATTTTGTCTCAACTCAATGATATACAATGTCAATATATTGTCTTAATTGTAAAACTAAAACACAATGTGAAGACAAGAAAAACCCCCAGAAAAAACCCAAAGAATAATAGAACAATGCTAATTAGTATTTATGCAATCTGTGGGGAAAAAGTTTATTTTTGCCAGAAGCAAAGTTGTCCGTTACGGGTAGTCCTGACGTTATTTAATAGATGATTAAAACAATATGGTTCTAAATCTGAAAATGGTTTCAAGGTCAAACATCAAGCACATTTGAATATAAATTTTCTTATTTTTCGATGTTTTTTTCTACTTTATTTGATTTTGCTTGTTTTTGTTCGTCGATTTTTTGTTGATCTTGATCGTTTTGTTTGAAAATTAAAAATGCTAAAATATATTTAAATGTGCTCGGGGTTTGACCAGTAAAAATGAGAAATTTGACCAAATTTAGATGAAAAAACGTTAAAATTTGACTAAAAAAGTATAATTTTCATTTTTGAAAAATTTGAGTTATAAATAATTAATGACATGCGACTGCGATTGCGATAGAGATTTTATGTCTCGAGCCAAGAATTTTTTTTACATATTGCCAGAAATGCAACAACAGAGAAATAATTGGAACAGGTATATAGGTGTTCATGAATTAATTGACAAACTGTTAAAACAAAAGGGCGGTTGGACATTGCCAGGCCATAAAAATACAGGACTTTATAATCCTATTGACTAGCAACTTCACGAAAATGATAATCTTCTCACAGGACAAGAACCTTTGAATCAAGTTGACCCAATAGCAATGCGCCATGATTACTAGATATTGAACTTCCTGGCAGCAAACAAAAAAAAAACAACTTCGTTAAATGAAACCCGTAAATATGTGAGAACGTGTTGACCGAAGGCTGGTCCAGGGTTTTATTGGAGCAAAATATAAATTTGGACTCCGTAGACAGCCGAACTACATAGACCTTAAAAACGTTTCCGCGACACAAAAGTTGTCGCTAATACCGTTGATAGCTCAATTTAACGATAATAAGAGATATTTTTTCAATGTTGTCGATGTTTTTTTTAGTAAATAAGCGTTTAGTATACCTGTTCTGGATAAAAAAATGAACCTCTATGACTGATGCCCTAAAACATAATAACTACAGAAAGAAAACCGAATAAAATCTGGGCTCTTGATGGAGCAGAGATTTTTAATAAAAAGTTTGAGCAATTTTTGGAAGAAAAAACATAAAAAATACATTACTGCAAATGAGGGGAAAAGCGTTTTTGTTGAGCAATTTAATCGCTCGCTCAACGAAAAAATTAATAAGTATCTGAGAGCTAAAAATATAAATAAATATATTGACAATTTACATAAAATTTTGGACGAATACAATAACACGAAACACCGAACCCTTCAAAAGTCGCCAAAAGATGTGATTGCAAATCCATTACTAGCTAACGAAAACATGTACCAAAGACCCAAATTTAAAGTTCGCTATAAAGTTACAATTTCTTTGACGAAAAAGACAATTGAAAAAGACTATACTCATAATTGGAGCGAAGAAGTACTTGCTGTTGATAAAGTACTTTGAACAATACCAGTTACATACTCGTTGATAGATTTGGTAGGGGAACCTGGCAGTTTTTATGAAAAAGAGCTTCAGAAAACGAAGCAAGATATATTTGTTATTGAAAAAGCTATTAAAAAGCGCGGCAGCAAAAGTTTAGTTAAATGCCTTGGGTAGAGCGATAAATTTAATAGCTGGATTTCGTAGACTGCGATTACATTGAATGAATAACATAATGTATTAATACTGGCTTACATGAACCTCTATGACTGGCTTACATAATGAAGAAATTATATGCAATTTTCTCGCATCATCAATTGGCATGAAATTAAATACTTCAACAAAAATAAACTCGTATTTAATATTTCCTTTTTATCCGGCTACTTTTAAGTTTAGAAAGGACTTTAAAATATCCAAATTATTTTATGCTCAGTAACACTAAAATTAAATTTTAATATTTTGCTTGGCAATATGGTACTTAATATCATACAGTCTTTGGTTTGCTTAATTTTTGTTTACTAACAACAACTTCATCTTCGTCATCGACATAGTTATAGTAAATATAATATTCAGTATAACCAGCAAATCTGTCATTGGTGACTTTTTCTTATGTAACATTAGGAACTGAAACAAAATCGCCCCAATACAGCTGAGGCAGTTCAAAATTGTTTGCTGTGACACAGTTCTTATTTTGTTGATGTTATGATAACATTAGGCGAATCTGACAGATTTTGGTAAACATTAGCATTTAACATAAAACTTGATACGAATAAGAAAATAGTAAAAGACGAGATACTGGTGGTGCTAGAAGTGCTAGACAAGTAATTTCAATAAATTCAGAATTTCTCTGCAAAAATGAAAACATCACAGAAGATAAATATAAATAGGCACAAGATATCTGGAATAAATTTGGTGATAAAACATTTGGTGATTATCATGATTTATATTTTAAAACAGACGCATTATTGCTTGCAGAAGTTTTACATAATTTTCGTCAAATTAGTCATGCAAATTATGGATTAGACCCCTGTTGTTATTATTCTGCTCCAGGGCTATCCTGGTACGTTCTTCTAAACTCGAACAAAATAGAACTACATCTTTAAACAGATATTGATATATTTTACTTTATTGAAAAAAGCATCAGAGGCGGAATTAGCGTTATAACAAAAAAATTATGCAGTAGCTAATAACAAATATCTGCAAAAATCATGATCAAAATCTCCCATCGCATTACATTATTTATCTGGACTATGTTAAACTTAATGGGTGGGCTGTGTCACAGCCTATGACCTGCGGTAGGTTTCATTTGATAACTCGAGATCAATTTCTTTGAGAAAGTGAAAATAATCTTCCAAAAGATATTTCATATTTTATTGAAGTTGGTCTAGATTATTCTAGTTCATTACATGAACTAGATAACGATTACTCATTCTGCACAGAGACAATGACGATCGATTATAGTAAATTATCGTTCGAGCAATGAGCAACAACAACAGGAAAACATTCTATCATTAATAAGTTAGTTCCAAATTTGTTAGATAAAAGAATTACATTATGCATTACAAAATTTAAAGCAAGCAGTAGATGCTGGACTAATTCTGAGAAAAATCATTTGCATGTTAAAGTTTAATCAGTCGCGGTGGATGGCTGATTATACTGACTTAAATACCAAACATCGTGCTGTGACTGAAACCCAACTTTGAGAAAAACTTTCCCAAGTTAATGAACAACTCGGTATTTTTTAACACTATGGAGAATATTCTTAAAAGAGTCAATATTGAAATTGTTAATAACATTAATCATAGAAATAAATTAGTTAATGATAATGATGATTATGATAGTATGAAAATATATAATAAAAATCTTGCTGCAATACAATGACGAAAGACAAATTTAAAGTTAAATAAGCCAATTTATGTTGGTGAGCTGTAGTTGATATATCAAAATGGCTGATGTATGGTTTTCACTATAATTCTGCCAAAAAGCAATGGCCAGATTTGGAGTTGCTATTTACTGATACGGACTCGATAGTTTATAATATAAAATATGAAAATGTCTATCAGGATATTTACAATAATAAAGATCTATTTGATTTGTCCGATTATCCAACATGTAGTGGATTTCAAGATAATTTGAACAAAAAGTTAGTCTAAAACTAATAGATGAATTTATGTTTGTGCCAGTGAGAGTTTGTTGGACTAAGAAGCAAAATGTATGCAGTGATATTGGATGACAATAAACTGACAAAAATAGATAAAGGCATCTCTCGTGGATATGTGAAAAAGATGACGAGTTTTTAACGATTTCAAAGCAGCTCTAAACAACACCTTCAATTTTGTTAAAACTAATGTCAATATTACCAATTATCATAAACTAGAAATGAATACAATTATAAAACGTGGACAAAGTAATTTCGATGATAAAAGATATTGCAGAGACGGAATTAATAATATCATTTAAGTAATATTGTCTAAACATTAAAAACAATGTTTGAAAATTTAAAATTAGTAAATGGAAATAATTGCAAAATAAAAAAAAGATAATATAAATATAGGTTCAAGTTTTCATACTGTCTTTATTTTAGGTTTTCTGGTACACATATAAAACTATGTTTGATTCAGCCTAAATCACTTTACAATATGAATGATTTTTGTTCCTCTATCATCATTTAAAGATGTTTTCAACATGGATATTGTGTTGGCAATGTGTGATGCATGTCCTTCTTTACAAACAGTTGGTTTATATGCAAACCAAATAGCGAACTATACAATGTATCACAAATGAATGCATATGTAATAAATATTTATGAGAATGATTTTGAAGACATCTTCTGTCTTATACAGGTTTATTCGTTAATCAGTAATTTTGCTGCAACAATTATACTTTAAATCCTATATTGATGCTAATCGTATTTTCCAAAATTATAATGTGGTGTTATGGGCGTTGTTAAATATGTAAAAAAATGAAAAGAAAACCATTTAAAATTTTTTTAGCCATTCTTGATCAAATATATCACAATCCTTTTCTTGAAAAGATTTGATTCATTCTTCAATAACAAAAATACTTTATGTGGTTTGTACTATATCTGATTATCATGTCTTGCATTAAACAGTAAGAACTTATTCTATTCTTAAAAAGGAGATCCAAATGGGCCTTAGATGGCTCAAATGGCTGATGTCTGCCTACTAGCCACATGCAAAGACTCGCCAAGAAAACCTTGTCAGCAGAATGCATTCTATTGATATAGTTTCTTCCAATACTTTCATGTTATGGAAACAACTGCATCAAGATTCCTAAAGCTTTTTTGCCTTCATAATGACTTGACAGCACATCATTTGCCCAATATTTATAGGTTCCTATGACAGGATGATGTTTCAAAATTTGTCAAATTATGTTCAGAATACATGTCTTCAAATAAAGTTGTATCTATGTTTTAATGCTTTTAGTGGCAGACTGGAATCATTTGTATGAAATTCCTTTATACCAAGAAACTTTCTGTAAACTCTGGTCACATATTGTTAATCAATTTCATAAATATTAATTCCTCTCCTACACCTTGGTTGTACTAAGTCTCTCCAAACCATATTTGATTTCATGTGCTCATACCTAACAACCTAAATGATTCTGACCATTCTAGTTGCACAAAAAAGCAAATTTTGAGATGCCGACTGTTGGACATTTAAAGTAATTTCAACCAGTATTGTATTGGGTGCATAATGATGGTTGATTTTGTTTCTGCTTATTTCATCCATATTGAAACTGTTTGCAGAATATTTTGTAATGTTTCAATATATATTTACAATATTTTGTATCAACTTTTAATATAAAATGCATTACTGAAGCTCTACATTTCAGCTCCATAGGAAAGAACAGGCAGTATCTCAGGAACAAACATTTTAAACAGTAGGTCAACTGATAATTTTTCAAACCTAAACAACTTGCTTTTGATTAAGAATAATACCTTTGAAGCTTGGTTATAAATGACACTTTGGCATCTTTTATACATACAATGGATACTGAAAATATGAGCATCTTTAAATTAATGATTCCTCATAGGTAGCCTCCTTTGTGGAAAACCACATTTGTTTTGTCCAAATTAACTTGAAATCCCGCATTCATCACAATAAGATCCAACCTGACCAAGTAATCACTGCATCACAATTATATCACAGTGAATATAAGTACATGATTGGCATATAGTGAAACAAACAGGTTTAATACAGCATTAATATCTATCACTTGAAGATCATATAAAATTATGTTAGCAACCAATGGTGAGAGAATGCATAACAGATGCACACCAAAGAGACAAGAAGAAGAATAATAATAACAATTTAATTATTCATTATAAATGTATTTATAAAAACTGAAATTGAGATATCACAATTCTGCAATAAATATTATATGATTCCTCTAAATGAGTTCAACTTAATTTGTACAGAATCACCATCACACAGTTATAATTATGTTACAAAAATAATGGGTCATATCTAAGTTATTATACAGAATGAAACTTGTAAAATAGCATTATAGTGTTGTACACTAGAAATCTAAATAGAATATCAGTCACTTAATATTTTGTAAAAAGGAAAACAGTATAAGTTACAAATGTTTAATCATTCAATTAAGATGCAAAACATACAAAGTATTGAAAGAACAAAATGTCACCCACTGATAATTGCCTATTTAAAGAAAACAGAAATTAAACATTTTTATCTGAATAATAAACTTTTAAAATTGAAAAGTAAATTTTCAATCTGACAAATGTTAAACAAAAAAGACAAAAAAGAGATTTTACAGAGAAAAACATGCCTGTATTACCAAGATTAAATTGAAAATGTACATTTATATGACTGACACAATCACATGGGTTAAGCTGTACTGATTTGAAGACATATTTTGAATACAAAGCATATTTTAACAAGAAGCCCAAGTGGGTCTGATATCATTCACCTGGATAGATGACAAATGTTTGTGAATGCAAATTCATATGTGTATTGAAACTAGAGGAAAAAGAAAATCTTGGAGTACATAGCTGATGCATTGCATATTAATGGTGGCTTGGTGTATAATCACATGCTCCTGCAACTAAATGCAAGATCTGATCATTAAAACTTATACTGCTCAGAAGCTCAGCCAATCAACTGAAACAGTGCCTAATTATTATGCATGTATGTTACATTTACGTAATCTGATAAGATATATGGCCTCTAGAGTGTTCACATACTCCAGCAACCAGATGCAAGATCAGATCATTAATACATATGTTGCACATATTCAAAACTCTTTGATGATATTAAGTTCAATTCCAAAAATGAGCCAAACCTGATCTAAAATGAAGCCTCTAATGGATACATGGTACTAATTGTATGGAAAAATGGTAACCAGCCTGGAAATGGGTGAATATAAAATACAGTATATATGGGTTTGGATGTTTTAGGAAAAAGAATGTTTTGAGATCTTATCCTAGCTGGAAGTAAAATAAAATACAGACATTGTTTTATTGATGGAATTTCAGTCCATTAACAGAATTGAAAGAACATGTTTCAAACACATGCAGATCCAGAAAATGCCATGGCTCATATCCTTTCCTCTACACAGAAGCTGACATCCAGGTTTCATCTATACTGATAAATATAGGTTTGATCATGGGCACTCAGAAATTTTAAGTTATTAAATTTTAATATCATTGTGTTTGCATAGGTTTAAAGTGGAAACTGAATTAGTACCATAAGTCTAGTACACAAATAAAAACTGATGGACAGGCAGACAACGGATGATGATCAGATGCTGACACATTGGCTAACAATAAAACCACTTGGCCTTTGGACAGGTGAGCTAAAAATCAAATACCTCATTTTTACTTTTAAAATTCTATTCTTGGTGATAACAATTATCTTGCCTTTTTGCATGATACATTATCTATATTCATGCATACATTTACATTTAAAACCATGTATCTACATATATAATGTATAGCAAATTCATTTATTTTTCATGTATAATTTTATTTTCTTATGTAAAAAGTGACATTCTAACCATAACTTAAATACATCAAATGGATGTGGTGTCATATTCTCTTTATGGATAGATCATGACTGCTTGTTAAATCTTTACAATTTGTGATTATTTTGTGTCTCGCTAAAAATGAAAATTTAGTTCAGTGTTTTGCATAGTCTATGTATTTTTGAAATTTTTACATATTCAGCCAAAATGAATATTTATCTTCATCTCAATTATAGTTCTACAGACTGGACAATGTTGTAAAGAAACACTGCAGTTTTCACATGTTGCTATATGCTTATAAGGCATAAAAACCACACCAATTTTGTTGGCAAAGCAGATCTTACAACGGGCTGCGAGACGCAGTTCCTGGAGCTCTTTCACAGCTTCTGAATTAGTACCAGGTTCAAGCTCAGTGGAAGCTTGTTCTTTGTCTACAAAGAAAGTAAAGTGCACTGCAAGATTATAAAGGTGCAAAAAATCTATACTTAAATCGTAATTTTCTAAGCCATTGTAAACACAGTTTAAGAAACAACTCTGCAAAAATTTTTCATTTGAGTATGAATGCAACTTGCTAGCTCATCAAATAAATTTAGAAAAATACAAAAATATCAACAAATTAGTAAGCAAGTGAACTGTTGGCATTTGCCCATTTAGCACAATAAAATAGACTAAAAACTAACGTGTTTTCCTTATTATAATCATTTACATTATTGGACTGTTTTTGGATTCCCTTCGTAAAAACACAAGTGGCAATAATATTTTTTGAGAATAAAGATAAACATTAGGATTTAAATAAATATTGATGAATGGTGTGATATTTATAGCATAAATAAAGAATCCAGTACATGGGACATTAAGTTCTTTATAAAAATTACTGAGTAACAATAGCATGGCATAATATATAAATAAATTTAAAAAATATATACTAGATCTATTCTAGAAAATGTTCTGCAGACTTGTGTATAGATTTCAAACACGTCATTTATTATTAATAAGTACAACATTTTCAAAATGTGATGCATTTATTTTGTGTTGATTTTAGAATTCACCTGTCAATACCACACTTTATGCAAAATAGATAAGCAAATTAAAAAGCAAATTCTTTTTCATTTTCTGTTCAGAGATGTACTTTGTTTATTGATATATCAGCCTGCTATTATTGTGCCCTTCTCTATAGAACATGATATGTTATGACAACCACTGCAGATACCACAGTACAAGTGGATTAGTGGATAAACAAAGAAAGGAATTATTTAAATGAGAATTTAATCATGTCATAAATTATTTTACAAGATCTAAAAGGTTTGTATCTAATAAAACTGCTAAAGTTTTTATAACATACTTTATGAGGCAAAAGGAGTTTAATGAATTATTCAACATGTGTTACACAGGATTCATTTAAGGCTGTGAGCCTTATTTTTCATGTTTGACACAAGAAAAAAAAGTTGAATCTATGGCACCTATATTATGCACAAAAAGACCCAGGAAGATAAAAAGAGGCAATCAGCATGACTGATCTTAGACTGGCTGAATCAAACACATCCCAAGCTTATTGAATAGAATGTACTCATTGCCACAGAACCATTTAAATGTTTTTTGCATTTCCTCCAAAAGGGGCTGGTCTCACACTTTAAGGAGTTTATACTGTTGATTTTTGTAAGAGTACCCTTTTGTACCCACCAGGCAAACTGGGCATTTATCACAGATGATGATATTTGGAGAAGACAAATTCAAAATCTATTGTACAACGATTTGGTACATGTGCCTCTTGAAATCTATGTAACATAACATACAATGTAAACATTTCCTGTCACAGTTTAAAAAAACAAACTGCAAAGTATTATAATCTTATCACAAAGAAAAATGATTAAAAGCGGAATTAATCTGTAATATTAAAACCAAAAACTAACATTTTTTAAACCACTTATGCTCTTTTAGGCAATTTGGTTACAAAATCCATCAATGTTTTAACACAATTGTAAATATTTGATTTAAATTTTCACAAAAACACCATCAAAATTATATACCAATATAGTACTGAATAAAAAAGATCAAATTTTCTAAACAATCCACTTATATTAGTTTGTAATTCAATAAATCAATTCCCAAATCTCTACTGATACTAACAGGGACTGTAATCATTTCTTAAAATGTACCTAATACAGTGTGAACCCACTAAAAATGATTTTTCTGGTTCACAAAATGCAACAGTATTAGGTACCAAACTCTGCTAAAACTGATCAAAATAGCAGAAGAAAATTATGTATGTATCAAAATATTAAGTGGCATAATAAAAAGTCACAGACCTGCCAACTCTAATAAGGCCATCTCAGTAAGGCAGCTGATTCTCTTCCGTAAATCTGAGCAGTTTTCAGCAAGGTGCAAAATATCATGTAATGCTATTTTGTATTTAAACAGTTCATTATTCCAAACTGATGCATCTACTGTAAACATGTTCATTTAAAAAGTTTGTACAGCACACATACACCTTATTATCCTCTAGCACAGTTGCACAAATATCAGTTCCAACTTGATATAATTCTTGGAATTTTTTTCTTCATTGCACATGATGGCAATTTTATCTCCTACCATGTGACATATTCAAATCAAAATGTGATTTCCAAAAAGTGTAATTGTGTCCCTTCCTTTTTTATTCAAACCAATCTCAACATTCCTTTCTTATTATTCTGTACTGATTATTACATTTTTTAAGAGTTTTTTTTTCATACATAAATGTAAACTGCTTGAATACCAATTGGGGAGTAAATCATTCAATTGTGTTGTTCAGAATGATTCCCACCCAGATATATTTGACTATAACATACTTGAACCATTCTGTATCCAAAAACTTAGACCTCCTGAGCATGGAGAAATATGTTCTGAAACTAGATGGTTCCCTACAAAACATTAATTGCACAGAAAGATTTTGTTTTAAAAATTTGACAATTAACATAAGTTAATTTTTGGTGGTTTGTTAGTCAAGACAGCCTATGTTAAAATCAAACAGGAAAGTTGTACTGACCTGTTAGCCAAGATTGTTAATAGTTTATATTTTCAAAACTGGATCTTAGGCTTAGAATCTACTAGGGGAACAACTGTCAGCCTTATTAATTCATTCTCTAATATGAAAGTTTATTGAGACAGGTCTTGATCTGAAACTGATTACATAAATACAAACAATTTCCATGCAATTTATCCTCTTGGCGCAGGCATTATGTAAAGGCTTGAATAACATGCAGAATTTCTAGCACTTTCTTTATCCATAGGAAATCCAATCTGGGTTCTATCTAAGCATGCCAATTCCAGTATGGATTCAATTTAAACATATTATTCATTTGCATGGCTTGAATCCTCAGGAATTTCTACCAAATTACCGTAGGAACACAAATGGGGTTAAATTGAAAAACGTGTAATCGGTGGAGAGAATAACAGGCAGACCATTCAAAAATATAATTAATATTCTTCTGAATGTTCTAAGTGCATTAACCAGAGAAGGACTGCCCTAGTAATGACAGACAAGAAATAGCAGATGTCCTTTTTCTCTATTGTAATTTTAATCTTTTACAAACAAATTTTGTTGGTACACCACTCCCTCGATAACTCACACCCTGATAACTCACAAACCCACTTATAACACAGGGCCAGGCATGGATCCCATTTTTAAAACCAGAAATTACCACCCAAAAAAAATGTATTCCTATTTGTTGAAATTGAAGAAAATTGCTATCAAAATTGGTAATGGAAACTGATATATTGCTTGTTTTATCATCAAAAACGGTAGCTAGGACCTGAAAATTTGTTACATTTCTTTCCAAATGACATTTTTTTGTACACCATAATTAACGATATTCAAAAGAGGATTTTGATTAATGAAAATGTCATTTATGCCTAGTGGAGCTAGAACTTTGATAAATAAATACCAATTGAATAATTTTTTTGTACTAATTGACATTTGTGTTCTAGGTCCATCTTTTAGTTCCTTTTAAGTGTAATCATCACAAATGCAATGTGTCCTCTTGTAATTAAACGTAAAATGTGTCAATCTACTGTAACATATATTTCCGCGAGCATTCCACTGATAACCTAAGTGCCGATCGTGTTTTGATATTGGACTAGTGGAAATATTTGCTGCATTGTTGAACTAAATTAAAAGCTTGTCTCCTTTTCTATTATCACATGAATTACCTCTTTTGAATCAAATAAAGGAAGTGGAATGCACAAAAGAATTAAAAGGCATACAAATCCAACATGCTTTAGAACCAATGACTTTAGTCATATGTTAGATAACTCATTTCAGTTGAGCAACTGAACACTGTTATAAATGTTATTTTTTGTACATAATCTAATTTAACTACCTTAAATTAACCTACTCAATCATAACTGCAATTAAAGATAGCAAGGCAACCAAGCAAAATGAGTACTTAAAAAAATAAAGAGCTTTATTTCACAGATATGGACCATTAAGAGGAAAACAAGTTTCATAGAATTCAAGAATTCGCATATAGAGATGATAAGAAGTTTCACTGTTACTTGCAATGAAATCACGGCATCAATATTTTACAATTCAAAAATAGAGTTTCAACATCGATGATTGTCTCACAAAATCATGCATTTTTTTTATAAAAAGGAATCTTGTTTTGTAGTGTATCAACAGTTAGACTGGTTTTCTGCTTCCCTATTTCTGTAAAACTATTAAACTTCACTCTGGGAACCCAACTAATCAAAAAAATAAAAAGACGTGATGTCATACACAAATGTTTTTGCATACTGTGCTGGTTGTTGAAACCCAATGGAATAATGCTATCAATCTTTCAGATGTTGGATATTCTCAAAATAGATGTGATTTATACAGAATAACAAACAGTTTCATCAGGAAAAGTGCTTAATTGACAATTATTCTTGATGCGATTATAAAACTAGGATTAAGTGAATTAAACAGACCAGTTCCCCCCTACCCAACCCCGCCATTCTCTGGATGTCTTTTTCTAGCGAAATTTTGGAAGGTCCCTTGATAACTCATGCCCTCGCTTATAGTAATGTCTCTGTTTTTGGACCCCAATATGCATGAGTTATCAAAGGAGAGGTGTACTATGGTTCTTTAAAATGTGCTAAGAAAAACCTCTCAAAACCACAAAAAATGTCACTGTGGCATTACATTTCTTTCATTTGCCCATTATTAAAGACTCAATTGTATGCTGAAGGCACAGTGGATATAGGGCTTGAGTTAAAAAGATGAATCTATAATTTTTGTCATCTATAAAACAGCATAATCTGAAATTCCTGCAAGTTTTTTATAATCTCCTTGCAAGCTTCAGCTTTGCCACAAGCTAATAATTTATATTTGCAACTTCTTCAATTACAAATGAAGTGTAGGCCTTATGTGAAGCAGAGCACATTTCAGTGATCATGGTCAAATATTTGTTGCCTTCATAAACAAGTTGCAAAAAATTCTTCATTGCAGATGGCTTTGTCATGTAGTGCCATATACATGTGATGTAAGACTGCTTTGAGTTTTGATTCATTCAAATGTTCCCATACAAACACGCATCTTTAACCACTTCCCACATCTTGCTGGTGAGATTGAGTAGTGTTTTTATGGTGGTTATGTATTTTGCCTGTTGCTGGTGAGATTGAGTAGTGTTTTTATGGTGGTTATGTATTTTGCCTGCTTTTCTGGCTCATAGCCTCAGACCCCATGATTTTGTTCTCATTTTAACATAAATATCATATGTGTGTGTATGTGTGATTTAGATATTTAATGTAGCTTTAAAACATTTTCAGTCATATTGCTACGATGTCTGCTGTGTGACAGTTTATGGTGATGTCTAGCACTGAGGCATAATGCTGCAGACATGTGATATGATGTCCCACCCAGTCACATTATCCTGACACCAGGCCGACCAGTCCTAACACTAATTTCTTAATACTGAGGCAGTTGTTAGTACCATTTTTATATTATGTGTAATCTATAGATTATGAATACATGAAAGTGAAGTGGTTTAACAAGTGATCAAACAGGTGATCATAAAATCAGCCAAACAAGTGACCAGAATAATACAAAACAGAAGCAGTGACCTCAAAAACCGGCAGAACCTCATACGACAATAAAATAAACATGTCTTTGACACTGTGACATGATATTTCATTTCTGTTCTACTCAACTTTTAATGCTAATAAATGCTGTAAATCCACATCCCCCAATTTCTTATTTGTGCTTTGAGGTGTACTATTTCTGTTAATAGTGTCAAACTTGGGCATGCAATAGCTACTAAATACAGTTTACTTTATCATGTTCAGACTACTTGATATCACTACAAGCAGTTCTGAACACAAAATAATAATGAATTTTATGGTCTCAAAATTTTTTTGCAAGTACCACAAGATACACTGGTAATGAACCCAACAAGAGTTCCAACCGGTGTATCTATAATAGCTGCTGTGGTTACGATTACGAGACCAACAGTTGTTGTCGTGGCAAGCCCACAAACAGCATCTACAACCAAATTTCACAATCAATGTAGTTCTCTTGGAGATTTCATATCACAGATGTTGCACAGGTTTGATTGTTTTTCACATTTGTAACACTGAGGGTCCATCAATGTTCTAACATTAATAATGTAATCACGTAATACAATTGCAAAAAAAGCCAACCTTGATCAAGTGCAACATGCATATGCACTTCTATCTGATTATCTTTTTTGACTGAAACAACTATCATTATAGAAAATATCTGCTTGAAAATATCTAAATTTCTGGTGACTGTGTGTTCTGGTGGCCTAGCACCCTTTTTATTTAATAACATACCAACTAGAAAATAAAATGCTGTCTGAAATAATCTTTTTTCACTGTACCACCATGATTTCATGTTTTCCTGGGTAAAGCAATCAATTTAGAAAACAAGATCCTGCAGAGTTTTGCATTAATCCCAGTGATAGCAATAAATAACCTGATCAGTGTAATTAATACATCAATGATTAGGATGGTTTGCTAGAATGTGCATGGAAGTGACTGTCAGTGTTATATCTTACAAGTACAAGTCCAGAGATTTGATCTTTCAATCAAACTACAAAATTTCACTAATACAAATGCAAAATGACTCACAATATATACAAAAGTCAAACAAAATGTAAATGCATAATTTCTCTGCAGTAAAGGTTATGAAGGGACACTGGCCAAATTGCATTGCAGAAAGATATAAGGCCACTCAATAATCTCTTAAAATGAAAAATAAAAGGAAGTTTACCAGATAATTCGGTAGCTGGAGAATCTGCTTCCTCTATCACATCTGATAAGGGAACTTTTTCCTCTGGAAAAAATATAAGATAAAATATTATTTTGCCAATGATCAATGAAACACAAAATAACCATATATTATAAAAGGGTTAGTTGTCTGCTCCATTATGCCATTCCCACAAAGAGCAGTATAACAGAAGTAAGGAAAGCTCTTTGCCTTTGTATTTAAACATGAGCTAACAGAAGACACATAACTTTCATGTACTGAAATGAAAACTGTAAATAGTTTGCCAAGACCAAACTTTTCCACGCTAAAATAAATTGTTTCATAAAAAAAATGTAACTAATCTTTTACAAAACAGATTTTTTAATAAACATAAAATATCATCCTGCTGTCAACATACCATGCATTTTAGGGTGTTTATTTACGACAAGTTCAACAAATATTAGACATATGTTAATTGGGTAGCATAGAAAAGCCCATCCCTGAATTTTGATTTATAAAATTACTTTTTGACATTAATGAATAAATGAAGTATGTTACTGTAAATTATAATGTGTTTATGGAGTGAAAATTGCACAAGACTTCACTCCCAAGGAAAACACTTGGTACATGATTTGAATGACAATGAAGTATGGAATGTGGACACAATCATTTAAATGTGAAATAATTGTGTCATACATAACATGGAGTACTGACATCAAGGAACAAGTAACCTTCCCGAAGGGACTGATTTACCTCATTTACAGTAAAAGGTGCATAAAATCTAGGATAATTGCTTTTGATGTGATGTGATCATGTAGGGTTCAACATGCAGAGCTGTAGCAAATACCACATGAATGAACTCAAAAAGTTGCATATATTGACCCCTGATATATGTAGTCAATCAAAAGTGACATGTTAGCCATAATGATTTTCTTTTGTTACAACTTAGTTTTCATCAATAATGTACACATAAAATGAAGGTCAGAACCATATAGCACCTGAATAAAAGGACCTAAAGTGATGCAAAGCTAATGATATTTCCTTGTAAATATGAATTACCTTGTCAAGAGACATATATCTGGGGTAACTGAAAAGATACCAAGTACAGTGAATGAAGAAATACTGAGATAATCGGTGTTTTAAGCCCTGTAAGGTGATAACATGTTGACAGCTGACACAATAATGTTTTGACAGAATTCAAGCCATTACCCACGAGTTGCATGTTTAAGCTACTGATGAAGCCAATATTTGCAGAAAGAAAATATTCCTACTGACAGTAAATTACTTATCTGTATGTAGCAACATTATCATCAGTGCATGATTTTAACGAAGTCTGATTAATCCAGATCGGGACAATGATACCAAAGATATGAAAATCTTAATGTTCTTCAAGCCAGGAAAATTAGGTTAAAACTGTGAAGCTTTAGCAATGCAGATATGCTCTCATTAACATCCATCAGGGCAGCAGTTTCCATGAGTATAGGTAAAATAGGTATAACAAATGGATGAGAGAATATATGGCCATCATTTAATCATGAAAACTAATTGCAAGTCACCTGTTTTTTGAGTAGCTGTATTGTTGTACCTGAGATGTATTCAGACATGTTCTTGAGAGCTTGACAAATAATGTGCAAGATATTGGGGGAGTAAGCATCAGAAAGCTACACATATAAAAATGCACTTAAACATCAACATTAGGTCACAGTGACCTAATCTGGGCATGGAAGAGACACTATTCTTAGCACAAAGAGCCACGTGCAAAATTGTATGGGTAGGTTCAATAAGGTGCAGGAGATACCGAAACTCATATCATTCTTCATAAATTATTGTATACCTTTGATAGGTAAAAATTATAATTATTGTACATACTTTGTGAAGTGTTCACACATATGAAGTCTAAAATAAATAGATTCATACCTTTAAGAATTCGCCTTTTATTAATATGTGGATCATGGTTGGTTGGATAGTGATAAATGTAGACAATAAAAATAGCATTCATACCCTAGACCTTTCAATGTTAAAGACGTCATCAATATAACTAGTGTTAATAAATGTATATTGCTGAATATCATTAAAAGTTGTTAAGTTAGATCACAAAATTTTTCTGTTATTACAGAAAATATGTGAACGCACCAAAGATACTATAACACAAAGTACATTACCCACTAAAAGTTAGCTGTGACCATAATATGCACTGTGGAGTTCAACTGAGATCACAACTGTCCAATTTACTTTACAGAATGCCATTAAAACACAATTATAAGTTAATGACCATGAACACGGGTTTCATTTCTACATTTTTGGAGTAATCATTATTTTCCTTTCTTCATACAATAGTAATTCCTGAAAATACAAATTACTTACAAATGACAGTCCTGGAAACTCTAGGGTCTCAATGGTCAATTGATATATAAATCACTCTATACATAAAATATGGATTTTCTTCCCTGTACCACCGTCTTTCATGCTTTTCTGGATAAAACTATCAAAACTTATAATTAAAGAGTCTCTTAAAATGGAAAAATTATAACTTACCTGATGACTCAACAGGTGTAGAAACTTCATCCATCTTTAATTCAAACAGGGGAACATTTTCCTCTGGAAAGACATACAATAAGATGTCAAATGTTAATAGATATACTGGATTGTTGAAATATAAAAACACGAAATATTATAAAGAGGATGGTTGCCTGCTCCATTTTTTATTCCATTCATGTGCAGCACAATAGAAGAGAAAAAGATAAGCTGTATTTCAATTTTAGCAGTAGCTGACAGAAGAAAGCAAATGAATATATAAATGTGTAAAACATCATACACCTATGCTGAATAACAAGCCTCTCAATGAACAGAACAATATTGTAATGCAATTTCAGCAAATTAAACATAAGTAAATTAAGTTATATAGACAAAGCACTCTATGAATAGTGATTTATAAGATTACTTTCTTATAATGTTGAATAAATACAGACGTTAACGCAAATTTTAAACATACATTTATGGAGCACACTGTGCAGAAAACAATATTCCCAAATAAAGAATGAAGCAGTAAACAGAAATATAGTTGATAGAGACTCAACTGTGGAATGATGGCATCATACATATCATAGAGTACAGACACCAAGAAAGAAATGACAAATTTAAATCTAATTCCGCTACTGATGCTTAAAGAGCAAGATATTGTAGCACTCAACATAAGGAGATGTAGACAATAGAAAAAGTTGATCTTTTTTTGGTCTTATTTGCATTCAACATGTAGATAGGCTAATAACTAAATAAATTTAATACTAGAGCCATAACAGATGGATTTTCTTGAATGTGCCACCATCTTTTCATGCTTTCCTGATAAATCTATCACTTTAGAAATAATTATCCAGCTTACCAGCAGACATTACTCAGGCTTCTAATATTCTTAATGTGATACATAGCAAGAATTCACTGTTATGTCTGCATTACCAAAGCAGACTCCAAACTTACAAACAACAGTTGAATTAAGCTTATTTGCCAGTATATGTGCAGAAAGATATTGGGATCCTTTTTGTTTTCTTTTTTCTTCATAAATCTAAGTGTTACATATTAAAAACTTAACTGACCAACCTAATTTGTGCTTTCAGTGATTAGGTTTGTTTTGATGAATGTACATGGAAATCAACAGCACTATTATCAATCTTATATTTTATTGAGAACAAAACTACAACATCTCATAAACACATATGCAATGTAATTTACAGTATGTAGCAAAGGTCAAACAAAATCAAAATGCATATTGTCTCCACAGTAATGGTCATAAAAAGGGTTATACCAATCCTGCTTTGCTGATAAAATAAAGGACACGTATGGCTATATAATTCAAGAAATTATTAAAATGAAAAGTTATATATTTACCAGATTCCTCCTTCACCTCTGAGAGGGAAACATTTTTCTCTGAAAATAAACAAGATAAAATATCATTTATCAGAAAGATTTAACTGATAATTGAATTATAAAATCACCAAATAATATGAAGGAGCTGGATACCTGCTCCATTATTTAATTTCATTAAAAATCAACAGGATAAAGGTAGGCAAATGGATTTGGCTTTGCATTTTAAGAAGAGTTGACTGAAGACAGCATGGCTTGCAAGTGCTGAGGGGACACTGGTAATATTTTACCAATATCCAACTTTCCCATTTTCATTTACAATCATTTTCAAGGACAAAATCAATTTTTGAACTTTTCATTTACAAAACGGATTTAATATAAGTATAAAAATATTTCATCTTGCTGAAATGTACCTTTCTAGAAACAACATAATTTTGTCCAGCAAATAGATACACCTGAGCTGGGTAGCACAAACAAGGGTCTCTCAGAATAGAGAATTACAAAATTAAACTCCTGCTATACTGAATAAATGGTCTAGATAATAGCAAATTATAATCACAAGTACATGGTGTGATCAGTGTATAAGGCACTGATCCCAAACAAAGAATTCTGAGCAATCATAATGAAATATGAACTATAGACCACGGGTGGAATAGTGTTGTCATACATACCATGGTGTATCGACAAGAAGTAACTGACTTAAATTTGTACCTCATTTAGTCACTCATGTATGAAATATAGATACTACTTTTGATGTGATGAAGTTGTACTCAATATAAGGAGCTGTAAACAATGCTACATGACAACAGAATAGTTGCATGACATAGAGACCAAAAGCTCCAAGTATTAGAAGCCAAACAAGTAGGAAATGTTAGTGATGGTGACCTTTTGAAATGATTTAGTTTTCTTCAGTTCTGCATCTATAAGCACCTGAATATAGTTCACATAAAACAATAATGCATTGCTTATGATATTTCTTGGTAAACATGTATTCCTTGCTAACAAGGATTCAGCTGGAGAAACTGATAACATACTGAGTATAATAGAAATGCTGAGGCAATATGAATTATGAGCCATGTAATGTGATACACCCTGGCAGCTGATCTAATCTGGTTTGAACATAATTCAAACTCTTTATTCCTTAGTTGCAAATGTAAACTATTGACCAAGCTGCATTCTACAGAAAGGACATATTGTCACAGCAATTAACTCCTTCTTTTACATGAGGTAACAGTTTCATCAGTCCAAGATTATGACAAAAGTGTGTGTGTGTATGTGTGTTTGTGTTTTGGACTTTTAAAATAGCTTTAGCAATATTGCTACAAAGTCTGCAGTGTGACAGTTTATAGTGATGTCTAGCACTATGGCTTCATGTCAGAGTGTAAGCATCATGCCCCACCCAGTCACATTATCCTGACACCATGCTGACCACTCCTAATACTAACCTCTTAACGATAAATACCTAGCAAATACAATTTTATAAATCTTTTGTATGATTGAGCCAGGGTTCAAACCCACAAACATAATTTGGCAGGAGAAGTTTTGAATAGGTCAGTAAGTTATTTGCTGGAGTTTTGCAAAACATTACAGCATCATAATTGTAATTAATTGTAGCATGTATACTTAGGGGATTGTTTTATTATGCAAAATTACCTGGTAGTGTTTCATTTATATGCATATTTGAGACATGGATTTGAGTTTACATAGATAATTATGTAGATTGTTAGCTCATCAGAAGTATTATTGTAATTCACTGGTAGGTTACTTTGTAGTAACAAGTACATTTAGTAATGCATTATGCTAGAGTTTACGCATTGTTGAATTAGAGTTTGGGAAAATGACTGACGTATGTAAGATTAGTTACAACAGATGTGTGAATATATCAGAGAATGGATATTTGAATATTTGTATATTGTGTAGAGGTCTTCAGTTAGTAGCCTAATCTAAACATGCCATAATTTCTCCCACATTTTCCATAAACATCATAACTATTTGACTGTACCAACTTTCTTGTACATATGGACATATATTGGACAGTGGTATCAAAACATATGGTAGAAGGAACTTGTACTACTTAATATACTCTCACACAAGATCCAACAGCCCTTTGAGGTTTCGAGGTTGGGAACTAGCACTTTGACTATCCTGTATGCTTTAGAGTTTAAATGTGAGTCCAAAACAATACTCTGCACACTAGTTTTAAGTTTAAAAAATCAAAAAGTCAAACACTAACAAAGTAAAATATATTGAATAATGCTCCATTCATGATAAAGAAATATTCATAAAATAAGTTGTATTTTTTTAAATACTATACTTACATCCATAGAATTATTGGCACAAAGATTTACAATAATCACTTTAGAACAATACTGTCTTGGAATCTTTAGTTTATTCCATGTGTCAGTGATATATAACTGTTTACATCTAATACTCTAGTCATAAATATGGAATTTCTTCATGGTACTACCATCATTTCTGGGTATTCCTTGATAAAACTATACAATTAGAAACATGATCCAGCTCACCAGCACACATCGCAAAGGCTTCTAATACTATTAACATGATACATATCATGAATTCACTATTATATCTGCAATACCAAAGTTTAATCTCAAAACTTAAAAACATATGTGGAATTAAATTGTTTACATGTAAATGTGTGCATTAGGATGTTAGCATCTTTCTTTGTTCAGAGTTTTGCATTTATCCCAGTGATAGAAATGAATGATTAACTTTATTAGTGCACCAGATTTTACAGATTTGTTTGCCAATCTGATTAAAATCAGATCACTGTTGTCCTACGTGTAGATTGGATGATGACCGCTTAAGGGTTATGTTCTAGTGACCTTCAAATTAACAAAAAGAAATGCAGATTTAAAAAATCTGGAGGTGAATAAACTCGTTTGGTACATGTTCATGCTCTTCATCCAGTGCTCTGTCTCCAAAAGCAAAGATATTAGACTTCATCTGATTGGTTGATAAATTTAGCGATTATGGTAAAAACATAGGCTAATGGAACATGATATCAAAACAGTCACTCTCAGATCATCATGTATAATGGTGGAGACATTCTTCTAATCAGATTGATTTGATTGCTGTAAGACACATACTCCCTTTGTATTTATAGTCTCTGGTTAGTAATGGACTTTGCCAAGAATTTCTTAAAATGAAAAATAAAATGAGTTTACCACACATGTCCTTCAGTGGAGCTTCTGCTTCTTTCATCTCTTCTGACAAGGAATTATTTGTCTCTGGAAAAATATAAGAGAAAATGTGACTTGTTGATAGATCTACCTGAATACTGAAACAAAAAATCACCAAACACATAATATAGGCTGGTGGTCTGCTCCATTTTGTCATTCCAACAAAAAGAAGCAGGGCAAAAGTAATGAAGACCTGTAAACTTGACAGTGATATTTTGCCAAAATTGTTCCAATATCAAATAATATTATAATTTCATAAACCAAATAAACTTAATGTTTATGTTTAGAAAGATTTTGTTTCCTTTTTACAGCAATTTCAGCAAACATTAGACATAGGGCAATCGGGCAGAATAGCCAAAGCATGTCTCAATACTAACTTAAGAAATTACTCTCTTACCATAATGAATAAATGGAGTATATTATTTTAATAATAAACATGTCTATGGAGTGAAAAGTGCACAAAACTTCACTCTCAAGGAAAGAACCTGGAGCATTATTTAAATGACAGTGAAGTATGAAGTATGAAACATGGACACAAACATTTAAGTGTGGAATGTAAGGGTCACACTACCAGGCAAAGTGGGCAAAAAAAATCGCCTGAAAAGCATAAACTTTGCCTTTTTCTGTTAGGAAATCGAAAACAACTGTTGTAACCCAACGCTAAATGTATTTAAGTTGTGTTGATACCAATCAACTTACGGCGACAAAGAAATTCTTGTACATTCACATGCAAGTTTTAATAGCTAACTGACCATTAACCCTTTTCCAGAGCATGATATCACTGCTTAATTTCATGAAGTTGGGCCTACTGTTCTATAATGAAAATATACCAAAATCTGTTTCAATATTTAAACATCAATATGCAAATTGTAATTTGCTTTAAAAAATATGATCGGTGAAGAGCATTTCTAATTAATTTCATTTTTTAATAAATGGAGATTTTAACGGTCGTATCTGCGTATTTTCTGCATAAAATCAGTTTGATACTGCAAATGAACTTTTAATGGCGGACATCATTGCATATGATATACCACTTCATTAAACGTGAAAATATGAAAAATATATATAGTAAAGAAGCAAATAATATTTAACAAATGCATGTTGTTATTACCAGTAGGTAGACAAATCATAAATATGTAGACCTTTTAATGGATTTTTGTAATGAAGCAAGAAAGTGTATAGTTCGAGAAAAGCCCTCCATCTAAAAATAGATGCACTCGCTCTGTGCAAGTTGAATTCTTGGATTTTCGGTTGGGGGGTAAAAAAGGGTCCAGTTTAGTTATATATTGACATTAGTGCTTCAATGTGTTGTCTATTAATAGCTACAGTAATGTTTTATCGAGAACAATGAGATCAGGATGAACAGTATGGTTTGAAGTCACTTGTGCATTTATTCTTAAGTACATGTATTAGGGACTGTTTCAAAGAATGCTAGAAATCTTTTTGGCTGCAGTTGTACACAACATATACAGAAAATAAAATAATTAAGTCATAGTTTATTAAGCATTTTTACCAACATGCAGTTACAAGACTAATTACATTTCATTATACTACTCTATCTTTTTTATGTATGTACGTACTCAGTTCGGTAAATGATGTGATGTAATGCGATTATGATTTTTAACTTAGCTTTAACAATTTTTCAGTCATATTGCTACGATGTCTGCAGTATGGCAGTTGATAGTGATGTCTAACACTAGGACATCATGCCACAGACATGTAGCATGATGCCCCAACCAGTCACATTATCCTGACACAAGGTCAACCAGTCCTAACACAACATCTTAATGTTGAGTGCCTAGCAAGGCAGCTATTAGTACCATTTTTATGTCTTAGGTATGACTCAGCCAGGGTTCAAATCTATGACCTCCCGCACCCAAAGTAGATGCTCTAACCACTAGGCAACCAGAGCAATCCATGCTTGCATTGAAGTAATTGATAATTTACAGGATATAATGCATAATGAAATGGTTATGCAATGGAAGTTATGATCCTTGGAAAATGATAAGTGTGTAGTTTGTTCTGCTAATTGAATTGTTTTAAAAGTTTTTATTTTTCTTACTACTGTTGTCTAAAAAGAATGGATCAATTAATTGGAAAACTGAGAGGCAATAACATAATACATATTTATGTCACAATATCGCAGTAAGGGTTATATTGTTGAACATTCAGCTGTATAGTCTGGGTTTTCAATCAATTTAAATCTCTCACCAGTATAAAATAATAACATTTTAGAAAGCAATATATCTTTTTCAATTTCAAGATAAACACTTGGGCAGTCTTAAATGGTCCAAAAATATTACTAAGTATAAATCTGTGGATTCTATTGTCTACACTTAGTTTATTGCAGAATTATTTTCCTACATACCATAGAAAGTAACTTGGAAAATATTGTTCAATCAGGAGTTGCCTCATTGATTTCATAGTGCTTTCATTTTAAGTTCACTTTATTTTGGATGCTGTTGATCACTTTGTTAAATTACTACTCTTCATCACAACTGATAGCGTATTTTCTGGTCACTACCATAATCATTTACTACCCTTTTAATCATATAATCAGTCTGTCAGATTTCATATGCAAAATTATCTGGAACTGGTTTTAGATGAGATTGTACAGCAACACAGTCTTCCTGAGTTTGTATTATTTAAATTCTGTGTCTCTAACCATGGCATTTATTTCTTTAGATGACTTTCCAATTGTCAAAAATACTCTTGGATGTTCAGCATTGGTCCTACATTTTCCTTTAATGTACAGAATTTTTTATCTGTAAAACAACATCAAATTTTCAGAGATTTCAACTTAACCAATAAGGAAAACTTCTTGAAAGTTTAAATTGTTTTTTCATTGCAGGGATATTTTAATTCATATAAATACATTCAAGTCAGCTGCACCTTTTTCATATTTTGCATTTCTGTACCTCACATGTGGGCACCAATGACATCATCACATGTGATAAATATGAAAAACTACACATTTTTAAAGACAGGTACATCTAGAAAAAAAGATGTTAAAAAATGTTTGAAATAAAGAAAATTAATTTGTGACATTTTCTGAGGCCATTACAGAGATTTAAAGTCCTTAGTTCTTTCAGCTAATTCTAACATTACAGAATCTTTCATACCATCTTATCGGGCCCCGAGTGGCCGAGTGGTCTAAAGCGCTGACCGTTATGGATCACTGCCATCTCACCTCTATCTGCGTGAGTTCGAGTCTAGGATTCAGCAAATGTGGATATGTGAGAAAGCTTGCCAGTAGCTTCTCGTGGGTCAGTGGTCCTTTCCGGTGATTTCTTGGTTTCTTCCTCCACCATTAATACTGGCTGCCATGAATAGCCTATCGTGTGTTGAAAAATTGCGTTAAGCCCAACAACAACATACCAGCTTATCAGAATAACCAAATGAGTATTTGATTTCTGTTCAATCCTTGATAATTTTGTAGTATTATTAATTTACTTCTTCAAACTGAATTTTATTTCCAGCTTCTGATCATTAACAATACTTTAAAAGTATTGTTAATGACCAAAAGCTGGAAATATGATGTACATGATGCAAATAAAGTTTGATTGGATCGTGTACATCATCTCTTCTTGTCAATTTTACTTGTATTTCTTTATATCTGTCATTATCATTGTCTGATATCCATGTTATCAAAATGGCGTTAAACCCAACAACAAAAAAAAAAAGCATGTTAACAAGATCTGCTTGTCTACATGATAATATAAACTCTTTTGTATGAATCGGTTTCTAAATTGCTTTTGAAGTGTATAAATGCTTAGTTAATGCACACTGGTGTTTATCTTCTTCACTATGATTTATAGACATAAATTTGAAAGTTTCCTAGTCTACTCCAAACACATAGGCTTGTTAAGCAGTGAAGTTTATGTTATGTTTAACAGCAATTTTAACCATTTTAACTTTTTGGTACAGATATATTATGTACGTAGAGAGTTATGAATAAAATACGATCATTATAGCTGTATAATTATTTTGCACAGATAAATTTTTTATGTGCTTTAAATCTTAAAAGAACTTGTTCACCATTAAGTCAGTGAATCTGCATTTCCATCCATAGCTGCCATTTCTCGTGCTTGAAATTTACAAGATCTTTGTCTGCATCTGCATCACTAAATCTGCTGAATTTGATAATTTATAAAAACTAATGGTTTCCTACATCAGTATCAGAGCCTCTACCTAAGTTTTTGAAGTTCTCATAGTTGTGATTCTACTCGTGAAAACTAGTAAATACTGAACAAAATCTGCAACCTCCACTTTGTAGAGTGGGGAATATGACCCAGTTACTTTAAATAGCAGATTTTGACCAGAGCACAAACAGTGACCATGTGATCTGATGTAGTCGTCATTCACACCAATGAATGTAGTATCTTATAGAGGTGGTAATAGAGAAACTCACTCAAAATGACTGATGTTTACAGCAGGCATTAAAAGGCATTTCTATGAGAATGGTGTAAATGCATCAAAAGGCGCTTACATGTGAATAGGGAAGAGGCGTCAAAAAGCACTTGTATGAGGTAAAGAGTTAAACTGTTTTCCAATCATTGTTATTTAAGAACTGATTGCCAAAATCAAATAGACAGCATGTTGATAATGGTGTGTAAAATTTTGCCTGTGTAATGTTTTGGAATGTAGGTCCGTAAAAAATTTGAATTCTGAGAAATGTTCATGGAAAACATTTCAAGTTTTGTATGCAAAGAGTTAAGTCTCTATTAGGTATATGCTGGTCATGAAAGATGTAAAGAAAAAAAAAAAGTTATAAAATCTTACGTCGCTTCTTCCTCTTTATCCACCAAAAAAAGAGGATGATAACCATGATGATGATGATGATGACTGCCCCAATTATAAGATATGTCCACCAATCAATCGTATTGCTGCTGTTTGGATCTGAATAGGAAAACATCTGTTTTCATGAATTAGTATCAGACATATTACTTTTACAAAGCATTTAAAACCAATGTAGATAAAATTGGAATTTTGTCTCTATAGACAGGTACAGTTTTTAGGAATTATGTTTAACAGGTTTAAATGTACAAGAAGGATTGTCAAAAAAAATTCCAGTGTAATTCATCTCATGGTTCTGTTCTACAACTGCACTTAATATGTTTATCCAATCAGCCATAGCAGATCTCCTACTAACCAGGTATAGCTAGGCCATCAGTAATTCACAAGCTGAGACTTGCAATCATTTTTAAGTAGAGCTGTTTTCTGACATTTCATGAAGTTGAAGTTTCCAATGAAGTAAATGTCATATAAAGAAATCGCTATTTAAGTAGAAACCTGTAGTGACTTTAGAACAGAAATTATTCCTAAATTCATCAATCTTAAAATTCTCATTATCAAACTTACAAAGTATGTTACAATTAAGTCACAGATGCTTTTTACAAAGTATGTTACAACTAAGTCACAGATGCTTTAAGTTAAATATAATTATAAAACATGCCAATTCTGCATTCCAATTAATTATTTTCATACAGTTGATTATTTCCAAAAATAATTGTCAAATCACTCTATTCAAGAATCACTCATACCCATCATATTCCAGCTATTTAAGTGTCATATACCTACATTTACTTCAAACTTTTAAATAAAGAGAGTCAGGTCAAAATTTAATTTGTCTCTACACTGATCTCAATCATAAAGATCAAAATATACAAAGTCAAAATTCACTAATAATATAAAATCAAATGCTAACATCTGGAAATGTTTTGATATCAAAGGATGATTACAGAATCCATTTACTTGTGTTTTACATAATCTGATCATCACAAACTTTAGGTTGATATACAGCATGAATACAATGTCAGTCTCAGCATGTCGGATGTACTAAATAATGAAGTATGCAATCATTTTCCCCCAAAATGCCTCTAAAAGTTTGATTTTATTTCTAAATCTGACCCATCTAGCAGTAGTCTTGCAACTAAAATTTTATACTTTAATTGTTGTATGTCAAGTTTTAAATAGCATCTCACAACATAGATAAAGCACACTTAAATGATTCAGATAACTGAAGGAGACGTTTAAGGTGAAGTAAATGTAATAATCCAGAAGAAACCACAATCATTGGATGGGCCATCACATACACTTGCACCAGCTGAACTCGGCAAACTAACCAAGCCCTCTGTGGTACAAAGTCTGTTTTACCGTAACATTAGCCAATTCTTGTGAGTATAGAGCATTGTCTCAATTACAGCAAGAGAAACACAGAGTATTAATGACTTAAGAAATGTATATAAACCGAATAATTCAATTTTGTGACAATATATATGCTATATGGTCTTACTGATTAATTCATCCAGCATATTGATCTGTACTACAATTTGTAGGTAAATCACTAAACATTATAAGGTCATCTATTTGTCCGTTGTTCAGTACCTTTAGTGGTATTCAATTCAGGGCCATTTTCAGTAGGACCTTCTTCATTACAGGAACTGATGTTTACCGATAGACACAACTCTGATTTATCCTCCTCTAGGCACTTCATGTTCTGTACCTGAAGACAACAACTCACCGGTTCACCTTTCCAAGGACAACTGACCTGTAAAAGGCTTCCATTCAACTGTAAAGAAAAGACAGCAACCACAATTACCATAATCATTACCCTTTCCTTCTCCATCATCATCATTGAATATATTCAATGTTAATGAGAGACTGAAGGGAAATAAACTCTGCTTAGAAAAATAACAAATAAATAATCTCTATAAATTAAATCTATTTTATGAAACCTACATGATGCTGTTAATAAATAATAAAGACTATTAGACAGAAAAAGTTGTGAGATGAACAATAAAGTCAAGTTTTGATAGACATTATATCATACTGATTATTGATTATTGGTACCTTAAGAGTATAAACCTATCATTATGAAATTAATGGAAACAAGCAATGAAGATCAATACTAGTAATTCTTTTTACAATAATGAGATAACAAGATACCTTTTGTGTTCAAGACCTTTAACTTACTGACTAAATCATCAAAGGGGTTAGGTAGAAAAAAAGGAAAAGCTGATGGATTAAACAACCCCATTTTTATTGGTATTTGACTAGAAACAATAAAATCAACAAATGTTATTATATCTGTACAGTTCATGAAAATTGTTTATTTTAGACATAACAATAATATCAAAATTTGATGTAGAGATACCAGAATTGTAAATTATATGTGTGTGTAATTTCTTAAGAATTTATGTAAAATAGCAAATTATGAGGTAATAAGGCACCCAAAAATTGATCAAAAACCAGAGACATGCACTAAGAAGGATTTGGGCATTGTATTTTTAATATGGAAATGATTATAAAAACATTTTCTTTAGATTATTTATATAATTATATAATGAATATAATTAAAAAATATAATTTATAAGTAAACTCTATATTTTTATATAAAAAAGTAAGATGCACTTGACAAAAATCACTTTAACATCCAAGGGAATTAATTCAACAAAAATTCTTTGAAAATTTCAATGTTAAATGCAAGTTGTCATTAAATGACTCATCTTTTAATGAAGCTTCAGTGTGTGTGTTTGTTTGTGATTTGTTTTTTTTAATATAGCTTTATTAATTTTCCAGTCAAATCACTACAATGTTTGCAGAGTGGCAGCTTGTGATGCCTAGCACTGGGACATCATGCTGCAGACATGTCAAGCCCAGTCACATTATCTTGACAGCAGGCCAACCAGTCCTAACACTAACATCTTAATGCCAAGCAAGGCAGCTGTTAGTACCATTTCTTTCAAACCATCAGCCTCCCACATCTGAGGCAGATGCTATTACCACTTAGGCCACTTGAGATGTCAGCTTTGGAATGAGGTTTAAATCAATTCCCTCTCTCACTCAAAATAAACCAGTATCTCCCAAGTATCCGTTCAGATGTTGTAAACAAGCCTGTGATTTTGTGTGTACATGGAGGAAATGTACTGCAGAACAATATAATATCTAAAACATTCTCAAAGCATATATATCAAAGCTAGTACATCCAGGGTGTATTGCTGAAGTATGCTTGAATGATAAAAGTAGTGAATGGTTTACTGATGTTATTACTTGGCGGCTTAACTTTTATTATTATATGCTCACATTTTTCTCCGTTAACTTTACAGTGTCAGATTCATGCAATATTTTCTGATATTGAACTCATGCGCTCAATTCATATTGCATTCACATGAATAAAGGAACTACTTTCTGCTGTAAACAAACAATTTGTTTCTGAATGAACTAAAGAAGATGTTTCATGGACTGCAACATACCAACTGCTTTGCCACATTCCACGTTTAATTTTTTGATACAATGTTTCAGATTAAGGCTAGCTATAGACTCCATACATGATCGTTACAAATAACATGCAAGTGACAAGGCATGAACTGTCTTCTTTAGCTGGTAATAAGAATGGCAAAAAATATACTTACAGTTTTACATCCTGAATTTCCTCAAAATGCACTTTCTTAGTTGTGCAAATCAGAATTACATGAGCCATGTCATGGATTCTCAAGCTTGATGACACATTTCGAAACTGTAATTTCAAGTATATTCCAAATGCAATTACATCCTTCTTACTGCACTCAAAATGAAATAAACATTAAATTCCTAATCGTCTTTTCGATAATTGCAAATGAAAGATTTCATATTTTTTCCACATTATGATTTCAAACATTCAATGACAAAGAGAACACACTTGCAGATGTCAACATGCAAGAAGAGAGAACCTTGCTGCTTCAATCCAATGTATATTTCATATAAAATTGGCACAGACACTAAAGACTGAAATCCTATGTACTTCATGTAGATAAATCCAGTCCATAATCATGAAATTTCATCAAATACAAAAAAATTACCAAAATCTATTAATTCCCGATCCAATGGAAAAGTTGTTGCAATGTACATTCATGCACAGTATGGATACAAATTTCAAGTTTAAGAAGACCAAATTGCCATTTTCTTTTATAACTTATGTCTAGTATGCCAACAAGTTAAAATTTATGTGGAGGGAGTTATGTGCATATTAATAATGTTGTTGAGTAATGATAAATTTACACATGTATTTAGTTTGGAAAACAGCATACATTAAGTTACTTTGTTTCTTAAATTGTGTTTTTGATTATATGGTTACACCTTGGGTAGAATAAGAAAATGAGCATATAATAAAAATGTTACTGCATTTGTATGGGAAAATATGAACTCATTTTTGCAGAAATAGATATACTGCACTCCCAAGGTTTTGTAGTATTGCCATCTGAAAAACATGTTCATATTTTTCCACACAAATGCTGTAACTTATAAATACATTTGCTACTATCTTCATTGATTATAATATAAAATAATAAATCTATGTCAAAAATGTTTTGATAGTTCAGCAACAAAACCAAATACGGTTGATTTTAAACACAATTCTTAAAGTTAACTAAATTATTAAACGCTTCAGAATATATTGGTATGTTTTGAATCAGGCTTCAAACTAATTTGGACAAAAATTGCAATACTTTTCTTTGAAATGAGGGAAAGAGCAGTGGCAGTATCTACTACAAAACAAACATTCTAGCATACAGTATTCAAGAAAAGAGAATCCAGCCATCTTTATGATAAAGTAATTGATGATAAAAATCCAAAGCTTGTAAAGCATTCTGATTGTCTGACATCAGCAAATATCATCCTGAGATTAAGTACCCAGAACATAAGATAGATCAATGTGTATTTATGAAATGTATATTTTATTTTAACAGACATTTGATTCTGCTAAACAAAGATGGTGTTGTAAGACAATATATATGGTAAATCAAAATATGTCAATGATTTATGAAACTTGTTTGTATACTACTTTGATGCCAACTTTACCACAGATAATCCTGTTTTGTCCGGCCTCCATTCTCCGCGAATATATCCACATGAAGTCGAACAGTTTATCCAGTTATCTGAATGGTATGAAATGTGTGGTCTACACTGTTTTGTTGGAGAGACTGCAAAAATGGAAGACAATGTGTAGATGAATCTGCGGACTTACATAAAAATAAAATGCTCTTAACAACATTCAAATTGGTGACTGAAGTAAATGATTATTATTTTCCATATAAAAGCTCTACTTAAAAATTTCATCTGTAAAAATTAGATAATTGTAAAATCTTCATTTACATATTAGGAGTTTTCATTATAAAAATATGATGTTTAACCAAAAATGCCTAAGGTATTTTTCTAATATGTAGGATTTATTAATAACAAAACAATTCCTGATCAAATCTTTCATGATTTATATACAAAACAATTAACATAACTGTGAGTCAAACAGGGTGATAAAATGTTTTTACAGACCTAAAACATTCAGATATATCTTCGTAATGAATTCCTCTGGCATGTTCTCTATCAGAGCCTTTAATGTATATTCTCCCGAGTCATTCAACGATAAGTTTTTTAAGTGTATGCCTGTAGTGTTACACTGTTCAACTTTGCTTTTGTAAGGACCATCTACCTCAGATCCATTCAACTTATTAATGCAGATTGTATTGGTAATGTTGTAGTACCACTCATAATACAAGATTCCTCCAAGTCGTGTATAGTCCTCTGTCAACATTAGCTTGTCTTGACCTTCACATCCTTCTACCATCACCACTTGTGGGCCAAGATGTGGTGCTGTATTTTGGAAGAAGACTAATTATTTCAATCATGTATGTAAAGAAGAAATAAAAATATATTTGCTATATAATATGAATAAAACTAATGCAATTAAAAATGAGCATTATATAAACTTAAATTAATAGTTTGTTTTCACTATGAGAATAGATTCATCAGATGATAATGTATTTAAATACAGTATCAATATAGAGCAGTACATCAGTAGTAATAGTTGCTTACTGCCATTGTAGAAAAAAAAGTATTATATAGATTGTCAAATTCTGAAGGTCAAAAGTCATCCTATTGGAAGCCTAAATACTTCATCAATTATACCAAACAATCACGTAATACATTTATTTTGTACTGTAGATTGCTTTTCTGTAGCACATTGTATTTTGGACTATATACTCCATATGGTAACTCTACTCTTTGATTTTAAAAATGTCAACAATCTTTTTTTGGGGTGGTTGGATGTTAAAAAGATATACATAATTGTGGAAATGCATAGCACAATCTCTGCATAGTACAGAGAAGACTCGTTAACCCAGATACCTTCATTCCAATTGAAAATGTCTGGATTGATGATTTTTCCAGATAACTGAATTATGCACATGTACATGTAATGTATATGCCAGCTATAAATGTACTGCATATTCAATAACGGCTGAAATAAATCAATAAATCAATCTATTGACTTGTGTTTCTTCACATTATTATAACATGCATTATGGTAAAATAATTAAAAAGGAGTCATTTTATACAGGTGTTATAGCTAAGGAGCTGATAATTTATGTCTCCATTTTGTTCTGAAATGAACCCCTATACTGTCCACAACTTAAATCAGTCAAATGTATTTGTACAGCCATCAATAAACTGTAACTGGTAAATGAAAAAGAGGCTTAATGATACACCTAACTTATTAACCACATGTTGCATCAAAAGCATGGATGATTTGATCCCACTGTGTTTATTTATATATTAACATCCTTGTCAGGGACTAGCTAAACCACACATTGTTTATAAAATAGCTTATTAAAATATGGTCATGCTACTTATTTTTTCAATACACATGATCATGTGATAAATTGATAACTTTAACATACCACTAGAATTCGGACAATAAAGATTGATGCATTGATACATCTCCATATTTGCATAGGTGATTCTCTTATCTGACTCACTGTATTTTCATATATGATTTTACGAATTTTCTTATTTTTGAACAAATTAATTCTGGATTACTGAGACAAGTTTTATAGTAATTTTACACTTTCTTCCCCGTTTTTGATTTCTAGATCCAGAATGGATTTATTAACGGAGCAAATTATTGTTTAGGAATTCCATTCCCATTGAATTATATCCAGATAACAAGGCTTCTGGATAAATGGAATCCAGATTAATGAGGCTCCTCTGTATGTCATATGCAAGTTTTGTGTCACAGTAGGAAATGTACCAAAGGCTGCATTCTTTTTCAAGAAAGTTTGACTTGGCTCAGTTCCTGAGTTAAATTGTGCATTTGTATTCACATTTTAGAGAATGTAAGCTCGTTGATCAAATAAAAAGCATGAATATTAGGAACTCACATTGAACTGCCTCAATAAGGCCTGGAGATACTGAATGGGATGAAAAATGATTGCACAATTTCATGGCCATGATAAATAAAACAAGCATATTCATGCTAATTCATCAAATGTTACATAATCACATTATTTGATTCTTATGATGAAAGAATGATTTAGACAAAATTATTGCAAATTTTGAGAAAATGATTTCATGGAAATATGTATAAAACAGTTTAAAACAATACCAATAATAATAATAAGGATGCTATTATAGATTGTCAATGATTAGGCTACCCACTGTAAAGTTTATTTTGCTTTTTGTATCGAAGAATGACAAAAAACCCAAACTCTAGAGAAACAATGTGCTCGAAAGAACACCCACACCCATGACTTTAGGACTTAAAAGTTGATTAATAATATTTGGAGTAAATTGGTGACATGGAAAATCAAAGTCATAGTTTCAGATTATGGCAAATGATGCCATCCAATATATAGTGCACTGTGCATCTGTAAAAAAAAGACGATGCTAATCTCATTCAACCAAACCTCTTATTGCTTTTGGCAGAGACGTTTGCTATTTAAGAGTTTGGTAAAAGTCTTTACAAGCAACTATAATGTTTATGAATAGGCTTACCAAATATATGGCAATGTTGCTCATTGGTTGGCATGTTAGTCTTTGTTCATAATTAAAACTTAGATCACATCAATACATGACTGTCATTATATTTTTTCCTTTAAATTAACAACATAAGAACAGGTGATACAGGTTTTTCCTTTAACACAAAAATCTTGACAGTTGTCAAGCTGAGACACCAAATATATGAAAGGGGCATAAATGGCCTGCCTTTGCACCATAACATTCTACCATCTCTAACATACATTATAAATATTTTAGCCTGCAAGAGGTCTCACTACCAAATGAATCAAACAATAACTGCACAAGTCTGGCTTAATGTCAATGTCTTCCCTATTTCCTCAAGATAAGTCATTACAAACTGGAGAAGGGTCTTACTGTAAATGAGAAAATAACCAAAATAATTTTCCTCTAAATAAACACGCCTTTGCCAGAATAAATACTTCATGCAACATATCACAAAACATGATTCAAGCATAAAATACAAGGAATTATTCCTATCTCAAATTAGTAAACATTTATATTTTAAAATATCCTGAGAATATCGTATTTTAAGAAATTAGGGAAGGTCCATTATCAAATTAATCCATTCTGCCATAAAGTCCTGTGAATACTGTACTTTGTGACATCTGCTCCTAGAAACTGGCTATTTATTCAGCTTGAGAAATATTTTCCCAACACCAACTCCCTATAATCAAACAAATAATCACTGAAATCTAGTAACTGAATACCATAAATAAAGACATAAATATAAATGGCATATACCCAAGATTTATTACAATATCCTTTCATTGTTTTCTTTATACCAACAATGCTGATGGACTTTACAGTATAGTAGATCAAACAGAAAATGAACACATAATAAACAAAGATAAATTACTGGCACATATTGGTAACCAATTTTTTGCCAAGACTAACCAAACTTATGGTCGGTGTAGATTTCTCAGTGTGATCTCTAAGATCTGGCAGAATGAGGACACAGATGAACATGACAAACGCAGAACAAGAAATCCACCATGATACTGTAAAATCAACTTTCAGAGTGAAAAAGGATCAATTAAGACAAAGAAAAAGGAAACAGCTACACTATTTCAATATATGGGAAAATAACTACAATTAAGTATGTTGACATAAAAGATAGAAGGAATCACAAAACTATGAATTGTCAGTTTTATCATAACGATCAACATGATGCCTACCAAGCATGTTAACACATTGATGCTTACAGGTACTTAATTATAATGGCATCATCTTGTTGTTGCTTTTGTTGTTGTTTTTAGCACCATTTTTCAGCATTTGATACGCTATACTCTGGGCCAGTAGAACTAGTGGCAGAGGAACCAAGGAGACATCTGGTACTTAGAATCAACAACCCACAGGAAGCTACTGGCAAACTTTCTCACATACCCACATTGGCAAAGCTCAATACTCGAACCCACACTGACAGATGAGATGGCAGTGAGATATAAAGGCAAGCTCTTAAGACCACTCAGCCACCATAATGTCATTTTAACAAACAAGTACTGAAGAAATGGATATTTACTCAATATATATATATATATATATATATATATATATATATATATATATAAATATATATATATATCTATCTATATATATATATATATATATATATATATAAGTGATATGCTGCCAGAAGAAATTTAAAGATTGCCTTCTTCTGTGTGGAAGCAAAAACAATGTTAACCTGTAACTTATTTTTGCTATATACTGAATTACAGTAATTCATGATTTTTAAGATTATCCTTGACCTAGTCCAGTAGTTCCAATATTGTGTTATGTCCCAAGGCAAAACATATTCCATGCATCAGACTGCTAGTATCAATATCAACTGCAGTGACAAACTCTTGCACATTCAGTCATGTATTTTAACAGCTGATAGACCATTAGCACTTTCCATAGCAAGTTCCCCATTTCCTCAAGTTATCATTTCATGATGAAAACATTCCAACCTATGTCCCAAAACATAAAACATCAATATGCTTATCAGTTTGCATTTTAATAAAATAAAGAAGAATTACCTGTTTGTGTTTGTGTTGACTTTTTCTACATAAAATCATTTTGAAAGCATATGTGAACATGTCATGGGGTAATAATGGCAGAAAGCACTGTGTATAGGATGTATCTCTACATTATTAGTTCAAAAAGTGATTTAGAGTCAAAGAAGTTTTCTGACATAACAGCATTTTTTTGAAAATGTAATTGAAGCAGTGAATCATCTAATATCTAACCAATATACTACTTTACTACAACTTTACAACCACAAAAAAGAATACAGTTGCAATCCTATCAATGGATTCTTGTCACCAAGCTTGAATGCTAGTAGTTTTATACAAAAATCCCTTTTCCTAAAATAGATGCACCAACATCATACATGTCACATGTGGAGCCATATTTATCCTTAAATATCTAGTTAATTCATATTTCAACTTAATGTTTCACTTTGTCATCTATAGGAGGTTATGGTAATGCTTTAGAGACAAAACTGAAATTGCAATGAAGACATTTGTGCATGTGCTATTTACATGTTACAGGGTTGTTTCAATTTTTATAGCAAATATTTCCAAACAAAATTATCTTTATTGTTTAAATGGTTGCTGATTAAGCTTTTTTACCAACTTGCAAGTACAGCTATCAGTTGAAATTGTCATGCATAGATTCTACTGTGCTCTTTCAAAGTCATACCTGCATACAATATCCAAACAGTTTTAAGTACAAATGCACTAGATATGAAAATGATACATTTAACTTACAAAATGTGTTTAATAATATATGTAAAGAGAATTTTCTACTTCAAGATAAAGTTCTGCTTAAAATCAATGTTAAATGCAAATAGGCACAAAACTGTTATATATATATATATATATATATATATATATATATATATATATATATATATATATATATATATATATATAGATGCAATAAACTGACGACACACAGTACGAAACTAGTAACTAACTAGCCTAAGCGCTTCCGACTCTTAATGAGTCTTTTTCAAAGGCAAATACAAAACATAGTTACGACAAACAAATAAACACAAAAACGTTGTGTTTGTAAACCTCTACATTTCTGTCTTTACGTGTGCTAAAACTATAAATACAACCAGCTTGTATAGACTAGTTGCGGAAACTGAAAACGTTGTATAATTCCCTAAAAGTCTACAAGCCAAAGCGACATCTATTTTTACTTTGTGTACATATGTAACGCAGATTATATCCCGGATATTTGATTCTATACCGGTTATTCTTATAGTAAAAATTGAAGGATAATAAGAAGATTTAGAAAATGTTAAATTCTACTAGTGCATAGTTTTCATTTTCTAGTCTTCTTGGTTTAGACCGCTTGGTTTCAATGTTCTAAGGCGGCGTATCCAGTATGATTCCTTTTCCTTCCTGGTTTCGGGTTGTTATTCGCCATATGATTTGTATTCTTTATATATATATATATATATATATATATATATATATATATATATATATATATATATATATATATATATATATATATATATATATATATATATATATATATATATACATATATATATATATATATACATATATATATATTTGTGAGAGAATGATGCACTGTTATCCTTAGACATTATACCAGTATGTATATAACACTTTAGAATGACAATAATTGAGACCTGAAAGAAAAGATAAATCTCTTAAATATTTTCAATAACTATAAATAAATTTAGAGGAAAAAAATTAACCTGAAAGTTTTGGGCATGTATTGCACAAACATTTATATTTCTCATATGTACCTAATTAAGATGAAATAAATATAAGGATTGTGTATATGATTACTTCTAATTAACATGTGTATCTCGTGTAACATTCCTGCAACAGAATTGGCAGCCATAGATATGTGATTGAATTCTTGTCTGTTGTCTAAGAAAATTATAAAATATAACATTGCTTTGCTTAAAATCAGATACTGCCAGAATTTATACTGATTGAGTACTGTCAAGAGACTAAGCTCCAAATCAACAATAAGAACCAAAAAGTTTTCTTTGACATCAAGTCCTTAGTTCAGAAGTCGCCCTAATTTGCAATAGATTTGTGTTAATTAAAGAAATCATCAGTTAAATATCTAATTTGTCCAAGCAATATTTGGAAATGAAAACTGACAGTTATCTTCCAAAGGTTTTTTTTTATAGAAGATCAGATACAAGACCATTGATCTATAACAAATTTGATGTGAAAATAAAGCATTTAAAATTTAGGATATATGGCCTATTTCCTGAAAAGTAAATTGTTAGTCATATATATTTTTCATTCTATAATTTTGTACTTGTGCCAATGGCCTGGTATGAAAACAATGCATTCTTTTTTCTAAAGATAATATATGATAATTTTGGTAAACAAGTGAAATTAAATGTTCTACTTACCATCTGTACCTCTCATTAGACAGATGATGGTAAACATTTGCAGACTGCCTCTGAGACCCATTGCATCCAATATTAAATTCTGAAAGCATAAAACTGTTACAATTAAAGAAGACCAGAAATCAAAATAAATATAGAATAATAATAAAAGTACTATAGAGTTAAACCTTATTCTGAAGTATTATCTGCAGTGTAATGCCAATATATAAATATTGGCATATCTTCAAGGTGCTGAATTTCTGTGACCTCGTATGCAAATTTCTGTGCCTATTTGGTTACTTTCATGATGTGACATCATAGTAGCGACTCAGCATCTTGACTGGCAGTTGCCAGTGTAAAAGATATTTTAAATCCTGGGTAAAGTGTTAAACGTGTGATTTAGGAAAATAGGCAAAAGGCCGAAAAGTGACCACAAAAAATGTAATAATCAATTCACATATCTTTTATCTACACCAGCAGTAGCAGTGATAAAAAAATTCTATTAACATGACACCAAAGGTTCCTCTAATTTTAGTTCAAGCCCATCCTGTATTACAAGTAAGGTGCCCATTGGGCTTGTGGGAGAAAAAAATGTTTGCCTGAGGAAATGAGTAAATGTATTTCAGGATGATGACATACATGCCATAACATGGCACAATTTAAACCAAACTACTGCAGCCCTAAGTGAAATTAAGATCTGATTTTAATGAAATGGGAGCTCTGCTAAAAATTAGGATTCTAAACCTCTTGCACGGTCGTGTTTCGAGACAAGACAATTTTCAGTAATCTTAACATTTAAATTTTTTAAAACAAAACCAACAAGAAAGAACTTTTCAGGGTATGCCAGTTACATATAGGATGTATAATCGGTATTCTATAGTGAATGTCACTGATATAAAACTTTTTCTTGGGCAGTTTCAATAGCAGCGATTAAAATAAAAGAAGTCTGGCATAAAATAAAAGTTTCACATAAACTGGCTGACAATAGAAATTTGGATGAGGTGACTATTCATCCCTACCCATTGCCCCAATGTGCGAGTGCTCAAGGGACGCGCCATTTCTCCCTGTGATACACCTTATAAACAAGCCCCTTTTTCATAATCTGGTCAGCTGTGGCTAAACTGCAAAATAGCTGAAGTTTTTATTAAAGTACACAAGCAATTTTTATCCTTGTATTTATCTTGTGAAAAAAACTGCCAATTGGACCATGTTCGACAGTGCGTGTATGTATCATTTATTATTGAATCCCATGTCTCTTAAATGAATTTATTGTATTGTGGCAAATTCTTCATTTTCACATTGGGCATCATCACCTAATCCTTATCATATTTTTGCACAGCACACAATGTATAAGCATTTATGTTAAAATTACATTGCTTTTCTTTAAATTTTTAACACACAGTTCAACAGGTAAGTTATGAGCAGCTCTCGGAAACAGATTCATTTTTTTAATGTGCAACACAAATCTGATTGCCCCTGTATCGCTCACCTTCTTTCTGTTTCAGGACTGGCTAGTATTGCATCACAGATCCACGTGATCTGTCTCATAAAAACTTGGCAATTTACGGAATTGTGGTATCTTCCACGCAATATATTCACTATCCACCTATGATATGTAATTTATAAACATTATAGTCGAATTAAAATTTGCAAAAAATTACATATATAAAAGGAAAAAGTTTTATTTCTGGTCTCCCCTAATGTTACTATTGTTTTTTTTGTGCACTGAGATAAAGAGAGCACAATTCATTTTTGCTGATATCAAAGCTCATTAATAAAAATATACAAGAGCACGGCTGACACGAAAATCTCAATAAGCCTAATAAATGGTTTCAGAGTTGCCATTAGGCTCTGAAACTGAAAGGTCATTATCTCTTGCACTGAAATTTCATAAGAATTATATGGAGAAAGATAACACTCCTTTAAGACCAGTTTACATCTACTGTCAATCACAGAAAGTATCAAAGAGTCTTCTTTAATACACTACAATGTTGTTGCTGTTGTTGTTGTTGGGCTTAACGCCATTTTTCAGCACACGATAGGCTATTCATGGCGGCCAGAATTAATGGTGGAGGAAAAAACCAGGAAATCACCGGAAAGAACCACCGACCCACGAGAAGCTACTGGCAAGCTTTCTCACATATCCACATTCGCTGAATCTTAGACTCGAACCCACGCAGACAGAGGTGAGATGGCAGTGATCCGTAACGGACAGCGCTTTAGACCACTCGGCCACTCGGGGCCCCGCACTACAATGTAATTATAACATAAAATATTGTGGAAATTAGAACATCACATTACACTGAAATGCAGCATTTATAAACCACAATAGAAAAATATTACAATTACTTCACAAAATGAATTACTTCTTTCAGTTTATGTAATTCAAACTGTTTCAAAACATTCTTCACTATATCAGACATATCTTAACCATCCACCATTATGTAAATGAAAATATGCATAATTTAGTATCATACATTCATGATCTTGATAAGTTTGTAATTCGCAATGTGAGCTTTCTTCATGTTCATTCTCAAAATCTGATTCAGTCACATGTTGATAAACCCCCCGAGAAAAAAAGTCAAAATATTCAATAAGCCACTGTATTTAAAATTAATACTTAAATTTAAAAATCTAACTTGGTACAACATGATGTTGTGCAATCAAATGATATAGAATGATAAACACAGTGTAACAGAAACTGTTACGCTAGAAATGATCAAATATATCACTCATTTACTGCATAAACATCAATAAAAGAAACAATTATCTTTGATTTCTGTTCACCATTTTCAATTTTTAGTCATCACAGCTGATTCACAATCATTTTCATAAAGAGTTATTTATTCCTATTAGCTCAGTCAGTGCCACTCTGTGAAAGATATGTTGTTGGTGTAGATTGGGGTGGGGTGTTCCCAATATTTTATTAAACTATTGTAGAAATCCCACCCAGGCTTTATTTTGGTTGGAAGTTAAGTTACTCAAAGACAGATGTACAGATCTGAGCCCCCAGTCAGCAATGATGAGGGTTAAATGATTAAATAGGGGCCCCGAGTGGCCGAGTGGTCTAAAGCGCTGTCCGTTACGGATCACTGCCATCTCACCTCTGTCTGCGTGTGTTCGAGTCTAGTATTCGGCTAATGTAGATATGAGAGAAAGCTTGCCAGTAGCTTCTCGTGGGTCAGTGGTTCTTTCCGGTGATTTCCCGGTTTCTTCCTCCACCATTATTACTGGCCGCCATGAATAGCCTATCGTGTGCTGAAAAATGGCGTTAAGCCCAACAACAAAAATGATTAAATATACAAAAAGGGTGAAATGCAATGAATAATAATTTAATAACAATTAAATAGTCAAATGATTCAAATTTCCCAAGTACCCTCCTTCTGCTCAATCCATTAATAGCCTATTCCATCACTTGATTTGTGAGACAAATTTCCACCTGTTCTTGTATTCTACTCAACTGTGTATTTTTCTCTCCTATCTACCAATTATGTCTCCTCCTCCCCAACTTTCTCCAAATTCCATCTCCTCCTCAACTACCCTCCTCAACTTCTCTATACTCCATCTCCTCCTCCTCAACTTTCTTCTCCAGACTACTTTCCTCCTCCACCACATTCTATCAAACTTCTCTCCACCGACTAGACTTTTATTGACTCTGACTACTCTGCCAATCTCACTTCTGCTTCCCTTTTAAAGACTTGGGACTCAACTGAACCAGAAGTTCTGTCCCAAAAAAAAGATTCCTTCTTAAAGCTTTTCTTCCCTTAGAATCTGGTATACGTTTAACCACCAAACTATGTGTGGCTTCTCGGAGTAACACTATCTCTCAGCAATCTGTCCCCCATCTACTAACCCTTCTACTTGTAAATTACGAAGTTATAATTCAGATCTAAATTGTAATCAAACTATCTCAATTCCGATTGGAATGTCACTGTGAACAGATCCAATCAAACATAGAAGACAATGTCCCTCACTCTCTGTCCATGTGGGGATATATGAGAACACACCCTGTTTACCCTGCAGGCTACCTTTGATCTCTGAAGAAATATTTAACACCTAGATATGAATACTATAAGCCTTTGTCTAGTTGGTATGATCTATCATCTGGTTGGGAGCACAGCAACCTTGCGCAAGGGACTAACACTAGCCAGCGGCAATGTTTGGACATCAAACACATGGATCATAATAATAACCTAGTTAATACACCTCTTGAAAGCTGGGATGAGCAAAAATGTGAAAAACAATCCATTTACCTTCTCAAAACATAAGAGCAAAGTTTACATCTACATCATTAATCATTCTGAAATACATAGAACTGAAAATGTATGCGTCAGTTCCAGGTAATATATGAATTCTATATATTTAAACCCTGAGCTCTTCATCCACATTTATATATAACATAACTCAACTATACTAAAACAGACAATTCACTGTATATCTTCAAGAAATACTTTGGTATATTATCAATGCGATGATGGACATCTTTGATATGTGAAACTGAAATTAAATGCTGCTTTTCCTCATAAGATTCAAATCACAAGTTACTCATGATGTTGTTCTTGTTCTTATCATCACCATTTTTCAGCACACGACAGGCTATACATTGCGTCCAGTATTAATGATGGAGGAAGAAACCGGGAAATCCACAGAAAGACCACTGACCCACAAGAAGTTACTGGCAAGCTTTCTCACATATCCACATTCGCCAAATCTTAGACTTGAACTTGCGCAGAGGTGAGATGGCAGTGATCCATAATGGAGAGCGCTTTAGACCACTCAGCCACTGGTAGCCCCTGATAAACAATGTGCAAATATTCATTTAATAAACTTCCATGTGCCAGTTTGCTCAATGACAGAACATTGTCTGACCTAAGAATAGTATCTAAAATAAGTATAAAAAGATCTATGTACTGTTCACTTTCTGTCAATATTAGTCTGGTTCACTATGTACTGTTCACTTTCTGTCAATATTAGTCTGGTTCACTGTATTCAAGTTTCAGTTTTATGAATGCTTTCTAAAATAATTCATCAACCTGATCTCATTAATTTCATCAAACAGATCAAAACTATCTTGGGAATATATTGGCATAAAATGCATTACAAGCAATCAAACTGATTTTATAATAATTGGTACAGTACAATTGGTATGTTATAAACATATTATGTACTCAAAAGAGTGCACAAATTCAAGTAAATATCCAAAGATGACAATATCCTGTGTGACATTTATGTTGCTTTATTTTCACCCATAAAAAGCAAACAACCTCAGAATATATCATTGCTAGTAAATGGAACAATATGTACTTTTAGTAGATCATATCCAGGAATTCTGAAACAGGATAATAATGCTTGAACCTTCCTGGTACCCAGTTACAGAAAAAAATATCTAACCAAGAAATCAGTTAAAGCTGGTTTAAACATCATAATACCCCAATATGACATTATTCTCTTTTTAAAAAAAAAACAATGAAAATATACATAGAACAATGATGCATTTTGCAAACAGCCAACTGATTCAAATCAATTTAAGCATCCTCAAAGCCATGCCTAGAACAGTTCTAAAATTTTAAACTAGATGTAACACTTTAGTTATGTGCCAAACTATATTGTTAAAGAATTAACAGTTTACAGAGAGGAGATATAAATATTTAATGAGTTTAATATAAAAGTAACAATTTCACTACTGCTGAATACTGGATAACATCATCAGCTGATGGAATGAATCTTATGACAATAGGTTGAACATGCTTTTTTCTTCAGAATAACAAAGGCTATATAATGTTAAATCAAGGTATCTTAAGTGCAAATGGCAATATGAATAGGTTTAACAGGGTGGGTTGGTGTTGTATAACCATGTATCATGAACATTACCTAAAAATAAATAGTTATAAATCATTAACTAAAAAAACAGTAATTTAAATGTTCAGAGCCAATCTATTTTTCAGATAAAGTAGTTATATGAGCTAAAATAAGCAATATTATATTGCATATCATGCAAATAGATCACTGCATTGAGATAGTATTAAGCTATTGCATAGCAATTATCATGTTGCATGACTACTGGTATGCAGGATGCAATATTGTATATACACTGATAAATGCATAAAATGTATGTGGCAAACATTTATGATGCAATGGGGACTACAATAATGATCATCTTCCAGCCAACCAAGTCCCCTGACAGATAATCATATTGCATGCATACCTGTAACCAATGGCTATCAAACATTACAAATTAAAATAACAGTTTTGGTGAGTATTGATAATATTGAAAAGAATTCAGAAACATTACAGAAAAAAACATACAATAAATGACTTATTTTGTTTGTTTATGTTTTAATTCTTTTTCTTCTCTTCTTTCCTGTATGTAGTTCTCTATTATTCTGCCTATGTTTATATATTCAGTTATCATCAAGCCTTTATTTTTAAAATATATTGAAAAGGACTTGCATTTATTTAATTATCCTTTATAACCTGATATGCATTACATAATTGGTATATATATATATATATATATATATATATATATATATATATATATATATATATACTGTATTTGCTTATAAGCATGATAACTATTATGATGTTGGTATCATTTAAGTATGCTTTTCCAAGAGCATGCGAGAAGGCACTTTCTACAAAACTAGTTTGAATCAAATTAAGATAAATGTTAAGAAACTTTCAAACTTTATAGGTAAGAATTACATGTATACATTTGCTCAATTGTATTTGATGTTAGGATTGTCATTAATCATGAAATTTAGACTAAGTACACACATCTGCCAATTGACATGATTCTGACTTGTGCAAATTCTGCATTTATGTGATTCAATATGAATTTTGTTAATTTTAACTGTTTACCTTTCGTAGAGAAGACTAAATATAATGAAATTATTTGTCAAAACCCCCAAAATAGGAGTCGTAAAACACTGAAATATGGTATTAAAATTAAATGAATAAGGTATATTTCACTGAAGACAATGAAATCCAAAATTTTCTTTTAAGTAATTTCAAGTTACACAACCATTATTGGAAAAGCAACTATTGCATAAGTTAAGGGCATAGCACATTTTTGGTGATGTTGAATGTGACAGGTATATGTCTAAGTATCCAAGTTCTTTTCTACTGTGGATTTTAATGTCTCACATAAGCCATGTATATGGAAAGAGTTGACACTAATTTGTACAATTTTTTTATGTCTTTTGATCTACACTAGTTAAACAAAGTGAATATCTATTTAAATGTTTGTATAGTTCAGTGTTTGTTTGAGGCAATTAGTATAGAATTGCATGCTATATTGTACTGTTAACTTTTTCTTGATAATTATGATGTGAAATATTGTTGCAGTTTAAGGCATATGTGTAGAATTTTTTATTTGAATTTAATATTCATGTATTATCACTAAATGTTGATATTATTTTCAAGATTCAGAGTAGATACATATTCCATATTGATTACTGGTGTATACTACAAATGTAGCAGCTAATAGTACATATTATTAAATGCTCTTTTTTGTTCATTAAATTAACATTTTTAGAATTGTTCAGTATTTTCCAATATTGCACATCTCTATACAGCACTAATGTGCCAGACATGTGCCCAACATTATATTACAAACTACTTTGTAAACAAATAATGTACACTATGTGGTAGACTCTATGTTTTGGTTGATTAAATTTGTTTCTGAATGAACTAGGATAAAGCAGATGTTTCATAGACTGCAACATATTCTTTAGCTTTGGCATTTTCCGCAATAACTTTTTTGATACCATGTTTCAGATTTAGGTTAGCTATAGATGCCATACTGTGTACTCACAATAGCACGCAAATAATAAGACATAAACTGTCTTCTTTAGCTGATAATAAAAATGGCAACAATATACTTACAATCTACATCCTGAATTTCCCAAAATATACTTTCATAGTTCTGCAAATCTAAATTACATGAGCAATGTCATAGGTTTTCAAGGATGACTACACATTTTGAAATTGCACTGTAATTTCAAGTGCAGTTACATCCTCCTTAATGCACTCCAATTGAAATAAACACTAAATTCCACAGAATCTTAACCATATGAAAAAACTTGTTCATATTTTCCCATAAAAATGCAGTAACATATAAATACACATCGAGTTGGCTAATGTATGCTTTCAAGTTAAACTATTGGAGGAAGAATTTGTGATATTGGATAGTTGCAGTAATGTGGTTAATACACAAAGACAATTTCTGGAATCAAATTATATTTGCTTCATACCTATATTATTATTCAAATAAAACATGTGCTTGGACAACAAATAAGATTAAATATTATGAACAACAAACATACACACATATCAAGTGGCCTCATCATACAGACAAATGAACAAAGGGTGAATATATGGATCACTAAAATATACCAAGTAATTAACACATTGCCATACAATATATACAATTATGTTAATCCTCACTGACCAGTGCTTCATTTTTTGCAGTTTAATGTTTTTAGCAATATATGTAAATAATGCCATTGACAAAAAAGTGAATACATATGGGTATTGAAAAAAAGCTGTCATAAAAGGAAAATTTTATGTAGTTTATTTTTTTATATTCTTATTATTAATGAACAATTGATATGGAATAATTAGCTATTCACGGGCCAAAATTTTTTATTGTGATGTATAAAGTCCAAAATAAATGTGGAAATGATATGACATACCATTTTTGCATGCATCTTTGTATTTAGATCATTAAAATAATTGGCCATGCATAATTCTTCATAATTACACTTACTCTGTATGGCTATTTAAATTGATGATTTTCACAAAGTATTTTTCGTTAATAATATGTATTTATTAGCAATAAATTAACCGTTACACTTACGTCAAAATTTTTGCAAATTGTAGTTTTCAGCTATGGTATATACAATATAACTGAAGAGAATTTCAGTGTTTATATTGCGTTCCAGCGTTCTATGCACCAGTATGCATTGTGTACAGTGCTTGATAGCTACGATGTCGTAGCCTCAACTTATTTTGTTGTGGTTGAGGCTAGGAACTGATCCCATATCATGTAATGGAGCAAAAAAAAACCTCACATAAGTCAGAAACACAATTAGTATAGAAATCTACTAAATAAGTATAATCATTTTGTCAAAGAAGTTAGGCTTATTTTGAACTTATTAAGCCATTACACAGTAAAATATATTGGAATAGTTATGCTAACCTCACTATGTCCACCATGACAGTTAACACAAGACTCTTGCCGTGACCCCTTTTCTACATAAGGCTTGTCAGACTATATATGGATATTCTACGCTATGGTAATAGTGTTGAATGACATAACGCGAGAAGATGGATACTTGCATAAATTGCGGAATAAGGTTTTGTTGAGAAAATAATTGCTTTTTGGTGGAATTTCAAAGTCACTGGTAAACTGTATTTACTTTTAATGCACAGAATTTCCGACTCAAACCGCGCCATATTTTTTACTATGATCTGTTTACGTTTCCAAATAAGTCATTAACGTCCTCATATGGCAAACACACAAACGAGGCTGAGAACTGAAGTAAGCATTATTTGAACTAATATGGTGGATAATCAAAACAAAAATATCGGATAAGAAAGGTATACGAGATTTTACCACTATGTCTACAGTGATTTGAGATTATTCCAGTATTAAATAAGATGACTACTCAATTTATTTCATAATATATCAAAAAGCATGTTCAAAATTTGTAATATTAGGCTAAAAAAGAGCTGGGTGTGAATCACACCTGGCTGCTCCAGTAACACACATAGATTCATGTTACTACCGTGTCCACAAAAGGACTAAGGTACTAATATTAGTACTATAGTCCGAAAATACATCCCCATTGGTTTGTAGCCCCTACCAATTTCAATAATGGAAACATTTAATTTGGTAAAAAGTGCAAGGAACATGGTCAATTCATTCATTGATTTATATTTTCTAACCTGAATGTGAAAAGAACTGCCATCACCTGCGCATTTCATGCTTAACAGAAGTTTTCAATGCAATAGACTGACATGCTCGAGAACCATTTCCAGTTTCTGGACCAGTCCATTTTCAACAAAGGGGCGCATGTGCAACTAAATATGTACATACATATGTCGTCTACTTCAGATAGTTACAGTGTTGAATCAAGCAAAGGAAAAGAATGACCAAAAAATTGCCTTTCACGTAGATTTAACAAGCGGTTTCATTATGTTCATGTTTGCAAAGGAATATAATTCTAAAGTCAACGTTATTGCAATTTACGGAATTATCCGGCAGTTACCAAATAGGAAATAAACTACCCCATAGTGTACGGAATATGGCGCCATGTTAGTATGGAATGTCTCTTAAGCATGAAAGGTGCAAGGGGATGCAGTACTAGTTCCATTCTGGTGAGTCAGGTTAGAAATTATAAATCAATGATTCAATTGACTTAGTTCTGTGCACTTTTTATCACATTAAACTTTTTAGTTATTGAAATCGGTAGGGGGGTACAAACCAACGGGAATGTATTTTCGGACTATAAGTGCTTGCTTACCACACTTTAATCCAAACGACAAATAGACAACGAGAAAATGAATTACAATCTATTTTCACAGTATCAAACACTGCATAAAAACGTTTGGACTTGTTGTTATTAGCAAAGCAAGGTTACCACACTATGATAACACATCTGAATTTGAAGCGAAATTTGACAATGATGTTGATATCAGTTCTCGATCATCACGCAATGACTACGCGCTAGTTTTCTTATATCGACTGTGCATTTAGTTAAATATAATATACGCTACGGGAAAGGTCCATATCTTTACACCGTGTATGTTTTAAGTACCATATTTTAATGACCACTTTAAGTTCTTGCAAATCCTTCGTAGTATTGTCTACCTGTAGGGTCAGAGTCTATTCCCTATCAAAAACTTGGAATTTGCCGACACCATTTGGTGTCGGCATAGGGTACTCGCCAACTATCAGGCCTAGCAAACTTAAATAACCTTACATTGACCCATAATTACATTAAATCGATAGGGAAATCATTTATCCTCTCAGAAATTACAAGCATAACACCGATTTTGTTTTTAATCCGTTGTCAGACGAGAAGTAACTACAGTGTTGATGAATTTTGACCTCGTTCGCACCATTTTCATTGCTAGTCACATGACTAACCAAATCTCGCAGCCGATATGCAATAACGTCATAGGTCAAATAGTCACGTGATAACAAAAAAGCCGCGTTTTTCCATACCCCTTGTGGAAGACGGGAAATGTGTCACCTTCATTTATAACCGATTTTATTACATCATACTGTAGTTCTTTAATATTAAAATAGTATTCCTTTTCTTAGAGTATCTCATTGGCAAGAGCTAACGTGTATTCGTCTTTACCTGCCATGTTGCAATATAGGTTTATGCACAAAACCTTCCATTCTAGTATTGCAGAAAGAAGACAAACTCGAAAATATTGAATGAAAGTCACGCAATGTATACAATAACAAGAAAAAACACGTATTATTCAACATATTAATTGGAATAACAGCAGCCCGAAACATGTCGCTGTCGCATCTTCCTGGAAAGAGGCTAACTGATCACGCAGAAACTACATGTCAACGCACTTTTTTGTTATCACGTGACTATTTGACCTATGACGTTAATGCACATCGGCTGCGAGATTTAGTTAGTCATGTGACTCGCAATTAAAATGGTGCGAACGAGGTCAAAATTCATCAACGCTGCAGTTACGTCTCGTCTGACAACGGATTAAAGACAAAATCGGTGTTATGCTCGTAATTTCTGAGAAGATAAATGATTTCCCTATCGATTTAATGTAATTATGGGTCAATGTAAGGTCATTTAAGTTTGCTAGGCCTGATAGTTGGCGAGTACCCTATGCCGACACCAAATGGTGTCGGCAAATTCCAAGTTTTTGATAGGGAATAGACTCTGACCCTACACCCCAACATAAAAAAACCAGATATCAAAAATGGGGTGTCAAGGGTCAGAGGAAACTCGGACTATTGTCTACCTAGATCTGTTGGGATCAAACTTCGAAAAAGGCAATAATTCTGAATCCCCGATGGTTGAGCTCTTTCTAAAGAAATAGCGTGACATTGCGAAGTGATATAAATCAGTTCTTCCTATGTTAATTAAATGTTAGAACATTTTCAATTATCACTATTCATTAATTGGCTAAGTTGCTTTCTTGATGAACACAACAGTGTCTTGTAGTGCACATCCGTAAGGAGAACCGGAAGTCCACAGCTAGAACCAACGCCTAACATCCGAGGAGGTATAATAGCAACTCATTTCTGGCTCTTAGCCTCTGTCGATCAGCCTTAGCTATATCTCGCGAGTTCTCGTAATTGGCTGAGGGACCGATCATTGTAGGTTCATAATCTGTGTAGATAAGAACCTTCTTTTGAAGCAACTAATATGTGTAGTGCACCGCCGAACGATATAAGGGAAACGGTAGAATGCGTTTGTTTAAAATTCACCTGTACTAATGACTTAATTTTTGATTTACATCAGTTCAAACATGATACAACTAGAAACATATACTGAATTGAAACATAACATTACTTTTTTCTTGTATCCTTATATCAGTATCTGTATGCTTCATGATATCACTTTTTAAAAATTAATTATTAAAATAACATAATTAACTGGCATTATATAATTAAGATGCTAATATATATCAAGAATGCCAACTTTAAATAATCTTTACTTAGAAATCAAATTTAAAATTTATTTACCATAAACTTTAAGTTAAATATTTACATTCATTTAAACTTCCACAATATTATTAGTGTTAAATATTAGAGTGAAAATAAAATAAACTGACTTACTGTTTCACAATTTATCTCACATGATAACATTCAATTATGATGATAGACACTATTTGACACTATTACTCAGTAATAACTCCTTAGATAATATTTATTTTTTGTTCATGGTGAAGTAACTGTAATTAAAGGTGGCATGAAGAAACAACATGGTTACTGTATAAGGTGTCAACATTTATTGTTCATAATTAAGGTGAGTGAATATATTTGTGTAATTTGTATTGTATTTTACTATGATCTTTATAAATCAAGCCATAACATTTTTATGATTTAAATATGAAAGAAAAATTCTTTTTCTTGATCCATCATGATTTTTTTTTTCTTTTGATGACAGGAAAAGTAGAATCAGTTAGGAATGGGATATTTAAACTTAATGGTTATAATTAAGTATCCTTGATTTATTTGTAGTGTAAATTATGTATTTTTAATTAAAATATGTTATTTTTGTTATTATTATTATTATTATTATTATTATTATTATTATTATTATTATTATTATTATTAACTATGAATGAATAAATGAATGTAAACATATGAGATTACTTTGGAATGGATCGGTTAAATGTACTATTGAGTACCTAAAGGTATTGTAATATAACATATGCATACTGTCCCTGTAATTTATCACAACTTTTTTCCATTTACTTTCTCGTTTAATATCCATCTTCCATGTTATGTAGCTAAAATTAAGGTATTAAAATTATGAATTATGCTTGCACAACCAATGATATACCATGACATATACTTTATTATTTAAGCTTTCTTTCATTTGCAATTTGATACGGTATTGCTATTCCTTGGTAGTTATCTCCCTTGCTAATGATGTTATTCAGAAAAGAATAGGGTCAAGATAGTTATTAAAATAGGATGAATACAAAAGGTATAATTTCCGTACATATGCGTAAAAGACGCTAATCTTTTGAAATTTTGTGTGTGTGTGTGTGTGCCTGACATTGACAGAAGAAATGTATTTTTACCCTTGTAAATACCGCTAATAACTAATAACGGTATAAAATTTAGAGGCTGTAAATGCAACAAATAGGAACCAAGCAGCTCACAAAACAATTATTATTTTAATAACAATTCAAATTTCTGTTAATAATTGTTAATTTTCATGAATAATCATATTCCGAGATGTGAGTGACAGGTAAATTTCACAAAGACAACCCTTTACATACTGCCGTTTGTGCTGCTCAATTTACCTTCAATATTTCAACACCATTGAATAACAAAAAGGAAACCCCGTTTTCTGATGACTCTTTCTTTACAGACAACGGAGATCATTTTATTTAAGTCAATTTTTTTATGAAAACGAACTAGTGAGTTTATAAATGTTTTTTTTGTTAATGTGGGGTGTGAGAATGGGTTAATATAATATATTTTGATATCTGTTTTCGCGGTAGCACTATTAAACAACAGGTGGTTCTCAGTCAAGAATATATTCGCATTAGGACAGGTTGGAGAGTAATTATAGGAAAGGTAGAAATAATTGAAATAAGTATAAGTTTGTGTTTTCGTTCCTTCATAATCAGACAAAATACTTTTGATTGTGAGGCATACAAACCATGTTCGACTCCTTATTGCGACAGCTGCATCATTGGCACTTGATTCCATAAGACCTAAGAGGAAAACTCATAATAACACCCTAATTAACACACAGAGCAAAAGTGATGTTGTTTAAAGAAGTACTAAAGTAATCAGTTTGCAAGTAAAATATGTCAGTTACTTACAATGTAAACTGTGGAAAGATTTTATGTATGTTTCAGGTAAATGTGCAGATAATAAAAGGTAATTAACATCAATTCATGGAGGAGTGAGATTGTGAACCTTGATTTGATGATTGTGTTATCATGAGGGTTTTTTCCATTTATACGGCAGATTCCAGTATCAGCAAGCTGCATATTTCATGAACCAATAATATGATTTTTAAGTTTTCTTGTATCCACTTTCGATCAACTTTGCTGATTTAAGAATTGAACAATTACCAATAATGTTCATTGCTATATACATGTATACTTACATGAAAACATACCTACGTTTTGTGTTTAGGTGTACATGCAGGGCTCAAATTTAACACAAATTTCTTTGTAGCCAGAAGGACTAGTATGCTGAGAAATTTACTAGTCCTGCCAAATCATTACTAGTCCTGTCCAAAAAAACAATATCACACACTTGTATTGAGATTAACAACAATATTATTCATAAATAGCATTATCATATGAAACGCAGAACTACAGATTTATAAATCAAATCCTGCTTCAAATCATCAGTTAGTCAATTCATATTTCTTGTTTCTCAAGAATATCTGGATCCAATTCCAGAAAGGGATCCAGGTGTCCTTTCTCATCCTCCACCTGCACTCTGGGTTCAAATGGGGTTTGTTCAGGTCTTATTAAATGTCTCCCTGAAACATTCCACAAATGTATTGCTGGTGATGGATCATTTGATGGAATATCATTTGTATAAAACATTATATATAGTAGGTTGGAAAGAACCCAAGGTTGCAAACATGATCTCCAGTCACTCTCAACCATTTTCATCTCTGAGAAACTCCTCTCAGCATCAGCAGAGTGGACTGGGATTGTTAGGATAAGGTCAATCAATGCCAAAATATTCTTGCAGTCAGAACACATCATTTTACAACTGTTGACCAAGTCAAAGCATAGATGTCTTTGTAATTGCAAGATAGCAGAATAAATTAAGAAAATATTAATCTGAATAAATTTATATGAAGAAAAAGGTAATGTCAATACTTAAATAATGTTTATGTTAAATTTTTAAAAGCTTTCTTTAAATGGTTAACTTTTTGCAAACAAGATATTATGCTAAATAAAGAATTTTTAACAATTCTAGCATCATATATGTTTCTTGTATTTATTTTTAAATATTTGAATGTATACCTAATTGCTGCTGACTACAATTTTTAATATTACCCATTCCAATTCCACTACATCAGCAACCATGCCTGCGCCAACAAGCACTGGCCAAAAATGCTCCACCAAAACAAATGTCTGCCTTTCACTTCCAGTGATGTAGTGAGTAAATGTAACAACCTGTTTATTAATCCTGTAAGTCTCTCCAACATCAACTCCTTTCATCTCATCCAGCTAACACATCCATACAAAATCAGTGAAGGGTCTTTGGTTCTTTACCATAGCTCTTTTCACTGGTTGTCACCTGTGCGCAACGTTGTCCGGCAGGCGAAATTCCCACGTTTCTGAACCTGCTACTTCGGTTGGGTGCAACATAGAAAAGTCAATTATGGTTTGATGAATAGAAAATTATCTCAGGAGTAAAACAAGACATCAAATATTGTTATTTGCCTTTAAAAACGGAAATAGCAGAAGGAGAATTTGAGTCATGGGTAGAACAATGTATTTGGAAGTTAATGACCTTAAAGTAACTAAGTGCTCGTGTATGCAAGTAAACATTTATATAAAAAAGTCATGAAAAATATTTCCAAAACTGAAGTCTCTTGCAAACTAGCTATGCTGTGCATTTTTTAGTAAATATATCAAGATATATTTTAAGAAAAACATTGTGGCTGACAGCTTCATTACCACCCATATTATAAATTGCCAAAAGGACTGAAAGACTAAATTAAATAAGTTTATGAAAGTGTTCACTTTCAGTTTTTTCAGTTTAATATTTTGACCAATCATTTTTGTTAGGTCTTCTATAACTGATGCATTGCTTGTTTTCAGATAATAAGGTTGGCAGGTCAGAAGAGTGCCCCAATGATAGCATTTTTCTATATCCAGGATGGGAAAGTACATGCCTGTGGTAAGATTTTCTGATAGACTGTAAAGTAGTTTGTCCTTGCTAATATCCATAAAAGCCATTAATTTATAACATTCGTACATTTATTGTAAATCATGTAATTTTGCTTCACTTAATTTTTTCTTAAAAATTTATTGTTGGAATTTTTATTTCTGCAAAGCTATGTCACCTCTGAAACAATGGTCGGTCTCCATATTCAGCACCCACACCACCAGTTCGTAGTAGAGAAAAGATTTGCATTTTGGTAAAAGTTGAACAAATTTTTCAACATATTTTCAAACAATTTTATGTTATTAAAAATAAATGCTGACGCATTTCAAATGAAATTTTCACAACCATAATTTTATTTTTGATTTATTCAAAATTACAAAAGTTCTTTTTCTGATAAATTATATATATATATTTTCATATGATATAATAAATATGTTTGAGTTTGTGCCTGCACAATATTAATTATTGCCAATTTACATTTTTCCATAGGCAATTTTTTAATCCTTTACTGTTTCTTTTTATGTGTTTGAGATGTCAGGCTTGTGGGGTTGGGGTGCAGTGTTTGAGAATCAGGCCAGAATTGTTGTAAGTCCTAAAGGGTATTTATATTTACACTATTTAGACATTGGAATGAATATTTGGTCTTGTTGTTTTTTTTCACATTTTGGAGGTCTTTTTTGTTCTTTTACTGTGACATGTGTATAGCAAAGTATTTTATGGTTTTGATTCATAAATATATTTGTTTTGCTAAATATCTCCAAATTTACCATTTTCAATTGTATTATATTACCTTAATGACAATATTGTTATAATGATTATTTGAATAAATATATTTTTATTAGTACTATTATTATTATTATTATTATTATTATTATTATTATTATTATTAGGCATATATCTACCTACTTGTACAATTTATTTGACTTTTTTAAAATTTGTTTACATGTATTTCAGGGTCAGATCATTTGTGCATATTGATGTGTCTGTCAATTAGCCTTAATGGCATCATACTACAATCTGGTACTGAAGAAAAAACAAAAGGTACAAAATACAAGGTTAGGTACTGGTAAATATTCTTGATTAAAACAGGAAACAATAAGTGATTTTATGATTTAGAAGAATTTGATTTCGTTTGTCATAGACTGCTGTTATATTCTTTTTAGACCAAGGCTGAACACTAATGTTAGAATATGGAAATCTAGCTGTGGCATAAAGAAACACTTCCATATAATATTTTTATCCCTGCCTATTTACACCTCATGTGTTGCATAACACTTCCATATCACACTGCTATCCCTCCCTCATAACACCTCATGTGGGGCAAAACACTTTATATCTTTATCACTGCCTCACTACACCTTGTGTGTTGAGATGACATTATTATTCTTGTCATGTCTTTTTTCCAATGCCTAAAGAGATTTTTGTACTTATATTCCTTGGCCCTTTAAATATTTTGGTCTCTGATTTCCAATGTATAACTTTTTAATGTAGACAAAGATTAAATATCAGAAGATGAATCTAGATGAAACTTATAGCTTGATCAATTTGATTCTGTTGACAAATGTATATAAAAACATTTAATGTGCCTAAATATGACAAAATGTTGTGCTTTATATTTAATGTGATTGCATACAATTTTTGGAATATTTGCTGCTATATTTATAAGTAACTTTAGCCATTATGTTATGGATAATATATGCATCAAATAATGAAATGATTAAATTAGGGCATGTTTGTTTTAAGCAATTTATTTCATAGGACTTGTATGATCCTTTTAGCTGAAATAACTTGAAAAATCAATGAATATCAGTTTGCATGTCATCATCATCATCAGCAGCAGCAGCATCATCATCAATTCCTTAACCCATGAGATCACTGGGGCAGTACAGATGACTTTATAATCAATTCTCTCCATCTTTTCCTGTTCTCTACTGCCCTTTGGAAATCTCTAAATGCCTGTTCACTCCTTAATGTTGTCTTCCCACCTCCTTTTCTGTCTGCCTCTTCTTCACCCTTCTAATGTGCCATGCAAGATTGTTTTTGCCAGTCTTATTCCTACAGATATTTTAATTGATATTGTTCATAATTTTCTGATGTCATTTTCCCAATCAGTTGTAAAGCCTTTATTTGCTAGAGTCCATTTTCATTTTCTTAATATATTTTTTTGCATACTTTTTAGCTGTCTCCTCACCTGCACAAGTTGATCTGAGGAAGATTGACATTAATATTGATTGGAGTCAGGTTCCAATCAATACTCTTCGACATGCATACTCTCAGCTCAACTTCTCAAAAGCTCTTGTCAAAATTTTGTTTAATTTATTCACAATAATTCTATGTAAATATGGAGAAACATTCTCAAAATCTGTATTAATTTCATATCAGTTATCTTATTATTATTCTTTTTCTTAATCTCGAAAGAAATTGTGTTAATTGCTCAATTTAATTCAATAAAATTTATTTTTTGCATTGCATACATGTACTGTTACTCTATTTAAGAATGGATTCATTTTGCAAATATGAATACACAATCTGCAGATATTACATTTATAAATGATAAATAATAATGCATAAGTTATTATTAATGTTATATGCTTGTTTTTTGTTAATTTAATTAGATTATGAAGTTTTCATGGTCCAGCTATTATTTAAAAAACCAACATGATTTTCATTGTATTATGCTATAACATATTACCCATGTTTCATGTATTCTTGATCTTAATACTGTTTTTTTTTTCCAGGACAAAGAGAGAGGGCCACATATAGTGAAGCCAATCGGCCTTCTTACTGGCCAGAAGGAATACCCTTTTGTTCTCATTCCAACAGACAAGGTAAAGTCATTTTGAGTTATTAGACATGCATATGGAAGCACTTCATTTATTCTCTTTTGCCTTAATTTCATCAATGTATTGTGATTGTTACATAATTTACATAAATGGGTTAATATTGAAATCCTTTTTTTGGTATTAATTAGTTTATTTACTTAGAACCTGTTTAATTGTACTCTTTTATATTTATATAATGTTACAACATAAATTAATGCACTTATAACATTTATAAATAAGTTTACAAACATATTTTCTTAGATAATGGAGCTGGAAGAGTGATGACTTCATCTATGATGACTTCTGTTCTTCACAGCTTTAAGAAACATTGTCTGAAGGTACAACTTACTTGTGTTAATAAATTGCATAATGTTAAACATATTCCAAATACATCAGTCCAGCATGCTTTGTCATCTTCTGCAGCAACTTTGGTACATTTGAGTTGTGTAATGGTTGAACTGTCAGGATATCTTTTCATCAAAGATGGATGTCTTTCTTATATTGCCATTTAATTTCTTGACTCTTTGGCTTCTTTATTTGCACTACAATTGGGTTTTGTTTAGCTTTAGTCCAAGCAACTATTTGAACTTGTTGCAATTATAAATTCCATTACAGTCTCATCACATCATAAACCCCTACATGTTACTTATTCATAAAATGAATAAATGTAAAGACATTTCTTTCTTAACCCTTTACCTCATACAAGCGCTTTTTGGCACCTCTACCACATTTGCATAAAGGCCATATGGTCTTGAGATTTTAATAATCCGGATCAAATGATTTGTTTTGCAACAAACATGATTGCATAGTTTTTAACCTGTTTTAATACTTAAAAATACAGTGTGAGTGGAATTCAAATATAGTTATAAGCCAATTTCAATTGATAAGATTTTAATTTGTTCATCTAAATATGTTGATGTAGATATGTCAGTGAAAACAACTAAATATTTATATCAGTAAAATGATATGTTCTTCCAACAGAAATTTAGTTCCATCTTAGAAATTGATGTTACTGTAAAAGTATGTAACTTATTTATGACCCATTGCTTTCTTTTATATTATTTTAATTCAGGACATTATATTTTCATTCTTGAAATATATCATTATCCAAATTCTGCCATTGCCAAATCTATTACAGTGTTACCCGCTTATGTCAACATCGTCAGGCTCAAGGAAAGATTGTTGACATAAGCGGCTGTCGAGTTAAGTGTTTGAGGGGGATCTGACATGAAATATTATATTATTATAATACTGTTAAGGTGATTTCATAAATTTTGTGCTTTACTGATAAAACTGCAGACTCATGTGGCTAAACTTGCACAGAGGCAAGATGGCAGTGATCCGTAATCATCATGTGCCCTTTAGACCACTCTGCCACTGTACATGAAGACAAAACCAGTAAAAGACACTTTATATTGACAAATTACAGTATGGTTACCTTTGTGTAATAAAATCCACAATAAAAGATTGCATCGGTCACATCCCGATATGAAAAGCATTACGATATTCAATGTCGGCATTATCAATTATTTACATGCTTCAGGTACATGTACATGAATGGGCCTAGATTTTGGTCAGTCTGTTCCCATCTTATTGAGGCTACCAAGGGGATGAGGCTATTCACGGGGAAATGAAAACCTGTCAACAAGTTGATTTAAACAGTACTTGTAATTAGTTACAGAAGTCATCATGAAAAGTACATAGAAGCAAATGAGACATGCGGCTGGTACGAATAATGAAGGCATAATATTGTATACATTGACACGTACAAATGATGTATTAAAAGAAAATGATTCTTACGACACGATATTGTAACAATGTCAGCTCAATACATTTAAAAATTTTCACAGACATCTTTTAGAGATGCTCCACCCCCAATTTCTTTTAACAGCCATATATTTAGTTTCCAGAGACTATGAATTTAATCTGACATTGGTAGCGTTCGTAAATAAAAATAAAGTTAAAAAGGAAACTTTTACAGCACAATAAACATCTTTTTATCACTTTGGAAAAAAGCAAGAATCAGATTGCTTTTATTTAAGTTGCCGTGAGAGGCCAACTTTATAGGACCAAACAAAAGCCTGTTTTTGTGCCTCTTTTTTTTAATTTGACTGTGACATTAAAGCCTGCTGGCAAGATCAACTAACTGTTGAATAAAGTACATGTCGGAACTGGCTGCTTGCCGACATAAATGATAAGACAACAAAGGATTTGTTCAAGCTGGGACCAAGGGATTCTGTCCACATATACATTTTTTTATCTCCACGTCGGCATAAGCATGACAATTTTGGTAGTAATAGTACACGAAGGGACCGGGACTTTGCTTTTTTGTCGAGATAGGCGGCTTGTCAACATAAGTGGGTATGACTATAATGTGTTTATTTGAGGGCTTTGTTTCAATTACATATTCCTGTTAGTATTTACTTTTTTATTTTTCAGAAAATTTATGCAGGATTTATACCAATAAATATTGCTAGCTCAAACAGTATGGATGAGGTAAATATATCGCTAAATTCTTATATTATTCTTTATACTAGTGTTTTTATAACATGTTCTGTTATGGGGTTTTTTTTCTTCACAATTTTTCCATACAGATTTTAGCAGCATGCAAACTTGCTGAAAATTTCACAGTGAACTGAAGCAAAAATGAAGAGTTAGTTGGTCTAACCAATTCACTTACTACATATATGAAATACATTTAATGTACAGATTGTTCAGTTTGTTATGTTAAAAGAAAAACAAAGGGAAAAAGCAATTGTGACTATTTGAAAATGATGAGATCAAAATATAAATAACTTGTATATATGATCTGTTGTTTTGTACATTAGATAGTACTGAAAAATAATGCTAAATGTTGTTCACAAGTTAATTATACTTTCTGTCATGAAATTGGAATAATTTGGTATCATTGTGGTATAATTTCAGTTGCATTATTTGATAAATATTAATTTCATTTTTGGAGAGCATTATATCACTGTCCATGTTCAATGATTGAGTCTAACTTGGTCCTAAAGTTTAAATGACTTGAGGCATATTAACCAAATGTTTTGAAGGCTTTACAAAGTCTAGGTTTCTATTCATTTTCACCATTTTCTATTTAAGTCTTAGAGATAAATAGTTTGACTCTGATCATAAATATGCTGCAACATATGTATCATACAGAGACATTATAAGTTCATTAGCTTTATTGATATTAACTATGGTTTGGGAGAAATTTATTTCAGTTATAAAAGCAAAAAATAAATTACATTGACACAAACTAGCCAAATGTATTTATTCAATAATCTGTTAATATGTTTGTAATACTTTTACATGACAGTCTTTTTCAGATTTTCTAGCAAATAATAATAACTTTATCAAACATTCATTAAAGTGGCTTCCATTTCATAGAATGCTTTATTTTTAAAATTTTACAAATTCTTCCAATAAATTTTTACAGGCAATATGACATGGTAAGTTGCAATGTACAATACACAGTTCTTATAGCTTTTACATTTATATTAATACATGGCAATATGTTGGCATACCTATGACATTTGCATCTTGTATTCTTTGATGTTGGTATCAGTTGTTATGGTGATGGTTGCTGTGCTACTGCTGTTGCTAACTTGCTTTTTCTTTATTTTTATTATTCTGCTTTTCATTTTCTCTTACGTCCTGCACATTCACTGTATGCATTATGTTTGCTGAATATTTATTACTTTTTATATTGTTGCTTATCATTATTGGGAATATGTACCACCAAGATATGTTTGATCGTCTTTCATTGATTTGTCTTGATCTCAGTACATATGAATTATGAATGGATGTTGACACATTATTGCTTATCATGGTATGCACCCTCCAGTCACTATCTTTTTCTCACTCCATATGCTTTCCTTTTCCCATTAATTATATCTTATGTACTGATTTCATTAAAGTGCCATGATGTCTCCTTGGTAATGCATTCAGATCTGATTTCCACCATTGCATTATCCAGTATTAGATACCATTGATTCTGCATGATAAAACCTTCATGCTTTTTATATTCTGTAAAAGACATGGCTGACCAAACATATTGCATAAAGATATAAAATACTTTCCCAATAAATTACATTGAAAGTGACGGTGTAATTTATACAGCTTTTTGTTTTCCATATTTACTAATATTAAATATTGTTTCATGCATTTTCAAATTATATTATGTTATGTCCAGATGGGATGAATCTTTTTGTTGAAATTAATGAATTCAAGTTAATTATTTCTCAGGAAACACAAAAGTGCTCAGGCAAAATTCTCGGAAAAACACATTGAAATTTACATTGAATTCAAACCTGGATTTATATTTCTGTTATTCAGCAAAAGACTGATGAAACATCAACTATCTATAACCTATAACAGACACATCAGCACCTTCAATTTTTTTATTTTTTTTGAAATTGTACAGAGTTATTCAGGGCTTTACATTATTAGGACTTGTCTGTAAATCTTGGATTATTTTGGGATTTAATGTTCAATACCATAAGTTCTTTTTTCTCATTTTTACTCTGTATTCATGTAAATATATTATTTGTTAAATTTTACAAAGCTTGTTGTCTTTGACTCTTTTCAGTTACTTATTATTAGAGCCTAGACTCTTAACTGTCATCATCTTTTCTAAAGGGATGCTCAAGAAAATTTACTTTTTTTCCAGTCTTAAGTCATTTTTTTAAAAAAATTGAGTCATAACATATCTGGTAAATGGTAACATATCTGGTTAACATAAGTGATTTCATAAAGTAATAAAGAAACTACTATGCACTCTTCAATAATGTATCTTTAAATAAATTTTCATAAAATTCATTTTCAAATGTCAAACTAGAAAACAGTAATTATGAGTCTTAAATGTTTCAGGATGTTGAAGGATCATACTGGAAGGTCAGATGTCTCAATACAGCTAAGTTCGGACTTAGATTCAGTCTCCTAAAATAGATATAAGGTATGATGAATGCATCATAATTACCTGTGTAACTTGCTTTCTCATGTACATGGCAGTCAAATTCAGTACAGCAAGTGAATTGTATTAACTACATAAGTTAAAGTAACTTGTTGGGTTTTAATTTCATTTCATATGTCAAATCTTTCCCCTTTCTTTCATCCAAAGTGAATAATGTAAATGTAAACAAGTACAGCAGGTTGTTCTTATTTAGACCATATGCAACAGTTTAAGTTTCTTTTGTAAATGTTGTGTGTGTGTTCTCTCCTTTGCAACCATATGTTTCATCAGGACCTTTGTTCAAATCATCTTAAATAGACCGATGAACTTTGTACACTTTTAATTTTATTTATATAAAGTATATAAATGAACACTATGTTTTTATATGATGCAGTTAAATATCTAGAATAATATAACAGAGTGCTGTCATGTGAATGAACAATAAAACAACATTGATGTCTTTTTAAATTCTTTCATATGGTATTTTTTGTTTTATTAGCAACTTTGGATTGGGACACATTGTTATCATTTGGCCTACGTGTTCATTCGTCATTAATTTTCTTTTTAAATAGATTGATTGAATTGTAGAACAAGTGACAATATGCACTGTACACTGCTATCTTCATGTAACATTTTAGGAAGCTTCAGCGAGAAATAAGGTTAGATTATGAAGAGTGCAAGTTTGCTTTGTTGCCAATATGTAACAAGTAAGTACAGACTGTGCCCATTTCTCTAACTTGTTGGGGTTTGTGAAGGCAGGCTGAAATCAATATATCACATGTTTCTTAACTATATCAAATTTTATTTGTTCTTATAACAGTCAGATAGGATTGTTATGATCTTCACCCTGTTCATGACATTATTTTAGTTTAACACTGACCATGTTTCACTTCAAACCACTGATGAATAATATGGAGTGAATCATCTATGCAGATATTGGAGATCTATGATATACCAGTCTATCAATTTTCTTATGCTTTCTAAATAAGTGTTATCTTTTCCAGACATATACATAGTGCAGATATTTTTAGTTTTCAACTCAGAAAAAGTAACTTCTTGCAAATTTGCCAGAACTTTTAAGAAATAAATATGTATTTTTAAGATATGATGTTTTCTTTTTTTGGCTTCCATTGGTATCTTGCTGCAATAGATTATGTGTCACATGAAATTTTTGTTATGTGTTCATTGAATGGAACGTATGACACAATTGCAAGAAATCTGCAAAGGTAGATAGTGTAACAAATTCCTGCTTTTCTTGTTCTTGATATATTGTTTACCATTATAACAGCAGTTATATTATCTTCTTATATTTCAGCACCCCATAAAACATTGTCATTGTCTCTTATTTTATTTCTCATTAGCTAAAAATATTAAAAAATTATTGAGTTTAATAAATTATGAATGATTATCAAGAAACAGAGACTGTGACTCTAACCTTTGGTTCTAAAAGAATACAATAGACTGCATCTCCAAAGCCCCTTAGATCTTGTCAATAATTTTATTTTTTTGTTGTAATCATTTGCTCCATGAAATGAAGTATAATTTCTTTTCAAAGGCTTTGCTTAAATATCATATTTTAAGTTTCTTTTCATGTTTATCTGTGAATGTACTGATTGGATTTTTTATTCTTCAATACTTCAGGCTCTTTGAAACAAATGGTGCAATTGATGACTTTAAAGTTTTCTACCCCAAGGTAAATTTATTTCTTGCTGTAATTATACCCCAAAATTTGGTTAAATGGTGTTATTACATTTATAATTTGACTTGTTATGGGGCAAAGGTAGTTTTGATAAAAGAAACTTCACTCAGTGACTATAAATTAGTTTCCAAAAGGAAAAAATGTTTTTTGACATGCTCAAAATTTAAAATACAGCTATTGGAGGTGTATAAGAAATAGAAAAAAATTTTCATTGAATTTTTAAAATAATATTCACTATGAATACAAATATACTCAATACATCAGCATCTTTTTCATTTATTACCTCATAATATACTGAAACACAAAATAAGCATAAAAAGTTAGTTTGATTTATACCACATGTGTTTTGCATGAAAAGACATACTTATTATTATTTGTCTGGCTATATCACCAATTTTAAGAATTTTTGATACAATGTGGTAATGAAGATTTTGCAATTTTTTTTTCAAATGAGATACATAAACACACTTTAAAGAGCTTTGTTGAACATTATTCTTTACAGGTGCCAAAGCTAACTAATGGGAGAGATTGTGGAGTTTTTGTTGTCATGTTTGCCAAGGCACTATTGTTACAGGTATTTAACTGTTTGCATGTGTATGTCTAATGTAATTTAGTTTCAAGTACAAGTTTTAATGTTACAAGCAGGAAGATGACAAAAAGGCACACTGATACACACTAAAAATCATACTTGTAGCTAAATGTTTAATCTTATATATTGTGTTTATGTATGTGACTACTAAGACAGAAAGACAGATAATAATTTTTTCTTTCATGTAAATACTCATGTTAAGCATGTAGCATATATGCATATATATATATATATATATATATATATATATATATATATATATATACACACACACACACACACACAACTTAACATCTTTTATTCTGCCATAAGTTTTCCAGTAAATATACATATGTTTTTAAATGAAGAAAGTTGATCATGAGTTCTTACTTTTGTAATTTTCAAGATATATCACTCACAGATACAGATACACAAATTGTGTGAACATATCTTTACAGGTAAAGAAGACCTTTGACATGAGCTGGGAAAAACTTGTTGCTGCTATTGATGTGGAAAGCAATGGATGAACTGCTATTCATGATTTGATTATGTCTCAGTTACATGAAAAATGATTGTAGAAATATTTTCAAAAGTGGAAATTAAACTCTTCAGTGTTGAGTGTATTACACTTTTGCCAGATTGTTTACTGATAGATTGTCTTAGCAAATTCAGAAGTGAAATTACCTTAAACCTTTCACTTTGAAGAATATTTTTTACAACATATGAAAGAAAAGGGAAAGATGTAGAAGTTGATAATTGTTAGCTCTGTATTTCTTTGAACTGTGATAGTTTTCATTGACTTACCTCCTGAGATGTTGTCATGGCCTGTGAATACAACTTATGCAAACTTTATACCAATTCATGCACTTGGAATGCAATGACCATGTAAGAAATCATGGAATTAGTTCAGATTCAAGCATATAAAATTGTACTTTATGCAGTATAAATCTTCCTAATTATATGTTATCCCTTAACAGCTATGTCATGCTAATAGTATAGGTCTCACATCTGGATATTACTGCTTGACATGAATGGCTGTTCAACTAATCTAGATTGGTACATTGGACCCTGGAACAAGCATAGTGTCATTATTTGGTAATCTTGCATTCACCAATGAAGTTTTACAAATGCTTGTCTTAATAGTGGGCTACCTGGGAACTCCCAAATGAATGACTTCCAACATGGTGCATCTTCAGATAATGATTTCATTCAATATCCACGGATGAAAACAATGATGCCAATAGCTTTGAAATGTTTTGATTTTATTTTGCTTAAGTCATTTTTTAAAATATTTTCAAATTCTAGTTATCTTGATTGGCAGTTCAGTTTTGGGAGAAAATGTGAGTAGTGCCCTTGTAGTGTCGTTTGTCTCATTGGTTTTGGCATCGTCTTTGTGGCTGTGCAGGCCGATGCATGAGTGACAGTCCATATTGCAGTTTGTGCAGACATACTGGGAATTCTGAGTTGCTTGGGTTGCTACTGCACTCTTCTTTCTCACATGCTTCTCTGCAGCCAACTGGTCCCTCCTCACATCAGCAACTGCTATACCCATGTTGACTGTCAGTCTCCATGTGCCTCAGTCCATGGCTTGCACTTCCTAGCTGTCAGGTGAAATGCCGCATGCCCTCATGTCCCTCTTGCACACATCCTTGTAGTGGAGTGAAAGGCAGCCAACTCTTCTGATGCCAGTGGCCAGCTGTCCATATAGGATGTCCTTTTGCCGCCTCCCATCCTCCATGCGTCCCAGCCATCAAAGACGGCATTTGCTCAGCAGGGAGTACATGATGGGGAAACTTGCATGCTGAAGAAGCTCACTGTGTGGGACGTGGTCTTGCCAGCTAATTTTCATGATAAATTTTAGGCACCGTATATAGAAACCATGCAAAACATTACCAACATCTTTAAGTAAAATGTTTACCTAAATTTTGGTATACTAACCAGTCTTTGGAAAAATGTTATGGCTTCATATACTGAAACTTTTACATTGTGATTCATAGTTCCATTATGTGTCTGTCATATGCTTTATTAAGGAATGGCATAGTATGTTAAGATGATCATACATTCCAAAACTATAGAAGTACAAATATGGGGTAGTAGTATTATATATCCATAATGGTAGTCTTGTTAACATCTGACTGAACATAAATAACTTCCGATACTGTTTTGATCTTTATGTATACTCTCTGAAACTGATTATGTATACTCTCTGAAACTGAGCACTAAGCATTGAGTGAAGTGAGTGAGAGCAAATTTTAAAACAATCTTGAAACTCAAAAACTATTGTGGAATGTGTATATTATGACCTTACCTACCTGTTTTGTAATTGAAAGTGTATCTGTGTTAAACATATTTTTATTAATCAAGTTTTTTATTTCATGTTAAAGTTACATCATGAAACCTTTTTTCATTTTTTTTACCTGTTTTATTGGTTTCTACCTGCTCATGTGCTATATACATTTTAGTGATATCATATACCATATGCCATTTTTGTTCCTTATAAACAATATTAATAACATTTATGTCACTGGCTTTTTTGCAAGTTTCAGATGATTGTAACATCTTTCTCTTCACCTTTTAATTTATACCCAGTATTTTTTTTGACAACATGATCATAATAATGATATCATTCTTACGTCTATGCTAACATAGTAGTTTTTAAGTCCTATTGAATGATTGACAGCATGTAAATTTATTGAATATTTATGTGCATTTTTGTGGACTATGTTAATATTTTACAGTAATTTTTACCATTTTGTGTCCTCAAACCCAACTTCATGTACTAAGAATATGTCGTTTATGAAATATTCCTGTCTCTCTTTCTGTTTTGCTATCAAATAAATTTTAACTCTTTCTTATCCAACAATATCTTTGCCTGATATTTTTATATGCAAATGTGTATTTTTTATGTAATATTTGTTTTTTTTATCTGGATAAATTAAAAAATGACTATATTAAATGACAAATTGAGACACATAGTATGCATGTAATTCAGTTTATTACAACGTAAGCACATATTTTGTCATGCAAAGTCAATAAATTTAACAACCTAGTACAGTGAATGTTTCTCAGCGAATGATTTAAAAACGTGGCAGTAGGATCTAATGAGATATATATTTTGCAATTTATTGATGCATCGTCTCCAATGTCTTTATCCAATTTTAAAATATGTTTTGGTAGTTTATATTTCTAAGCGTTATGACTGACGATCTACTTTTGTCTTTGATCTGATTTGTACAACACAATGTTTCATGTCAATCACTCATTCTTCTGTCTCATCATTTGAATAGTCTCAGATTGCTGATTTAATAACATGAAAATTACTTGACAGAGTCGCTTATATTAAAAAAGTTAACTTTTTAAATATTATTTGCAGAACCACGTAGCTATTGGACGTTCAGTGGCGATACTGGAAGATTCATTGAACGAAGATCTTAATTATCATCAGACAGAACAAGCATATCTTCTATTTGAATCATTGGCTAATCATGACTACACCTTCAATTGCGTATTATGTGGATGGTATCCCGTGACGCTGATTTGGGATGGTGTTCGAAAACCGTGCTTCAGATTTTCAGGCAAGTAAAGTGTGCTCTTTAGCAACTTGTATCAGGTAGTTTTCAAATCTACTCACATTACCTATCGCGTTGTGTCAGTCATGGGTTTATTATTGAACAGTACAATGAATCACTGTTAGCATGTAAAATACTAACTTTCTTACATCAAATTCGCGTAATTATTTTCCACATGAACTGATAAAATCCTTCCTAATGAAGTTTTAAAATTTTCAACAGAAAATCATTATGATAGGGATAATACTATGGTGATTCGTTTATTGTCTTGTAAAACAGGTATCTGTCATAGTGATATCGTTATTGTATGCTCTATTTTTAGACTATACATTAGCAAATCGGCCCCACACATATTTTAAACGAGAATGTCCTTTTCCTTGGTTAATCGGTTTTGTCTTATTTTACAGTATCTGATTTACTCCCACCGCATACAAGCATCCAAGAAACTGTGGACATTGTTAAATTCTGGAGCGATATTGACACAAACGTCATCATTAAAGGGATCACGAAGGGTAAAAACTAGATTTTCAGTGCATGTCTCTTTTCTCAGTTAAAGTACTAATTTGGTATATACGCTATAAAAATTTTTCTATTTCATTCTAGCTTTGACATATAACAAAGTTTAACATCTCAGTAGATTTAATGTGAAATCATCACGTGAAAAACATATACAGATGATTGAGATTTTTAATATTAGAAAAAAAAATTTCAGAATGACTTGCACATGACAATTGTAACATCAATGGCAAATGAATTTTTCAACATCGAAGCGTATAATTAATGATGGTGGCATATTTACTCTATTTGTTGCTGATGATGATAACGTCATATTTTTGGTTCTTTGTAATGATGATAGGACAGCTCCAGCGGCCTAAATGGTTACAGCGTCCACCCCGGCCAAGTCATACCAACAATTATAAAAATGGTACTACTAGCTGTCTCGCTTGGCGCTCAGTATTAAAAGGTTGGGTTTAGGACTGATAAGCCTAGTGTCAAGATAATGTGACTGGGTGGAACATGATCGTGTATGTCTATGGCATGATGCCCCAGTGCTACAGATCACTATAAACTGCCACACTGCACACATCATACTTGATATTAAGTACAATTGTTAAAGGTAAGTTGCTATATCATACAAGACTGCCTTTTCTTCTTGTAAAGGATCACTACCATCTACTGAAGTCACACCAAGCTATGAATACTGGGGTCCTTTGATTGGCAAGGAATCTAGGCATGGGAACTTACTGTATAATACTGAATTTAGAAAGCGTCCCCAAGTTGCAGAAAATGAATATGGAGAGCCAGTACCAGAAGAGCTATTAAAAAACTTACTTCAGGATGAGAAGGTAATTAACTCAATATATTCTTTAAATAAAAACTGTCGCTCGTTGTCATTAGTAAAGGATAAATGTGCAGTATCATTCAGTAAATTAACAACTTGGATGATAAAAAAAAATAGTTTCTTCATATTATTTGTCCCTTTCTAAATCTTTTTGAACTCGTTTTACAACATGCTGGTAAAGAATTTTGTATTCAGCTTTACATGACATTTGTGGATACTCATTTTAAAATAATCCGTTGAAAATGATTTGTTGATCTGTTCGAATTAAGTCCAATATTTTTTATTGCTCGTTGATGAACGTGAACGTCAGAAAATATTTTCGTGGATATCACAAACTCTACGATCTTGCATATAGTTAACTGTTTGTACACTTTCGCCATGGCACAAAGAAGGAATTTAATAATATTGATGTAGCCTTATCATGATATCATTAATTAATATGTAATTAAAGAATAAGGCAAAGTAAGACTTTCACTTGTCATGTAAAATAATGTAAAAGTATAACCTTGTAGGAACTCTAAATGTTCTTCATTTGGTGATTTTGGTTAATGATGTTACAGTTTCATTGACACTCCTTTGGGATGTATTTTTGTGGACATAGATGGTCGGCGTGGTATTATAAAAGAAATAAATGCCTGAAAGGAGATATTATACATGCCAATCGTTTTCTAATTCACTGAATAGAAATATACTGACTATGGACTCTGCAGATTGGCCAATGAACCTGCTTGGAGGCAATACCCCAATCCATCAAATTTAGAAAATAGTTTGCTTTTGCAAAACGGTATTTTCAAAGATTCCATGTTAAATAAAAATGTATTTCTTACACTGTTATTGGATTCGCAGTTTTCTGTTATTCGACGGCTTTGTAGGCAAATGGGAATCCGTCCGGATGGTTCTGCTATGGACATGATCATAAGAATGAGGGAAAAGTCAATTTCTAAAGGCCAGTTTGACCTGGCGTATGAGAAGATGTTTGGCACATCTAGTAAGCAACTGCTGAATCGTCTTTGTATGTACTCCTCTTTTGCTCTTACGAATGTAAGGAAATTCAATAAAAGCAGCAGAAATTGACTCAAACCAAAAATAAATTGTGCCACAAACAGAACAATATATTTCCAGGTAAGAAATATTGGCATTGCATATTGTCAGTAACAGCACTGACTAGATTACATGTTAGCATTTCATACTTCTCCGTTGATGACTTTATGTATAAACTGACCGCTCTGGTGTCCTAGTGGTTAGAGCCTCAGCCGTGGATGCGGAAGGTCGCGGGTTAAAGCCAGGTCGAGTCATAGCAAATACCTATAGCAATGGAACTAATAGATAACTTGCTAGGCGCTCCGTATTAAGAGGATAATATTAGGACTGGTCGGCTTAGTGTCATGATAATATGAGTGGTGGAATATCATGCTACATGTCTGCGGTATGTTGCACTATTGCTAGATATCACTATAAACTGCCACTCTGCAGACATCGTAGAGATATGACCGAACAATTGTTAAAGCTACGTTAACAATCCAAATAACACACACACACACACACACACATTTTTGTAGCATAATAGTTGTTACAGGCCTTATAAAATCATTATATTATCGGTAAACAGTAATTCTTGTTTATAAGCTGCGTGATAATAATAAATATATTTGGTAATTTTTTAGTACAGATAATGATGTCTCTTTAGGTGGGTAAAGTTTTAACAACCATATTTTAAAAACTAAGGAATGAATAAATTATTTCTCTGATAAGATTATTAAGACTGAAATTTATCTTATAAATATTATTCGCATTTCTGTTGCTTTATTTTACTTGAAGTGTACAATATTACTTTTGTTTATATTAACTGTCTCGAACCTCACGCCATATTCTTTAATACAGCTAACAAACGCGTTTGACAGTCGTTGTATAATTTTCGTACGGAAATACTAATTTCAAGGAATAAACCCCACTATTAGTCTTGTTTCATTTCATATAAAATAATTAATTTAGGTTTCATTTAGGGCAGTCTATTATTAGAAAAGTATTTATAGAAATACATAGGCTTTTACGATTGCATATTTATTCTTATCTTATGTATTTATGCTAGTTCTACATTATTTTAATTCTGATCAAATTGACCCAGAAAACTGTTTGAAAGGTCAGTCTATAATATTATATCAGTAAGTATTAAGAAGAGCAATATTTTCAATTATTAACACCTTACCACCTATTTCCATATTTCAGGTGGTTGGGTATTGGGAGCATGTCCCCATGGAATTGTTTATGCGATCAAATCGTTGCTGAGATCAGAGAGCCCACGGGACTACGTGGATCTATTGAGATCTTTCAAATACCGACCAAATATCACAATAGCCGACATTGCTCATTTAATTGCAAGTCATGGTAATAAAATACAGAAGAAGTTCTTTCATCCAAACGAGGGTAGATTGGCTGCGCCAGATGATAAGAACATTGCAATGTCAAGAAAAAAAGAACCTATTTTTGAAATCACTCTCCAGCATAACGTCGGGTCAGAAGATTACGATTCGAATCCTACCAATGGCTCAAATGAGCATTATGCGCTTTTTGATTGGTTCCACGAGGGAAATACTAGAGAAGATGTTGAAAGCCTGCGCAACATTTCCCTTCTGAAGGGATTTTCAGGAATCGTTGACAGTCAAACATTAGAACAAAGATTTAGCTCTCTAAAACGAGACCTTTATTTCCTAAATCAGATGTTGCCAACAACTCACATGTTTGTCTTTAGACTGTTAATACACCTACAAAATAAGTTTTGTAACAAACGTATCATTGAGAAACAACTGAAGGCATTCGGAAATTTTTGTAGTTTAAATGAACATGGGCAGCAATCATTTCAGTATCAATACTCTGAGAGCGAACATTCCTTATCACTACAGGCACTCTGACGTCCCGTTGACGAATGAAGAAGTAGATCATCAGTTTCAAAATCAAACGGAGCCATTAAATTTGCCAGTCAATCAAGAAATACCAAAATCGGATAATGGAAAGCAAGCAACTTCAGACAGCTTAGAATATTTGCTCACACAGACTAAAAACATTAACAGAGATGCGAGAAATAGTCATCTTCAAACATTACAAGAGCATTTCAGAAATATTATTACGTCATTCCATGACTTGTCTTCAGAAGATATAGAGAACATAAACAAAATATTAAATATGCGAACGACATTTTATTCATAAGTGCTGATTTTGATCGTCAGCGCCAGGTGGTTTCTCTCAAGATAGACGGCTATGTCATTCATTGTGAAGGTGCAACTAATTATTGTGGGCTTTGTTGCATTAACAATGCTCTAGGACCAACGGATAATGAAGATTTTCCTGTAACAATAGAGGAAATGGACTTGGTGGCTGATCAACTGTGGATAGGCATGGCCCAAAATTCAGCAGTTGAAGTAACTTCGCCACTAGAGGCACTGAGAGATAAAGAGGGCTTTTATTCAATTGAGGTGATCAAGGCTGTCTTCGAGAGGCATAGTATTCAATGTACTAGAATACATGCCTCTGTCATACAATGCAAGTCACCGGAGGAATTTGTCAATAATATCCATTCAGAATATTCTTCGAGAATATTTATTATACATCCAGCAGATTCAGAGCACTGGCTAACCCTTAAGTACGACGAAGCTGAATTTATTTTAATAGATTCCATTGAACCATTTCTGACATATATGACACCCTCCGAAGCTAAATTGCAATATATACGTCTCAAGAGATGTTAAATGATATGTAAGGAGATAATGTGACGTGTACAGACGTGTAAGAAACTAATTATGCATGACTCGGGCATTTATAAAGAGAAAGAAATAAATTGGTTCTGAACACGGATGTAAGAATTGATACGGTACTTTATAGTTCAGTTGTATAAATCTTTCATGCAAGTGAAACAACATCAGAAGCACGAAAAGTATGAAATTTGTTGATTTCTATAGCGCACATAATTTCAAATATCCTATTAAATATGTTACCTAGAGCATGATATTTCATATATGAAGTTGTTTTGGTTCCGAGCAGAGATGTTATCGTAGGTCAATTAAATGAACGTAATTTACATGTCATCGGCACATGATTAGGAAAAGGACTTGAATTTATATGCGGTAATAAAGATCTTATTAATGTTGTCATTTATTCTGAAGGATGTATGAATGTGGGAACCCTACATTTTTGTCATTTTCTTTCAGCAAGAACTCTTGGTTCTAGGCACGGATGTTATAAGAGAATTTGAAGTAATGAACAGACTTCGGTCGATTGTTACACTATATATCCTGTTGATACGATATTTGTCTAAAATAAGGACTAGTCGTTAAATTTACTGGTGCTTAGTATCAGATGGTTATTATAAGAATTAGTTAAGCTGATATTTATTTTATCATCAACTTGTTCTGTGAAGGGCAATGTTAAGAAGATCGTGGTTCTGAGCGCAGATGCATCGCTTGAAACAAGCGAGTGTAGGTACCTTACCTTGGGACCAGCTTTTGTGAGCAAGGATTTAAGAATAAAGCTGCTAAATTGCAATAGCTACGTCTCAAGAGATGTTAAATGATATATAAGGAGATAATGTGACGTGTACAGACGTGTAAGAAACTAATTATGCATGACTCAGGCATTTATAAAGAGAAAGAAATAAATTGGTTCTGAACACGGATGTAAGAATTGATACGGTACTTTATAGTTCAGTTGTATAAATCTTTCATGCAAGTGAAACAACATCAGAAGCACGAAAAGTATGAAATTTGTTGATTTCTATAGCGCACATAATTTCAAATATCCTATTGAATATGTTACCTAGAGCATGATATTTCATATATGAAGTTGTTTTGGTTCCGAGCAGAGATGTTATCGTAGGTCAATTAAATGAACGTAAATTACATGTCATCGGCACATGATTAGGAAAAGGACTTGAATTTGTATGTGGTAATAAAGATCTTATTAATTTTGTCATTTATTCTGAAGGATGTATGAATGTGGAAACTCTACATTTTGTCATTTTCTTTCAGCAAGAACTCTTGGTTCTAGGCACGGATGTTATAACGGAATTTGAAGTAATGAACAGACTTCGGTCGATTGTTACACTATATATCCTGGTGATACGATTTTTTTTCTAAAATAAGGACTAGTCGTTTAATTTACTGGTGCACAGTATCAGATGTTTATCATAAGAATTAGTTATACTGGTGTTTATTTTGGCATCAACTTGTGCTGTGAGAGGCAATGTTAAGAAGATCGTGGTTCTGAGTGCAGATGCATCGCTTGAAAGAAACGTGTGTAGGTACCTTATCTTTGAAACCAACTTTAGTATGACTAGTGCAATTACAAAGATAAATGTGTACATTGGTTTAGAGCACGGATGTAAGAATTGATACGGTACTTTATAGCGCATGTGCATGTTCTTTGAAAAACATGAGAAGCACGAAAAGTATGAAATTTGTAGATTTATATAGCGCACATAATTTGAAAGATCCTATTAAGTGTATTACCTAGAGCATATTATTTAGTCTATGAAGTTGTTATTGGTGTGGTAAGTACCTTACGGAAGCATTAAATACTAATAAAAATACAGTTAGTAGGTTCAAGATGAAGAGGATGGGGAAGAGGATCAGTTACAGCCATAAATAACACAATTTGGAATGAAAAAAACTAAACTTTGAAATACATAAGAAAAGAACAATTCTTGAAACTGAATCCCAAAGAGAGAAGTCGGAAACAGTAAATGATAACTATAAACCATTACTACTACTGCTGTTTATACTGATGATATTATTTGCTTTAGTTTTCTTCGTATCTATCGCTTTTATTTCTTCAACTGATAAGACAGTCAGTTTTCCAATGAAAACCTTCACGTAACTTGTAGATTTTGACAATTATCACTTTACTAAGAGATACAAGTATAAGTACTTTACTTATTACTATTTATTTTAAAACTGCAGTACGCATATAGACATCAGAATTAGGAAAAGAAAGCAATGATATATTGGACTAAATGAGATATGAATTATCTCATGTAAACGGCAACCTAACCACCGGTCACATGAAGGATTTATATGGAGATTAACAAATAAAATAATATCAAATAAAAAAATATATATCTACGTGGAGACACAGCATAAAAAAATAAATTTCTGACATACCGTTTTGTTGTTATTGTTATAGTTCTTGTTGACGATGATGATGACATTCTGCTATATTGAGAAAAGCTAGAAGAAATACATTGTCAATTTAAAGATAATGACAAATGAAAACATTAAAATAAAATCTACAACGTTGTCGTCAGTATGAAATAAATTATATATTCACTTCCCATTCAGGTAATTAGTAGAAGACTTTGCGTCAGTTTCATGTAGATTTTGAACTAACTGCAGTTGATCATATTTATGTAAGTTCATCAGAAAATTTTGAATTTCATTAAGGTAAATCAGTAAACAAGTAAAGGGTATTTTCTTAAATGTTAAATGTGATATCTTTAAATTTGATGAAAGGGCCTAAATCGATTTCAATCTCCCAATTGTTTTGCTATATCTATAATAGGGCAACGTGAATATTTTTAACTTTAATTAGCTGTGTGGTCATGAACAACAACAACAATAATAATTATTATTATTATTATTATTATTATTATTATTATTATTATTATTATTATTATTATTATTATTATTATTCAGGAATAATGTCATATGTACCGGACTCAATGTTGCTTCGTCGCGCGTTGTAGCTAAGGCCATTGGTTCCCAGCGCAGATGTTAAGTGGTTCTGAGCAGAGACATTGTTAAATATTATACCTCAGAGGTTAAATGTTTCATCCACTCCTAAACCAGTCTGTCCAGTGCAGCACATAGTCTTTGTTCATCGTCATACAGTAAAATGCATGGCATTTTCCCAGAAGTCTGTATTAGAGTTTGTACGAAAGGATGGCTTCGCGTAATCATATTTTCAAGTTGTTGAATATGATTCGCGACAGTTTTTCTATATCATTTGGTATGTCTATTCGATTTTTCATACTCTTTATCACGTATTTGCTGCATTCCAGTTAGACCAACAAGTAGGTCTCTGTTTTTTTAATATCTGACAGCAGCTGTCAGATATAAAAAAGCAGAGACCTACTTGTTGGTCTACATTCCAGTCAGTCGCGTCGCCTCGTCAGATTTATTATTAAGCTTATCATTAGATAATTAGTGGTTTGTCTGCCGGTAACATGTCCTTTATTTCTGTCATTACGAAGTCTGATGTCCATAAATATTTTGATACTAGATTTTTTGAATTTCCATGGAGGGGGTGGGGGCTAGACCAGGTAATGCGCCACTGTAGTCTACTACAGCAAGTAGACTGGTTAATCCCCCATCTCCTAACCAAGTAACCCTTTTCTTATTCAACCGATCGACTTTTAGCAAAGTATAGTATTATGGAGCACAAAGACTCTGATTGTGGTTGAGGGTGCATAGGTATATACTTCCGTTCCATATGTCCATGTTCTCTTTTAATTCTGAAATGATTATAAAATTGACCCTTGTAAAAATGTTTGCTTAAGACCACCATTTGCATATAATAAATAATAGGGTTTTGGCGAGGACACCAAAGCATCTTTAATCATCACAAAAACTACTCTTTGATTTCTTAGTGCGATTTATAATATTGGATCCCCTGACAATAATACACATACATTTTGTTTTTTACCGTGTGGGATTTATGAAGATTAAAAAGATGAACTACTTTACTAGTATCTAAGAATTTTCCCATTCCTAGTCCCCTTTTAGCAGGATTGTCTTCATTCCCATCCTCTTCCGTAAGGTTTCCGTTATCGTCTTGAGCGTAATTATTTTTTTTTCAGTCCCGTCAGTCTCGGTACTGCTGCCGAAATGATTGTTACTCGATTTATTTAGATCTGCTGATGAGATTGATATCTCAGATTCTCCATTCTTGTTTGAAGAGTTAGAATTATTGAAGTCTACCACTTCTATTTCAGATTGCAATTTAAGAATTGTAACAAAATTATTTGGCTTAAAAGACATATGATTGTAGGCAAGTAACATCTGACTCCACATGATGCAAATTTCTGGATGAGAAAATTCTACACCTCTACCCTGTACGATTCTAGTGTACGTTTCTTAGAACATCTCTGGATACAGTTGGGGCGGATAATATGACCTAGACCAACTAGCAGGTTTCTGCTTTTTTATATCTGACAGCAGTAGATATCAGATATATAAAAGCAGAGACCTACTTGTTGGTCTAAATATGACCGTACTGGTATGTTCATTGCTGCACAGATGGCATACATACGTGCCATTTCAGAATACGAATTGATGACAACTGCATTATGGACAAGTTATGAATGACTGCTTGTTACAATTCTATTATCTTAAAATTATAAATTATAATCACCGTTTTCAATGTAAATTGTTTTGTTCAAAATCATTTGAATAGCTGTCATCAACCTTAGCAGTTCGTGAAGATCTTTGGAGCCTGAAATGGCTAGGGATACTGCTCTATACAAACAGATAGTGTTATGTTTCGTGTTTCGAACGCTGGATGGAACATTCTAATGTTTTTGCAATATATGCAAATAATGAACAATCGATTGGAAAAATTAGCTATTCACGGGAAAACAAATCTTGTTCTGATGTAAATTCCAAAAAAAATACGGACAAGATTTGACATGCCATTTTTGCATGTGTCATTGTATTTAGGTCATTAAAATAATTGTCCGCATAATTCTCGATAATAATAATATGTATTTATTATCAATAGATCAACAGTTGCACTTATGTTAACATTTTTGCAAGTTTTACAGTTTCCAGCCCTGGTATATATGATATAATTGAAGTGCGTTTCTGCATTTATATTGGGTTCCGGCGTTTCGGTGTGTTTCTATGCGCCGGTGGTTCTCGTGTGACGTCATGAATCAATACATCATGTCTAAAATGGAAGTTAGCTCCGGCTTCAGACAAATTCATAATTAATACATGTATGACGGGCATGTACCATTATTTAAATAGTAAAATTCCGTACTTAAAAAAATTAATAAATCAGTTAACTGTTAATCAATTTAATAAAGTAGCAATTAATCAGACTGATTTCTTAGTAAATATATATTTTTTTACTGCATAGCAACCCATTCCGTAATGGTGTTCTTTTTCAATGCGTATATTATGCACGATTTACAAACATCTGTTGATTTAATGTACTGTAACTGTAGTATTGTAAAGTGCTGACCCAGGTTATATTTCTTAGCGCAAGCTTATCTACATTTAGGGAGCCTTAACCTGAATCCTTTACATGTTTGCAATAGTATGATGTACTGTTAAAAGTTCGTTTGATAACAGGCGAAATCCCCGTTGAAAATACGGCTTGTTACATTAGGTATTTATATGTGAAGAAACTATGTATCTAACCAAGTATATAGATAACATAAACTCAGACTGAGAAAAATAGAGGATTTATTAAAATCTTCTAATGTCAAAAAATAAATATAACAACATTTACATAATCTCGAAGTATGTTTCGTCTATTTCATTGAATGTAGTTATAACCAACAGTCTCAACAATTTGTATCAAATAATTTCATTAATCTCATACAACTTAATATTAAGATTTAAGACTATTCATAGGATAAATTAAAATCTAATAACAAACGAATTCAAACACATACAATTATCATGATAAGTGGATTGATTGCCTGAATCTTTGTCGGATCAATCACATAGGGACATTTCCGTCTAATTTTGATGGAAAAAGTTTAGGTTTGACCGCACAGCTCTTTTTGATTGTGTGTGTTATTTTCTCGAGTTGATGTACAGTAAGGTCGACACTAACTGCATGATAGGACAATAATAATATGACTACGTAACACGTTTAATTATGAATTTTTGACAGGGACCTTGATCACTCTCATTCAACAACCAGATTCCTCCAGCAACAGTCTTGTCAGAAACGTACCACTGCAAAGCATCGATAGTCTCCACCATTGTCAACTCTACGTGGATGTAAATACATGTAGATTACGAATTTTCGGAAAAACTGGACATTGTATTGAATCGGGTACAGTGTAGCAGCAGAGAGGCTGAACCCTACAACTTTCTAGAGACATTATTATTGAAATCTAAGGGTTCCTACGAAGGCTGAGGCTGAAACCTACAACTTTCTAGAGACCTTTTTTGAAATCTAAGAGTTCCTACGAAGGCTGAGAGAAAACGTTTTTGCCTTAATAACGAAAACTTCTCTAATTGACCAGATTTTTTGCTCGATTTCTTCTCGATGTGGTTACTACGCGTATGTCGTTCAGCCTCTAGCTGCTATGAATTAACCAAAGATTTTATCTAAACCTACACGATACCTTGATCTAGGATCATGTAAAATTATAGTTATAAATCCAAATGGAACAGCTTGAGCTCTAGAAAAGCTCTAGAAAAGAAATGTTTAAATTTAATCATATCATGTCACCTGAACACCAAGTATAATAAATATTTAGGAAAGTATAATTATCTACGCCATTAAACACAGCCAAAATATTACAATTATCTCTGATCACCTTAGGTATCTGCGTGTATCTCTGAGTAACATAAATCACGTCAGTATTTTTATGTCTTCTTTGAGAAAATATTCTAGCTGGATTGGATTGTTTGTCCGGCATCACATCATCGTACACTACGAGATTATTAATGAATAAATCTGTCATCTACGGATGGAGCTTCATCAATATCGGTAATAAAATCAATGATATTATTTTTGTATAGTAATTTCGCATTTTGATTAAAATCTTTAAGTACCTCGTAACATCGTTGATCATCTACAGATGGCACTATCAAATACAACTTATTCCACTTGAGCCATCGCATTATTAAATTAAGCAATAATTGCGTCTTACCAGATCCAGATGGACCTATTATAATCATTCTGATATAATTAGGTGATGCTGGATGGTGCCTTACTGCCTCTTGTTTTCGTGTCGCAGAAAAGTCAATTATATCCATATAACAATGATATGAGTTTATATTGTGTTCGATGTAGAGCAACAACCTCCACAGTTGGATTGACATCGATAACAACAAAAAATAAGAGACGCGCACTCACAGGCAAGTGAGCAAAATGTGGTACAAGCAAATATAAATTTATTTCCGCGTCGCAAAAAGTGCGTGGTGGTGATATAACCGCTTCGTTAGGGAAATTGCCAGGAACTCCATGGGCTAAATACCCCGGTGAGAAAAACCTTTTGGGATATAATTATTGTTGTCCTGTAACTCGTCTTGATATCAGACTCGATAACCAAGATCGACCAAGACCAGAGAGATTTCAGTAAATAAGATTGATCAAGCATGTCATACTCATGAAGTAGCGTATAAAAATCCTGATTTGCAACAAAGGCATCTCGCAAATGTGAAATTGATTCACGCGTTAAATTATATACCTAATAAATCTCTCAGAGAATCTCTCGCTAGTTTCCTAATAAAATCTGCTATGAAAGGTAAAATAATGATAGGGGCTGGTAATTAATCAACTAATTATTATAATGGAATATGTTTATTATTCCCCGAGAGAGTATTGCAAAGGTAATACAGCGATTAGCAAACTTGCCGCTTCAGCAAAAGTTTATCGTGACGTTGCTACATCATGGTTAGCAACAGACAGGCAATATAGCAAATCTTTTTCAATCCACCTAAAAAATTCAATACGCACATTTCGATATCAATGTTCCTAATGAAGTTCATCAAGCGGATATCTTGTTTTTGCCACACGATACCATTAAAACAGATAGACGTCAACACACATACAGATAAGCGTTAACTATCGTTGACTTTGACAGCAGATATAAAGAAGCAGAGCCGCTATCAATAAAGACAGCATCTGAAGCTACATCTGAGTTCGAACAAATTTATCAGCGAGGACCATTACAGTGGCCAAAACTACTACAGGTTGATCCTGGCAAAGAATTTCTTGGTGCAGTTTCATTGTTGATGAACAAGCACAACGTTAAAATCAGACAAGGACACACGGAGATTTATCGTGATCAGGCAATCGATGAACGATTTAATCGAACACTTACTGAGCGGTTATTCGGGTATCAATATGCAAAGGAAATATTCCTGAACTTTGTTCTGGCAGATACAAGATCTCGTGAATGGGTTGCGATGTTACCGAGTGTGATAGCTGCGCTAAATAAGGAAGTTACTCGTGCAACTTCTATGAAAACGTCTGATGTGATCACAAAAAATATATACCGATAAAACGTAAATCTATTTCTCAACCAGTACTAGGCAATGTTACGGTTAGATATTTATACGAACCTGGCGAACGCAAAGGAGGCAGAAAAAGGACAACTTATCAAATTTGGAGTGTGACCAAACACAAAATATTCAGCGCGGTAAGGTCCTCAGGTAGACCTGCAATCTACAGATTAGATTCAACTGCTCCTCAGCGCGGATTTGTACGCGAACAATTACAATTAATTCCTGAGGATACGCAATTACCACCGAGTACGCTTTTATAAACTCGCAGCCCCTCGACGTCCATTACACTCCAAACAGGTCAGCATCACATTTTCGCGCGTGTGACCAAGACTATTATTAATTCTATCAACGGTAAATTGTCTTGGGTTATTTCTCGAATACTGTCACAACATTATTGCGTTGCAATTTGCGCAATGATTATTTTGTTGTTGTTTTAACATCATAATAATATCCACATCTATATCAAACTCGCGATTATTTTTTTTGCCACACTGCTTATAGCTGACTAATTTTTATTGATATGGACACTGTTAGTGTTTTCTGCGGTTATTGCGAAATCCATGATAACCCGTTTTAGTTGTGATATTCTTCTAACTCGAGATACTGCGAGATAAACTAAATTTGACAACTCAATACGATCATCGACGATCCAAACTTCAGTACCAGTGATAGATAATCCCTGCGACGAATGAATCGTTATAGCGTACCCTAACATCCATGGCGATTTATCCATGTTTAATGCGCTCGCGACAATATAAACAGCGACAAGGACAATATCATTTAACACAAGATTTTATATTCGGACACTTTCAGTGTTTACACTAGGAATCTCAACATCAACATTTTGTTGTCTAGTATCTGCTGGGCGATAACACAACGGTGCAGGTAACTTTGGGAATTTTTCCTTGTGTAACGCATATAATTTCTTTTGTATTTCGCCAAGAACTATTTTTCTACTGGCAGCTATCAAATCAGCAGGTTTCCATAGGGTCCAAAAATCATTCATGGATATTTCTGGAATATCTCACGCATTACTTCACACTGTATTTTATCAGGTTTATCTAGTTGTAGTATTAATCGTTTAAATTCTTTCAGCGACTCATCAATGGCTTTAATAGCATCAGATATTTCTTCGTAATAATCTACAATTGTTTTCAGCCACTCATGTGGAGACTGCCCAGCAAAGGGTGGTGGTTGACCATGATCGCTACACATAATCACAGCAGTATTCTTTAGTAACATCCAATCAAGAAATATTTGTAATGCCTACAAAGGCACCGTGCATATCTCGTCCCATATGATGATTTTTTTGTATATATTTTTCACCTATTCGTGATGGGGTTCATGTATCTCCGCACCATCTAAAGCAATTATGATATGTACATGATTTTACGCCTCGTTGCTTTATTTTCCTGGCGAGTTTGTGCGTTGATGTGAAAACAATCATATCTAACTCATGAACAAGTTAATCGCGCGTGTTGTTTTACCTGAACCTCCACATCCATTAAGATAAACGGTCATATATCTAGATACAGGATCATACATGTATGGCACAGATGATTTTGATACTTGATTATTTCTGTAATGTTTCCTCAATTTCAACATCGGCAGATTCACAATAACTAAATATATTTTCTTGTTTTATTCTCCACGTTCCCCATTCACCATTACCGAGATTTAATGAATCTTTATTTTTTTATGTGTGCATAAAATGAAACTGTCGCAAGTCTAACGGCGTATAGAGGAAATCTGTTTATCATCGATAATAGATTTATCGAAACATAAGCTAGCATCGAAGATCTTAGATGAGTAAACTGCGGTGACTCTCCATCAGTATTGTTCACAATGGTACCAAGTTTTGTTTTTTCTGATAAAAAGCGTTACATTGACTTATAAATGTGTTTTTCTCCATCGTGTCAGCGATTATGAAATCGAGTTAAGCATCGTCTATGATCAACCTTGTACAAGTTCGTTTATGATTTTGTGATCCTCCTCATGTAAACTTACCGATTATTTTTTTGCCGAGATCTTTTGCAGGTTTCTCATCGTGTTTAGCAGGTTCTGACAACCAAACTTGCTTTTGCACGCGATATGATATAATGGCTTCAGCTACCTTTAACTATATTAAAATTTCAGCATCATGCATATACCTTAGCAGAACTATTGGAGCCCAACATTTTTCAGAAAAATGTTTTCCAAACCACGCACAAACAATCGGATAGAGACCTTCTCTAAGCTCGAATGATTATAGATAAGCAAATCCTGTTAAGTCAAACTCTAGAAAGGGTCCGTTTATCGCAACTCTGGTCATGTCATGTGTAGGATGTCCAAATCTATTAAATTATTTAGAACACTCTCCGTATCCAAGAAAACTCTCAGGATAACACGCTACCATATCAACTGAGATAACGTCGTTGTAATTGTATTTAGTATTCCACAATCCACCGTGTCCGTATTTGATACAACTTCTCACGACATCTTCAAGGAATTCTAATCGTGTCGGTTTCGAAAAGTTTTTCTCCTGAGCGAAATGAGCAGCAACCGATGATACTGTAAAACAATTACTTAGTAATTGTCAAACTTTGACATCGTCAGAAGTGTATTTCAGCACAAGTTTTTCCATTCCTTTATAAATAGATTCTGTTCGATAAATATCACCGTTAGACCGTAACAACTGATCATAATGATTATATTGTGAAACAACCACACAAAAACAGGGTCACGTTTTCTATTATCACCGATGACATCGAATATATCATCGTGGTAAAATTTAACCATTCTTTTACGTGGAAATACAGTTGCAGCATTAGTCCATGTCTGTGCGTTATGATCAATGATTGTTATAGTGTTTCCATTTTTTATATATTTTGGTTAGTACAAAATCTCTCCGGTTAATGTCTTCACTGTTACTGGAAATCTTAATAACTTTTCTAGGTCAGCAACGTCGCTGATGGACTCTCCAGTGTCTTTAACTTTTTCAGCCCACATATTTATTTTTTACGCCTCAAATCTGTTAAACCGTATCGCGTTTGTGAAGTGTTCTATAACTCGTTCTGCTACACAGTTTTTTCTTGACGAAGTCAAGGATGACAGTTTCATTTTCTTGAGATCCTTTACGTCAGGTTTATCATTTAACGGATAGAGCGCGTACACAACAGCAGTTACTGGATAAGATCGCTCATAATACGGCTTGTCTATTCCAGTCAGTATTCCTGGTTTGGAATTTGCGCCGAGGATCATTCCCTGACTTTTGGACAGATTCGCATTTGTCTCAGATGATCCAAATATCATCCTCTGTATTTACAATAAATTTTACTAAATCATATATTTCCGAACATCGAAGTAGTCAATGATTTCTCTTTCTCGTGTGTCATTCCTCACATATATAACATTTCCAATCCTGAATGTGGACCACATATGAACTGCACCATCGTGGCGAAACTTCTTCTTGGCTTCACGGATGCGTTTAGTTATATCCACATTCGTTAAAGCTAGATCTTGTATCGAGAGACTAAATTTATTTAGTCTGTCAAGATCAGATCAAATCTAGCGGCGGCAGGCTCAATTGCGGATAATTCCTGCATATTATAAATAAGGCAAATATGCATCTAAATTGAAGTATTAATCATCTATATATGATTCAACGAAATCAAAAGTGCCGCTGGCTTAAGATTAGTTACACGTCTGCGTGTAACAAAAATTGCGTAAAAGATTTCTGCAGGTATCACATGCAATGCGTTAGAAACGGAAGTCTCGAACCTAAACCGTGTATACGGTGTGGTGTTGTTGTGCGAGGAAAGACGCACCTTTTTGCGCAATTTGGTGGTAAAAGATACAGGTAGTTGAAAGACATTACGATGACAAATATAACTCAGAAACTACTATAAAATGCGACTAAGATTGTCTAGCTAGATTTTCAAAACAATGATTTAAACAAATAGTATATAGTATATAAATGGAACAAAATGAGTTTGTGCCTCACCCAATCCTAACTAATTATGAAGCGAATCGTAATGGCATCATTAGAAATTGCAAATTGAAAAAAACCAGTAGGTTGTGTTACCAATGCTCGTTATCTTGAGTTTCAAGGCAGCGGAAATAAATATTATTTATCATATAGATTTGTGGTAGAGTGTTTTTTGGGACCGATCAAGGACGGGTGTGTGGTTGACCAAATGAACGGCGATAAACTTGACAACTCACTTCAAAATTTACGTGTTTTCACGCAAAGTGAAAACTGCAGATCTGGAAACACAGGTTTTGCAAGATATACTGTAAAACCTGTTAAATCAGTGAATACATCCTCTGGAGAAGAAATTATGTTCAAGTCAATTTATTCCGCTAGTAAACATTTTAACATAGCACTACATTCAGTGAACATTCAGCTGATGGTATCATTAGATCTACTTATTCCTTAAAATTTTCACAAAGTTTTATGTTCTAGTACCTTGATCAAGTGCAACAACCTGGACAAGTATAAAACTTTCAGTATTGTAGTTCATGCTAGGAACATAATATTATTTAGTTTGCAATCATTCAGAAAATATTATCAGATGGTTCTCCACAAAGATACATAAACTGCACTTGATATTATGAAATATTCTCTACTTAATCAGATATAATAATTTTTTGTAAAGTTTTTATTTTGTTGGATTTTTATCAAATTTGTTGTTTTTTACGCTATTTTTTAAACATTTAGTCGATTTTATCATTGTTTATGGTTGAGTTTGATCGTTTTCGTTGGGTCAAAACCCCATGGATGTTAACGCGAATTAACATTGTTTAAATTTGTTGACCAAATGCTTACTTTTGTTCCGGTTTTTATCGTAATTCGCTCATAAAAATCAACACAATACGAGCAAAAGAACTGGAAATAACCAGTATTTTATAAAGAAATTTAAAACTTAATGTTAATTCCCGTTAACATCCTTGGGGTTTTCACCCAACGAAAACGACCAAACGCAACGAACATATTTGTTCACACTTCACGTATGATCAGATATATCATAATTCTTTGATTTTTAATCACTATATACACATATGATTGATAAGATAGTAACGTTTTACAAACCTACCAGTGGTCTTTTCAATGCTAATTTGGCAACTCATTCACTAATGAAAATATATACTTTATCCATTGTTTATATAAAATCCGCGTACTACATTCTTTTCTTTTACATAAAATCCGCGTGCAGGATTCAGAGAGTGCATAGTCAATAGTGATTGACTAGCTAAGCTTGCTATATAATTAGATCCGTTATATCGATTTTATCGTAGTACGAACAGAGAATTATTGGCCGTATACATTTCACAATAAAAATGTGGCTTCTGGTTAAGAGAAATTGGCTATATAATAAATACACCTTTTGTGTGCGACTCTATCATGATAAATATATATAGTGCTTGTCATTTGCTTATCATGTGGGGGCTGTGTGTATTTCGCCTATATTTTACGCGATTATACTACATAGCGGCAGCAGTCTGTACTACGCAAACCTTGTGGCTAATTGCAAATGATTAAAACTATTTTAAGAACACATAACATCCGCTTGTCTAAATCAAACGGCATAAATATGCATTGATTTAGTATTATTCGTATTATGCAGAATTATATATATATATATAATATATATTCTGGTAACTGGAAAAATAAAATACCAGAGACTGTGGATGTTGTTACTTTTATGACTACTGTGGTTTAGGGAAGTATGTATTAACTAATTTTTCTTAAACATATATGTGTGTCCGTAGCTCGATTGGTAACGTGAAAAAACTGTGGTAATTGCGATTGACGTTCGAATCCTATGAAGGGCAAAAATTTGTCTATGGGAAGAGCGATTTTATGCCCAGGAAAATTACTTATTTAGTTGGAGGGACCCAGAGAAGTTCCTCGAAATTCAACAAAGAAATCATACTCCTCACTATGTAGATCACATAGTGAACGCTATTGTGCGTTTCCTGGGTGTCGCCATTGTAGGGAGTATGATGCGTTTAAGGGACGTAGACAAGGTTGCCCAGCCTTAGATGTTATCTTGTGTATATGTTATGTGCCGTCCCTAATTAAAAAATCAACCACATGAACAGCTGTAATTATATGTATGTTTACCAATCAGTTTATGTGTGTGCCGTCCCTAATTAAAAAATCAACCACACGACCAACTGTAATTATATTCATGTTCATCAATCAGTTTATGTGTGACCTCTAAACTTGCGCGGATGACAAAAAAACAACTTCGGAATTCACCAAGGTCAAAATGTGCCGTTCCTAATTCAAAAACCAACCACATGACCAAATGTAAATAAATTCATGCTCATCAATCATAACCATTATATAAATCATTGTATATAACCATCTTCATCTTTAAAAAAAAGTCCTCTACACGAGGACAAGTATTTTTATTTTTTTTTTTTATTTCATATCATTTACAACTGATTCATATTTCGGCGATATATGATAATTCGTCTTATAATTAGAAATTTCGTCACCAACGCTTGTCTATTTGTATTATATATATATATATATATATATATATATATATATATATATATATATATATATATATATATATATATATATATATATATATTATAATGAATACTAAAAATATAAATGCAATTGTTTCTGCTATTAAAAAATTACAACATAACGGTATCAATGTCTCTCACAATCTTAATGATGACAAAATTCTATGTGATTTTGACTCATTACAACAACTCAAAAACCAAAACAGATTTACGCTATTGTCTGATTACAAATTTATGAAAGAAATCCAAGGTGGAATTTTAAAGTCACTGGCAACAGTCACTGATAATCAGGTAAAAGTGTTTGTGCCTCTCTCAAACGTTATTGACAAAATCAAGTTATAATTATCTCATGAAAACGAACAGAAAAAGATTATGAACACTGGCATAAGACAGTTGAGGGAATTTTGTGAAAATACGAGTGAAAATGAAAGAGAGAATGAAAGGGATAATGAGGGGCCATTAACTGTTATAATTGCTAAACCAAACCCATAGGAAAACTGATGCATATTCTACCTAAGTATATATATATATATATATATATATATATATATATATATATATATATATATATATATATATATATATATATATATATATATATATATATATATATATATATATATATATATATATTGTAACTGTCTTGTATACGGACCAACCATTATGTATCAGGCACCATAGACACGTACCAAAGTTATTTTGTTTGTTTCGCAATTTGATGCATTACGATCTCACATACAGATTTATATTTATCTCTTCATTTCTTGTGTCCAAGATGTGATTTTTTTTATCTGTAAGTTTAAAGTGTATTCTTGATAATAACTGATTATGAACACGCAAGTATACGGGATTGATAGGTTCTGATACAAGAAGATACCCAGTCGAATCGCTCGGTGAAAATGTGTCTAATATGTTTCCTTGATGGACCTGGCTAGACTTTGAAAGATCTATCTGAAAACTTCCATCCACAACGTCGCAAACGAGATTGACAGCGATTGTTGTTGTTATGTTTACAATGCCTGGTGATATGTGTCTACCGGCGCCAAACGGGTTATTATTATGTTTTAGTATAGACGGTGGTGGGGCTATTTTTCTCCAAGATTCATTTACTCCCGGATAATATTTTTCAATGAGATCATTTAATGATTTCTTCATTTTAGCGTTATTTAGTACTGGTATAATAAATGTTCGTAAATCATTTTCTTTTATTTTATAATGATTAAGAAATAATTGCTTAAGTTCTGAAGTTGTGTTAGGATTATTGAGTGTTGTTGTGGCAACGTTTGTGATGTATATATCGAGTATGATCCCATTTAAGTACTTTATTAACTCGATCATTTGCTGCTTTACACTATAATAATAATGATATGATAACGAAATAAATAAATTTCTTAAATAATTCGATGTTTTAACATATTGAGGTTTAAAATCATCTAAAAATTCTTTAAAAAGTACTTCATTAACACTATCTCGATCCCGCGCCCCTAGCGGCCTGATGACGATAAATGGTGATCTATTTATCTGTGGGAACCTTTTACCATCAAAATCGGTAAAGTAATGATCTTTATTGTTTGGATCAGATTTAAAAAATATATAATGCCATGGATTTTTTTCTCGATATTCTGAATCTTTAATGAATTTTTCTTCACTCGTTTTAAACTCATTTTTAGTTGGTTCTGAAAGTCCATTACAAACCGGTGCGACTTCGGGCCATCCTAACACTGATCTGATCGAACTCTGAAAATATCTACGAGGTAATCAGGAGAATTTACTTCAATTACCGCTGATAGTGTTTGTACGTAAACAGTGATAGCTACTTTCGATTCTTTTCCTGTGATAGATTTTATTTTGCGTTGGAACTCGTCATTAATCTTCTCTATTTGATAACTACCAGTTGGAATTCTAACTACTTGCCAATCAGGTGTTCCATTTGGTTTATTTTTATTAGCAAATACCAGTTAATTATTTGTTAATAATCGACCGAATGGTTTCGAATTGATATTTGGCCAGCTATTGTAAACGCACTGTTGAGCCAATGCAATTTCTTTTGCTGTAATTGCAGTTGGAAAGTTAATACTAATCTCAGGACTGGTCGAACTTACCGATATCATAGTAGTTTTTGCTGGCGTTGTATTAGTGACGATCTGTTGCAATAATTCCCTTGACGATGTCAAGGACTCTGACATTATTTTATCTTTATTACTTAATTCTCCATTTTTCCGCTATTGTCACTAGAGAATGCGTTGTTTTCTTTTACGAATGCTTCATCGTAAGTTTTCATTATCGTAACAAACTCCTCATCAGATATTTTGCCATCACTGAGATACAAGGAAAGATGCGAGTATAATTTAGTATAGGCGGCTGTTGCTGTGTGTAATTTCATCATCTACTCGCGTAATTTATCGCTCGTGCATGTAGTTATTTTCTTAGCGATAATAATGAGAATGCCTGCACATGTTGTTTTCGTAGAAATGACAATCTTTAAAACCGCAGGAGCAGTCATAGTTAGCGTTGATAATAATAATCCGGTTCCAGCAACAACAGCAGAAACCGAGTAAACTACATCGATAACCACCATGCGTCTGCGATACTTTTTTACTTTCTACGTGAATTCGTCAATGATATTTTTAGTTGAGTCTGATACTTACACGCCTGCTTATATCTGTGACGTTGAACGTCAATGAGTGACTCTGTCATTTGATTCATTATACCTAATGACATTGTCATTTAATTAAGTAATTAAAACGGGAGCTTTAGTTACAAATTCCAGACACCACCAATAATGAGCGGAGGACAAACTTGTATCCGATGATTCCAACGTGAATTTTTCTTCAGAATCTTTATCCAACATCACAGATACGGTTCTAGACAATTTATTAGCTAATGGAGATGTTTTAAGTATCTTAAATTCTACACCCCTAAACACAGACAACCTATGTATACCAGCGACCTCCGCGTTGCGTTTGATGGTTTTATTTCGTTGTGTCTTTGTAGCTGCGCCTGGTCCGACGACGTACTCGACGTTGATGATCTGTTTGTGATGAATTTTAATAAGATTAGTTTATTCAATGATATCAGGAATTCCACTAATAATATCATTTAGTTTCGTGTTAATGTCAACGAGTTTTATATCAACGGTTGGTGGACTTCCAATAATCGTCGTGGCCAAGTCCACGTTGTCCAATATGGATTCGATTTCCTTTCTATTAATGGAGTAACATGCACTGCTTTTGTAACCATTACAGATGCAATTTTTACAGCGTCAGGCTCTGTATGATATCTCATACGTAATAATTGTTTATCATTTGATAATGATTTTTTTAAACGCCCTTGCAATGGCAATCGCATATGCATGAAATTAAATAGCAAGGACAGAACTGAGTGTGGGCTTGTGAGCACGTGTGGAAACTTTAGAGTCTTTGCCAAAGCTAAATTTCTTCGTCAAATTTCTCCATAGATCAATTATGTGTCGTACACGCCAGAGGGAAGTTCAATGGTATATCAGTTCATTCCACTATCAGCTGTAAACGCAAATGAGTTATTTACGGACAGAAAACTAAACGGTTTAGATCGAATATTAGGCCATCTATAATACACTTGCAAATATGGTAGTGTGATCTCAAGTGTGTGTGTGTATGTGTCACCTGTAGTGACCGGTGCAGAAAACGTTACACTTAAATTTGATTCTGACGATGAGATGGTTTACCATCGAGTAACGCTTTGGGTTGTATTTTCAACAACCTATTGCACCATAGCGTAGATTTCACGCAGCACGCAAACCGTCTCAATCGTTTACGAACTCTTCATCGGTGATGTAGATACCATGACTACCTTAAGCAAGTTCATGTATCAACGTACGCACAACATGTATCTCTGTCCATAAGATCATTTTTGAGGATTTCTTAACAAATTTATGTTGCCTCATTGATAGCGTCTGGTGCATTAGTGCCAGCAGAAAATAATCCCACAAGTACTTCAAATAGATCAGAAAGGTGGTTATGGTCAAATAATTTACCAAGACCCATTGATGACCTTTTCCATTAAAATTTGGTATCGGTGTTTCCAGCACTGACTAATACATAAATTGCTGATAACGTGATTTTTTTAAAGTTTTCCGAGATCTTCTTTTTACTTGTCGTGGGCCAACATCATTTGCAAGCATGTAATAACCCCTGCTTCTTCGCTTGTGGCTCTCTTGATATCATTGATGCATTTGGCTGTATTACGAACTGAACAAGGTTCTTCTTTTGTTTCCGCGTTGCCGTTTAAATATCATCAGCACGTTCAGCATTTTTTGTGTTGGTTTAATCCGTGGTAAAAATGTTTGTTCAAACCAGCCAACACCTAACATCCGTGAGGTCATCTCATGCAATTTTTCTCGAATATAATATATCTTTGACCTTTTTGAGGACTTTTATCATATTTTGTGGCAATTCTTCATACTGCTGACCAGCTACACGGTATCATGTTTCCTACGATTCGATATTATCACTGCTGGACATTTTTTATATGACTGCTTTTTTATTGTTAAATTGGCGCATCCAAAAAAATTTCATAAATTTAACTACAAGTTCCTGTCAAGTCAACGGTGTGAAAGCTATACGGGTCGATCGTAATCTTCGCGACGATATTTGGAAAGTTAACACACGTGGTCTGCAGCACACCAAATCCAAGAAATAATTCCATGACCATGTGCGACAATGCCACGAAATATCATCAACATGTTACGTTTGCAACGGATCACTTTTGGCGTATGGGAGTAACAATGAGTCAAATAGACGACGTCGGTGTTTTTGTGCCGAATTCGTTAAAATGTTTGCGCGAGACTGACTTGATTTTAAAGCATCACTTCGTCGAACACCACAAGACTGTTTTTGTTTGCATCCAATGGTAAGTATTTGTCATTGGTGAAAATGAAATCAATGGAAGTGTCGTTAGCACGTCTCAACCTTCGCCTGTTGCTCAATGGTTTTTGAAAATATTTTGAAACATAGCACGGTTGATCATTAGCCGATTGCGCGATCAGGTACAATCGATCCTGCGTTAGTCATCTCTAAACCATATTCGCCAACTGTTATTATTTGATAAATATGCTGATCAATGTCTATGAGCAATTAAATTTGAGTTTGGCTTTTTAACATCACATCACAATCCATACCCGGGACCGGCAAATAAACGCAGAATCGAGTTTGTACACTTGCGTGGCCGTATCACAGCATTTTTTAAACACATACGCGAGCAACAGCACATCGATCATGCGCACATTCAGATTGTAATATTCGCCCAATAATTTTAAACCTCTCATCAATTTCATCCAGAATTTTGTGTTGGATGAGAGCGTCTAACCAATTTGTTATATATTAGCGCTTTCTCTTTTTTGCATCATGGTAAATTGCTCTGCTAATCAAACTGAGTTCGGACGCCATTTTTATAATGATGGCCCCAACACATTTATTTAATTAGCCTGCTCTTGAATATCTTCGTTAATGACCTCATGAAAAACGTAACACGCTTCAGACGCGGAGGGATAGTTATTGTGTTTCTTTGAGGATCTACTCTTTGACGCACGATCTTCTAAGGCTTCTTTTTAGTTTTATTTGCCTCAGAAAAATCTAAAGAAGTTTGTTTCGTTCCATTTCTAAGGTCACTGCCAATTTCACCGACGTGCTCTGACTTTGCTTAGGATAATGCGTACATTAATTAAATTAAATTTTATGTGCTTCTTTAATGATTCTGTACGATGTATTCAAAAGATACAGTGATCTCAGATTATATGTCGTGCATTTAACATTTCAGTGAGTTGGCATATTTACAACTTTATTACAGACTTCCACAAATTCCTTTAGTATGTTTTGGGAATTAATAAGTCACCCCTAAACAATTATATATCTATACACGTCTTGAAGCATTTCTTCAGTACTATATTTTCCTCTCCTTTTGTCAGTTACAAAAAAAAAATAATACACTATATTGTACTGTGTTTTATTGCTGTGCGTAAAACCAATACAGAGATTATTGTTAATATAATAAAGACAGTAAATTCATTCATTACATGTGTACTGATCTCTAAAACAGTCTTGACAAAGTTCAACACACTCGGACACTGGAAGTAGAGCAGTATGAATATCTGGGTTTTAGCTGCAATGAAAGCTTGAGGGTACTGACAAACGTCTATGCCCTCTGTTTCCGCTTCCATGACTGGATCACACACAGGCGCTGACATAATAAATTTGCAACAGTCACCTTGACAAGGAGGTAGAGTCGAGGTCGGATAAAAAGGTCACAAAGAGATAACAAGGCAAAACCCCCGTTTAATGAGCTTTTAATGTATATTTTATAATATCTAATGCAATAACTTTAAATTAATTTATTTCTATAGAGTGATAAATCCACTATCATTTTTAGAAGCGCATTGCACAATAGGAATACAGCATATATTCTATATGCATATGAACCCTATGCTGGCTGAAGTCAAACTGACTGGTGTGCACGACACCCGCATTAATTATTTTCGTTTGCTCTACGCAATGCAACACTCCACCGGGAAAGTGCATTTTGCTAACAAGTATTTAAGACACAATAAAAATAAGTCATCGTTAAAACAAATTGATTCAAATAATGTTAACCTTACATGTGTAGAAATGCTAGGTACGAAACATTAATAATAATAATAATAATAATAATAATAATAATAATAATAATAATAATAATAATAATAATAATAATAATAATAATAATAAAATATTATTATTATTATTATTATTATTATTATTATTATTATTATTATTATTATTATTATTATTATTATTATTATTATTATTATTAAATATCTTTGCAGTGTAAAACAATACATAGAGGATGAAACAATCAGTCCAATTTCAATAACCACATTATTTGAAAACCATTATTTAAATGTCTTTCTTGGAAAAGACGCAAACAAACAAATTATCACATAGATAAGATGAAACCAACAATAATGTTTACTGAATACTGCATCATATTTTTGATAGAGAACAATATGGCTATTGGCGCAATGCCTTGTGCATAAAAGAAGACAATACAATATTTAGTGTGTATATGCAAGCCATGACCTTAAAGGTATTTCTGGCCCTGATAAATGGGATCAGGTCACAATTAATAGTTCTGGTTCAGTAATCCCAGTCTATTTTAAGAGCATTTTTTCCCCTGTCTCTGTTTGGTGGTAATA
>JAEAOA010001648.1:195000-217838 GCA_016746295.1 Potamilus streckersoni | reverse complement strand
TTTACAAGCCATTGCTGTAAGTGTCACTCTACATCGAGTGGTTACATTTTGTTCTATCTACATACCACCAAATACTAAATTATCACCAAACGAATTAGACATACTTGTTCAATAACTTCCCACAGCATTTGTTTTACTTACTGATTTTAATGCCCATAACATTTTATGGGGATCAAATTACATAAGCGACAGAGGGAAAAAAGTTGAACATTTTGTTGCTAGATACGACTTGTGTCTATTTAATAACAAGTCTCCGACTTATTTGCACCCAGGAACGGGTACATCCACTTGCATTGACTTAACAATATGTACTCCTTCACTTCTGTTGGATTATAATTGGAAAGTAGCTGATGACCTTCATAGCAGTGATCATTTTCCAGTATATCTTAAGAACACCCGTGCCAAAATTTATGACACAATTCCAGTGGAACTTAAAGAAAGCTGACTGGGCCAAATTTGAAACACTTTGTACAATGAGACTTAACAGGAATACCATACTAAATGATGATGAACCAATTCGACAATTTACATCTATCGTAATTGAGATTGCATAAGAGTCCATTCCTAAGTCCTCGACAAATGTCAAAAATCCCAAAACCATGGTTCACTAAAGAATGTAAAGAAGCCATTAAACAACGCCGAGAAGCACAGAAAAAATTTAATAATCGTCTAACGCCCGAAAATTTAGCTCAATACCGTATTAGTCGGGCTAAAACTCGCTGCACGATTAAAGAAAGTAAACGAACATCATGGAAAAAATACGTTTCAACTTTAAACTCTCGTTACTCAATAAAAAAAGTTTGGGACACGATCCGCAAAATAAATGGAAAAGGAAAATACAATTGCCTCCAACACCTGAAGCTAAATAACATCAATTATAAAAGCAAGCATGAAATAGCTAATGTACTTGCTGATTGTTTCTCCAAAAATTCCTCATAGTCTAATTATGCCGAAGCTTTCCGAAGACTTAAAACTCAAAAAGAGAAAATACGGTTGAAATTTACATCAAGTAACTTGGAGAGTTAGAACCAACCGTTTTCATTGTCGGAACTTATGGAATCCTTGAATAAGGCCAATGATAGTTCCGCTGGGCCTGACGATATACATTACCAGTTTTTAAAACACCTTCCAGAACCATCCATGACAGTTCTTCAGGAAATCTTCAATGATTTATGGATCACTGGTAATGTACCAAAAATTTGGAAAGAAGCAATAATAATACCAATTCCCAACCAGCAAAGATAGCGCAGATCCTACCAACTACAGACCGATATCTTAATTTACTTAAAGTAATAGCCCACACGGACTGGGGAGCTGATAGGAGAGTCATATTCAATTTATACAGAACGTTTATCCGCTTCAACTTAGACTATGTTTGCGTTGTTTATGGTTCAGCAAGGAAATCCTATTTAAAGATGCTTCACCCAATCCATCATCAAGGAATAAGACTTGCCCTGGGAGTATTTAAAACATCCCCGTGTGAAAACTTACTCGTTGAAGCTAATGAACCACCCTTATCACAACGCAGAGAAATGCTTTCCGCATAATATGCTGTCAAATTAAGATCCAGCCCTCTGAACCCAGCTTTTTCGGCAATTTTTGAACCAAAATATAAAACCTTTTATGACAATAAACCAAATGCCATACCTACCTTTGGCATTAGAATATCACAATATCTCGAAAGTACCCATATCGATTTCCAAAAATTCTGAAAGCAAACATCTCCGAAACACCACCGTGGCTACTTTAGCAACCAAGCGTACTTTTCACGTTACAAGATGAAAAAAATAAATCTGAGACAAACCCTTGCATTTTCCACAACTCTTACAATGAACTCCTTTCACAATTTCAAAATTATACAAAAATATATACTGATGGATGAAAAGATGAGGAATAGGCTGCTGCAGCCTTCGTAAGTGGAAAACACCACAAAAGTTCGATTGCCAAATGGTACGTCATTTTTTTCTGCCGAAATTAGAGCAATAGACCTTGCTTTGCAATACATTGCAAGCAAGCGTATTTCAAATAACATAATATTCTCCGTCTTACTATCAATACTTCAGTCACTACATAACAGAAAACTGGAGAATCCATTACTAGTAAACATTCTCCTTAAGCATACTGAGCTGAGTACTTCCCACAGTATAATACACTGTTGGTTACCCAGACATATAGGAATTAAAGGTAATGATAAAGCAGACCGTGCTGCTAAAATGGCCCTATTACTAGAACCAACTGATTTTAAAGCACACTATACTTATTTTAAACGTTGTATCAAAGACTGTTTACGTCATACATCATGGAATGATGCCAAGAAAAACAAACTTCATGCCATCAAGCCAACCTTAGGAGAATGGATCCCGTCCGTAGAGAGGAGGTAGTCATTGCAAGAATTCGACTCGGTCATACTCATTTAACACACTCCTACATATTAAAAGAAGACCCACCAGAGTGCATAGCTTGTAATGAACCATTCACCGTTAAGCACTTTATGCTGGAATGCTTCGATCTTCAACCTACGCGTAATCATTACTAAGTTGTGCAAGACATGACGGAGCTCTTTGATACAGTTAACATTACCAACATTATAGACTTCCTTAAGGAAGCAAACATTTATCATAAGTTATAGCTTTTATTTTATCACCTTGTTCAGTTTTGTGTTATATTTATGCAGTCGATAGATTTTAATTGCCAATCATATGTTTTCGTTATCATACATTTGCGCACCCCGTTGATCGGGAAACTTTTAACTATTTACCACCGTTAACATTTTGATCGCTTTACCTTTAACTGTTTGTCTCCAATCGCTGGTCGATAAAATTATTTTACCAGTTATAAATGAAAAAGGATATAACCTAATGTTTGGCGCTAAAGAGCCTCATAGTGCTGGTGCGTCGTAAAAATATCAATCAATCAATCAATCAATCAAAATAAATTCAAAATTCACAACTCAGGAACATTTGGATAATTGAATAGGTGGCTAACACATCATTGGTATAGGGACACCCGTAGGAAAAACTGGTTAAATTTGACACAATCGTCCACCTAACAGAGATAAAGTTAGGTTGACTTAGACATTGGGGACTTTGGTAGGCGGAAGTTGAGGCCCGAGTGGGAAAGCCGGTACGCTCTGTTACAATACGCTTCATAGGGTCTTTTTTGGGGTCTCTGACCTCTAGGAGCAGGTAAAAGGCCTAGCTCCAAGGCCAAGTGTCCTTTTAAAAGGACTGCAGTCCGCCCGCGACTGTAAGCAGTCGTATCAGTTTTAGGGCAGTAAGCGACTCAAAACACCTGGCCATGCCATGCCTAGCTACCATTGTGGACCTGTTCATATTTAAGATGAGTAGCAGATTTAGAAAACTGATGGAACTCCAATGGCACCTGGAGAATGCCAGACGTCTCCTGGATGAGCTAACCAGGGAAGGTATAGAAGAGAAAGAACTGAAGAAAAGGAGATAGAGAACCAGCGAGGGATCCTGATTCACCCAATGGTAATACTTGTGTGTGAGGTGCTACCCGAGGTGAACACACCTGCAGCAGCAGCAGCAGTAGTTGCACCACAGATACCAGTGCCTCAGGAAATGAGACCAGCTATTCATCTCCGACTCTGGCACCAAAGACAAGAGACACAGAAGGTCTTCACTATTCCACAAACGGAGGAGTGGGATAGTGAAGCCACTCAAGCTCTGTTTACTCTGCAAGTCAGAGGAATGAATTGGGAGAATGACTGGAGCCGACGACTTGTGTGCGGTGCTCGTCCTGGAAGATGTCAGCATTAGCCAGGTGTCTTTGGAGTAAAAAAAAAACCCAGCTCTTTTCAGGGCTAACCAAATCTCTAGAAAAGAAATACTATTCAATTTGCCAATTTGTGTGAATGTAGTGAAGTGCAACTATAAACTCTCACTTCAATAAAGATGTGTGTGTGTGTGTTTGCATGCACGTTCGTTGATGAGATGGTATATAGTATGTTTTGTGCTTTTCGTTTCGTTGATGAGATGGTATATTTTGTGTTTTATACTACAAATTTACAAGCCATTGCTGTAAGTGTCACTCTACATCGAGTGGTTACATTTTGTTCTATCTACATACCACCAAATACTAAATTATCACCAAACGAATTAGACACACTTGTTCAATAACTTCCCACGCCATTTGTTTTACTTGCTGATTTTAATGCCCATAACATTTTATGGGGATCAAATTACATAAGCGACAGAGGGAAAAAAGTTGAAGATTTTGTTGCTAGATACGACTTGTGTCTATTTAATAACAAGTCTCTGACTTATCTGCACCCAGGAACGGGTACATACACTTGCATTGACTTAACGATATGTACTCCTTCACTTCTGTTGGATTATAATTGGAAGGTCGCTGATGACCTTCATAGCAGTGATCATTTTCCAATATATCTTAAGAACACCCGTGCCAAAAGTTATGACACAATTCCACAATGGAACTTAAAGAAAGCTGACTGGGCCAAATTTGAAACACTTTGTACAATGAGACTTAACAGGAATACCATACTAAATGATGATGAACCAATTCGACAATTTACATCTATCGTAATTGAGATTGCATAAGAGTCCATTCCTAAGTCCTCGACAAATGTCAAAAATCCCAAAACCATGGTTCACTAAAGAATGTAAAGAAGCCATTAAACAACGCCAAGAAGCACAGAAAAAATTTAATCATCGTCTAACGGCCGAAAATTTAGCTCAATACCGTATTACTCGGGCTAAAACTCGCTGCACGATTAAAGAAAGTAAACGAACATCATGGAAAAAATACGTTTCAACTTTAAACTCTCGTTACTCAATAAAAAAAGTTTGGGACACGATCCGCAAAATAAATGGAAAAGGAAAATACAATTGCCTCCAACACCTGAAGCTAAATAACATCAATTATAAAAGCAAGCATGAAATAGCTAATGTACTTGCTGATTGTTTCTCCAAAAATTCCTCATAGTCTAATTATGCCGAAGCTTTCCGAAGACTTACAACTCAAAAAGAGAAAATACGGTTGAAATTTACATCAAGTAACTTGGAGAGTTAGAACCAACCGTTTTCATTGTCGGAACTTATGGAATCCTTGAATAAGGCCAATGATAGTTCCGCTGGGCCTGACGATATACATTACCAGTTTTTAAAACACCTTCCAGAACCATCCATGACAGTTCTTCAGGAAATCTTCAATGATTTATGGATCACTGGTAATGTACCAAAAATTTGGAAAGAAGCAATAATAATACCAATTCCCAACCAGCAAAGATAGCGCAGATCCTACCAACTACAGACCGATATCTTAATTTACTTAAAGTAATAGCCCACACGGACTGGGGAGCTGATAGGAGAGTCATATTCAATTTATACAGAACGTTTATCCGCTTCAACTTAGACTATGTTTGCGTTGTTTATGGTTCAGCAAGGAAATCCTATTTAAAGATGCTTGACCCAATCCATCATCAGGGAATAAGACTTGATTGATTGATTGATTGATTTATGATTTTACGGCGCATCAGCACTATGTGGCCATTTAGCGCCAAACATTAGTTTATATCCTTTTATCATTTATAAATGGTAAATTAATTTTATCGACCAGCGATTGGAGACCAAAGAGTTAAAAGGTAAACCGATTTGGTGGATTGATTGATTGATTGATATTTTACGACGCATCAGCACTGTGAGGCTATATAGCGCCAAACATAATTTTATATCCTTTTACATTTAAAACTGGTAAAATAATTTTATCGACCAGCGATTGGGGTCTAAATAGTTAAAGGTAAAGCGATACAAATGTGAACGATGGTAAAGTATTAAAAGTTTCCCGATCAACGGGGTGTGCAAAAGTATGATAACGAAAACATGATTGGCAATAAAAATATCGACTGCAAAAATATAACACAAAACTGAACAAGGTGATAAAATAAAAGCTATAACTTATGATAAATGTTTGCTTCCTTAAGGAAGTCTATAATGTTGGTAATGTTAACTGTATCAAAGAGCTCCGTCATGTCTTGCACAACTTAGTAATGATTACGCGTAGGTTGAAAATCAAAGCATTCCAGCACAAAGTACTTAACGGTGAATGGTTCATTACAAGCTATGCACTCTGGTGGGTCTTCTTTTAATATGTAGGAGTGTGTTAAATGAGTATGACCGAGTCGAATTCTTGCAATGACTACCTCCTCTCTACGGACGGATCTGTAGGAAGTGATCCATTCTCCTAAGGTTGATTTTTGGATCACTCCGATGCGGAGATAGCTCTCACGAGGAATCTGAGTGCAAAGCAACTCCACATTGTATTAACTGTGGAAAAGAGCACCACGCCAATTCCAAGGATTGTGATACCTGGAAACAAGAGAAGGAAATTCAGAGGATTAAATATACATCCAACATTCCCTACCCAGAGGCTAGAAAGCTAGCACAGTCAAAAATATTTCTTTCTGGCCCATCCTTCTCCACTATAGTGAAAAACAATCCTAAGTCATCGAAGGACGCTCAAACTCAAACAGATATACCAGATTCAACATTAAAAAGTAACACCCTACATTACCAAGCACAAAAATCCACGGCATCTACCCAAACAACCTTTAACAACACTCAGCAAACTAAGTCACCAAAGAAAAACAAATCCCATGGAAATGGACAACAAAATATGTCAGATAACCCCATCAAACTATTCAACAATATCTCGAAAGTACACATATCGATTTTCAAATATTCTTAAAGCAAACATCTCCAAAAAAAAAACACCACTGTGGCTATTTCAGCAACCAAGGGTAATTTTCACGGTACACGATGGAAAAAAAATCTGAGACAAACCCTTGCATTTTCCACAACTCTTACCATTAACTCCTCTCACAATTTGAAAATTATACAAAAATATATACCGATGGATCAAAAGATGAGAAATAGGCTGCTGCAGCCTTCGTAAGTGGAAAACACAACCAACGTTCGCTTGCCAAATGGTACGTCAATTTTTTCAGCCGAAATTAGAGAATAGACCTTGCTTTGCAATACATTGCAAGCAAGCGTATTTCAAATTGCATAATATTCTCTGACTCACTATCAGTACTTCAGTCACTACATAACAGAAAACTGGAGAATCCATTATTAGTAAACATTGTCCTTAAGCATACTGAGCTGAGTACCTTCCACAGTATAATATACTGTTGGTTACCCAGACATATAGGAATTAAAGGTAATGATAAGCAGACCGTGCTGCTAAAATGGCCCTATTACTAGAACTGATTTTTTAAACACCATATACTGATTGTAAACGTTGTATTAAAGACTGCTTTCGTCAGAAATGGCATCATGGAATGATGCCGTGAATAATAAACTTCATACCGTCAAGCCAATTCTAGGAGAATGGACTCGTACCTACAGAGCCGACCGTAGGGAGGAGGTAGTCATTGCTAGAATTCGAATCGGCCATACTTATTTAACCCACTCCTACATACTAAAAGGAGAAGACCCACCAGAATGTATATCTTACAATGAACCATTCTCAGTTAAGCACTTTATGCTGGAGTGTTTTGACCTCCAATCTACACGTAATCAATATTACAATGTGCAAGACATAAAAAGGAGCTCCTTGATAAGTTAGTATTTCTTATGTTATAGACTTCCTTAAAGAAGTAAACCTATATCATAAGTTATAACTTCTATTTTATTATCTTAAACATTTTTATATGCTTTATATATACGGTTGCTAGATTTTAATTACCTTTCATATGTTTTCGTTGTCATACATTATTTGCAATCGCCGTTGATCGGGAAACTATTTTTTTATCACCTTTACCATTCTTATCGTTTTACATTTAGCTATTTGGTTTTGCATCGCTGGCTGATACAGACCTTTTATACCATTTGTATATAATGAAGAATATAACCTTTTGTATAGCGCTAAATGGCCTCTTTGTGCTGGTGCGCCGTAAAAATTCAACCAGCCAAATCCACTATTTATAACATAGATTTACTGTATGTATGTTTGAATTTCCTTTATAATAACTATATATACTCTAATTAGTATTGATAACCATTTGTAAAACTACAACTAAGCACATAATAAGAATGAAATACCATAAAACACAATTTTATTATAAAACCTAAGTAGAAAACAAAATTGAACTAGAATAGGATTGCAAATTCGGCCGTATCATCCAATCAAAACCGACGAGAAAACAACCTTATATTTTTTAATCATCCAATAGTACTAAGTCTACAATGCAAAAATAAAGAAGGAATCATGACCTCATAGGGAGGAGGAGGGAAAGCAAACATCAAAAGAAGATGCCTACAACAAACCATCTACAAGAACGATTCAACAGTATTAAATAAAGGAATTCAATAAGCCTGTATCGGAATCCTAAAAACCCCTCTCGGCATACACGAACATATTTGCAAGCATCATACCTAGTCATTAACATAAAACGAGCGCTAGGACTCATACTACGTTTGGCGCCAAATAGCCTCATAGTGCTGGTGCGCCGTAAAAATATCAATCAATCAATCAACATAAATTAAAAACCAAACATTGTCGAAGCGGTGATAAATGTCAAAATTATGGGACATACACCTAAAGATTGATTTCTTTTTAGAAACATATAAGTATGCTAAGTACGCAAAATTAAACCTCATCAAAATATATTCAAAATTTACAACTCGTGAACATTTGGATAATCAAATAGGTGGCCAACACATGATTGGTATAGGGACACCCGTAGGAAAAACTGGTTAAATTTGACACAATAGTACACCTAACTTTTTAAAGTTAGGTGGACTTAGACATTGGGGACTTTGGTAGGCGGAAGTAGAGGCCCGAGAGAGAAACCCGGTACGCTCTGTTACAATACGCTTCATCAGGTCTTTTGGGGGGTCTCCGACCTCTAAGGGGGTCAGGCAAAAGACCTAGCTTCAAGGCCAAGTGCCCTCTTAAACGGACTGCAGTCCACGCCCGGGACTGTAAGCAGTCGTATCAGCCTAAGGGCATTAAGCGACTTAAAACACCTTGCCATGCCATGCCTAGCTACCATTGTGGACCTGTTCCCATTTAAGATGAGCAGCAGAGTTAGAAAACTGATGGAACTCCAATGGCACCTGGAGAATGAGAGACGTCTCCTGGATGAGCTAACCAGGGAAGCTACAGAAGAAAGAGAAAGAACTGAAGAAGAGGAAAGAAGAGGAGATAGAGAACCACCGAGGGATTTTGCTTCACCCAATGGTAAAACGTGTGTGAGGTGGTATCTGAGGTGAGGACACCTGCAGTAGCAGCACAGTAGTTGCACCACAGATACCAGTGCCTCAGGAAATGAGACAAGCTATTTACCCCCGACTCTGGCACCAAAGACAAGAGGCACAGAAGGTCTTCACTATTCCACAAACGGAGGAGTGGGATAGTGAAGCCACTCAAGCTCCGTTTGCTCTGCAAGTCAGAGGAATAAATTGGGAGAATGACTGGTTGATTGATTGATTGATTGAATGAATTTTAACGGCGCACCAGCACTTTTAGGCTATTTAGCGCCATACAGTAGGTCATATTTGTAAAAAGGTTCAATATCGACCAGCGATATAGTAAAAAATCCATAGTAGATAAATATAAAATGGTAAATGTTGGTAACAGTTAAAGATATTGGTTCACGATCAACGGGAGATGTAAATGATGTATCTTGATGAAAAGATGTAAATAATAGTTGGTATTGGTATTAGTTAAAAATTAGTTTGGGTAAGGTCATAAAAAGTTACAGTTTAAAATAAAGATTTACTTCCTTTAGGAACTCTAAAATACTAGTGATTTGAATAGTATCAAAAAGTTCCTGCATGTCGTGTACATTATAGTATTTATCACGCGTAGGTTGCAGGTCGGAACACGTGGTCATAAAGTGTTCAACAGTAAATGGTACATTGCAAGGAACGCACTCTGGTGGATCTTCACCTTTTAGTATGTGTGAGTGGGTAATGTATGTATGACCGATTCTGATTCTTGCAATGACAACCTCCTCCCTACGAATAGTTCTGTAGGAAGGAGTCCATTCTCCCAAGACTGGTTTGATGGCATGAAGTTTGTTATTGATTGCATCATCCCATGATACCTGCCACTTTTGACGTAGATACTTTTTGATACAAGGTTTAAAATCAGAATATGGTAATTTAAAATCCGATGGTTCTAAAGATAGGGCCATCTTAGCAGCCCGGTCTGCTTCTTCGTTACCTCTAATACCAATATGGCTAGGTAGCCAACAGTATACTGTATTGCATGAGGCACTAAGTTCAGAGTTTTTTATCAAAACATTCACCAATAGTGGATTATCTAGTTTGATATTGTGTAGCGCCTGAAGCACTGATAATGAGTCACAGAAGATAATACTATTTAGAATATGATTAGTTTCGATAAATGTCAGAGCAAGGTCTATTGCTCTGATTTCCGCTGTAAATATGGATGCATCATTTGGCAAACGCTCTTTGGTTATGTGTTTGCCACTGACGAAGGCTGCAGCAGCCTTATCAGCAACCTTTGATCCATCAGTATAAAATCTAGCATAATGTGTAAATTCATTGAGTAGATCATGATAAGAATTCAAGAATAGAATAGGGTTTGTCTCAGATTTTTTCCGATCGTGTAACGTAAAATTCACTTGGGGTTGCTTAATGAGCCAAGGTGGTGTTTTCGAGACAAAAGTTTTCTGAATTAAAGATAGATTACATTTGATTTGGTCAAAGCAGGATGATATTCTAATACCAAATGAAGGTATAGCATTTGGTTTATTTACGTATAAAGCTTTGTAATTTGGATGAAAAACGGCCGAAAAAGCTGGGTTCAGAGGGTTGGATCGTAATTTAAGAGCATAATGTGCAGAAAGCATTTCTCTGCGATGCGATAAAGGTGGTTCATTCGCTTCCGCGAGAAGGCTTTCACACGGAGATGTCTTAAATGCTCCTAGAGCAAGTCTTATTCCCTGATGATGAATTGGGTCAAGCATTTTCAAATAAGACTTCCTAGCTGAACCATAAACAATGCATCCATAGTCTAAGATGGAACGGATAAATGTTCTATACAAATTAAGGAGGACTTTTTTATCAGCACCCCAATCCGTGTGAGCAACTACTTTAATCAAATTTAAGGCTTTTAAGCATTTAGCTTTCAAATTCTTAATGTGTGGTATGAATGTCAGCTTTTTGTCAAAAAGAACACCCGAGGGATTTTGCTTCACCCAATGGTAAAACGTGTGTGAGGTGGTATCTGAGGTGAGGACACCTGCAGTAGCAGCACAGTAGTTGCGCCACAGATACCAGTGCCTCAGGAAATGAGACCAGCGATTCATCCCCGACTCTGGCACCAAAGACAAGAGGCATAGCAGGTCTTCACTATTCCACAAACGGAGGAGTGGGATAGTGAAGCCACTCAAGCTCCGTTTGCTCTGCAAGTCAGAGGAATAAATTGGGAGAATGGCCGGAGCCCACAATGTGTGTGCGGTGCTCGTCCTGGAAGATGTCAGCATTAGCCAGGTGTGTTTGGAGTAAAAAAAAACGCCCAGCCCTTTTCAGGGCTAACCAAATCTCTAGAAAAGAAATACTATTCAATTTGCCAATTTGTGTGGATGTAGTGAAGTGTATAAACACTAACTTCAATAAAGATTTGTGTTTTTGCATGCACGTTAGTTTATGAGATGGTATGGTATATAACATGTTTTGTGCTGCTCGTTTTGTTGATTAGATGGTATATTTTGTGTTTTATACTGCTCCGTTCGTTGATGAGATGGTATATGTGATATTTGATGAAAAAAATATATATTGTGTTTTGTGCTTCTCATTTCGTTGATGAGATGGTATAGTGTTTTATCCTTCTCTTTCTTTGTTGAGATGGTATATTTTGTTTTGTGCTGTTCCTCTAGTTGATCAGATGATATTTTTTGTTTTGTGCTTTTCGTTTCGTTGATGAGATGGTATATTTTGTGTTTTGTGCTTCTCGTTTCGTTGATGAGATGGTGTATTTTGTTTTTGTGCTTCTCTTTCGTCGATGAGATGGTATATGGTGTTTTTGTGCTGCTCGTTTCGTTGAAGAGATAGTATATCATATGTGAAGTGAGTTTAAGGGATGTTTTCATTCACCTCCGTGCTTTACTTTATATAAAAACCATAGTGTTCACCATTCGTGCCCTTATCAAAAGTGGCTCAGCGTTTGGAGAGGTGTTTTTCGGGAGCGGCAAAGAAGACAAAGAAAGAAGAAAGAAAAAGAATATTATACCAAAAGAAACTACAAGAAAGGATAAGAGACTAAATATATAGGATCATACACAAAAAGAGTATATCATACCACATATGACTTTTTGTCTACCTGTTATACAAAACAAGGTAAGAATTGAGCTAAATCAACAAAGGAAAGGAAAATAAATCTAGGAGGAGGAAATCGACGATTCCCTAAGAATCCGTTCTTAAGGATTTGTGAACATAGGATCTATATTCGTAACTTACATATAACAGGAAACCGAGGAAATTAGGACAAATAGGACAGGACAGGATAAGTGAACAAGGTACTCTCAAACATCGCTCACAATACACTTCACAAAATCGATTTACAAGTAATCAAATCACCGTAGCAATAATAACCCAAATCACGCACACGAATTAGTAACTTAATAATCTAAGGCAGCAGCAGGACACCAAATCGGTTTAACAAAAACATAAACTATTAATAATACAAAACAAGCTTTTATTACAATCTATAATTCCCTAACATGTCTCATAACCTCAAAAAAGCCTTCCAAAATCACAAAACAGCCAGGTGGGCTCACAAACGCGACATCAAGGCTATACGAATTATAAACGATGGATATGAAAAAATTGGTATACCTGCTATCCCATTGCAAATTACCAGTGAAACATATCTCAACAGTCTAACTAAAACAAACCACACAAACACAAAATCACGCAAAGCTCTAACTGAAAATTAAGACCTTTCACGATATTCCAGTAACCTGCTCCGCCCACTCTACACTTAATACATCAAAAGGCATCATTCGTTGCCGTGACCTTGCTGGAGTCTGCGACAGGGACATCGTCGAGGGCATGAAAACTGAAGGTGTCACTGCAGTCCGTAGATTTCGTATAAAAAAAAACAACAATCTGCAGGACACCAACACTATTATACACACCTTTAAAAAGCCCATATTACCTAAAGTGGTCAAGGTTGGCTTCTTACAAGTTAAGGTTGATGTTACAATTGCCAAAAATACGGCCATCATGAAGACAGATGCTCTAGAAGCCAAATCTGTGGATGGTGTGGCGACTCCTCCCACCGGGAATCAGAGTGCAAAGCCACTCCGCACTGCGTTAACTGCGGCAAAGAACATCATGATAGTTCCAAGGAATGCGACATCATGGAGACAGGAGAAGGAAATCCAGAGGATTAAATACTTCTAATATTCCCTATTCAGAGGCCAGGAAGCTTGTTCAAGCCAGACCATTCTCCGGCCCATTCTTCTCAACTGTAGTGAAGAGCAGCCAAAAAGCAACGAAAGACGCACAAACTCAAACAAACCCACCTGAACCCCCATTCTGACTCGAACATTCCACACTATAGACCGCAGAAAAATTCGACAGCGACGCAAACAACATTCAACATTACCTCACCACCAAATATCAAGAAAAAGCTTCAAACAAATAGGCATAAAAAAGGGTCTGATGACCCTATAAAAATACACAACAGGTTTTAAGACCCAGAGGACATGGATGCGAAGGAATCTGCTTCATGTCCTCAGGGTAACTCCAGATCCAACAACAAAAGATAGACCACGTACTTCCTCCAGATAAATAACCAAATTGTCTGCCACTCGAAAGGTCTAATATACAGTTGTAATGAAGAACACCATTTTACAATGGAGTTGTAGAGGACTTAAAGCCAACTACCATGATATTCTTCTGCTTTTAAATGAACATGATCCTGCAGTACTATGTCTTCAGGAAACATATTTGAAAAATACAGACATCACACTTAAAAACTACTCCCTGTTTATCCACTACTCTCAGATTGTTGACAACCCTCAGTGGGAGTCTTTGTTATTGTGAACAATAGAGCCCCTCATAAGGTCATTCCTCTAAACACAAATTTACAAGCCATTGCTGTAAGCGTCACTCTTCAGCGAGTGATTACATTTTGCTCTATTTACTTACCACCAAACACTAACCTAGTTCCAAACGAATTTGATACCTTGTTCAACAACTTCCTGCACCATTTGTTTTCCTCGGCGATTTTAATGCCCATAATATTTTATGCGGATCAAATCATATAAGTGACAGAGGTCACAAAATTGAACACTTTATATATAGGCACGATCTGTGTCTCTATAATACCAAAACACCTACATGTCTACACCCAGGCACGGGTACATACACATGCATCGATTTGACAATTTGTTCTCCCTCGCTGCTTTTGGACTATGAATGGAAGGTCGCTGATGATCTTCACAGTAGCGATCACTTCTTAATCTCCCTTGTAAATCTTAACTCTACAATTGACGAAGTAATTCCACAATGGAATTTAAAGAAGGCCGACTGGGTCAAGTTCGAAATACTTTGCATAACTAGGTTGAATGAGGACACAGTTTTTATGTATTTTTCACTAACGAAGGCTGCAGCAGCCTTTTCCTCATCTTTTTATCCATCAGTATATATTCTTGTATAATTTTTGAACTGAGAGAGGAGTTCATGGTAAGAGTTGAGGAAGATGGACGGGTTTGTTTCCGATTTTTTTCCTTCGTGTCTTGAATTGTACCCTTGGTTGCTTAAGTAGCCTTGGAGGTGTTTAGGAAATGGTCGTGTTCAGAATTTTCAAAATATCAACTTTTGTACTATCAAGGAGCATCATGGAAGAAATATGTTTCTTCTTTAAACTCTCATTCCTATGTTCATTAAGTTTGGGATACTATACGCAAAATAAACGGAAAGAACAAAGAAAACCCTCTCCGACACCTGCAACTAAACAATAACAACTTTAATTCAAAACGTGACATTGCAAATACTTTTGCTGACAGTTTCTCCAAAAATTCATCATCATCTAATTATACCGAAGACTTCCAAAAACTTAAAAATTAAAAATAATAGTCACGTTTAAAATTCACATCCAACAACTCTTTAAGTTATAATCAGTTGTTCTCATTATCGGAGCTTAAGGAGGCTTTAGATAAGGCCCATGATACATCCACTGGGCTTGATTTAATAAATTACCAGTTTTTGAAACACCTTCCAGAATCATCATTAACAACTCTTTTGAAACTCTTCAATGATTTAAGGCTTACTGGTAATACACCAAAAAACTGGAAAGAAGCAAATTTAATTTCAGTTCCCAAACCCGGTAAAGATAGCGAAGACCCCAACAGCTATCGACCAATTGCACTGACAAGCTGTGTGTGCAAAACAATGGAACGAATGATCAATTCTCGACTTCTCTGGTACTTGGAAACTAACAATTTAATATCTCCTTTTTAAAGTGGCTTTCGATATGGACGGAATACTAATGATCATCTGGTTAGACTAGAAACATTCATTCGTGATACCTTTATCAAAAAAGAACATTTAGTAGCGGCGGTTTTTTATTTAGAAAAGGCCTATGACACAACATGGAAGTACGGGATACTAAATGACCTGCACGATCTGGGACTCAAAGGCCGTCTGCCCTCATTTATCTCCAATTTTCTCTCTGACAGGGAATTCAAAGTTCGAGTGGGCTCTACCCTCTCCGATACGCACCAGCAAGAGATGGGTGTGCCACAGGGCAGAGTGTTTTATCTATGACGTTATTTAACATCAAAATCAATAGTATCACCAAATGCTTAGCTCCCGGTGTTCATTACTCATTATATGTTGGCGATTTTTTTAATTTTTTATCGATCAAAGCACATGGATACTATTGAGAGGCAACTCCAGCAAAATATCAATAAGGTTCAAAGTTGGGCCAGTAATAGCGGTTTCAAATTTTCAAAATCAAAAACAGTATGCATGCATTTCTGTCAGTTGCGAAGACATCATGATGACCCTAAACTCACGCTGGATGGAACACTTATTCCAGTTATTGAGGAAACAAATTTCTTGGGTATTCTATTTGACAAAAAGCTGACATTTATACCACACATTAAGAATTTGAAAGCTAAATGCTTAAAAGCTTTAAATTTGATTAAAGTAATTGCTCACACTGATTGGTGTGCTAATAAAAAAAAGTCCTCCTTAATTTGTATAGAACATTTATCCGTTCCATAGACTATGGATGCATTGTTTATGGTTCAGCTAGGAAGTCATATTTGAAAATGCTTGACCCAATTCATCATCAGGGAATAAGACTTGCTCTAGGAACATTTAAGACATCTCCGTGTGAAAGCATCGCAGAGAAATGCTTTCTGCACATTATGCTATTAAGTTACCATCTAACCCTCTGAACCCTGCTTTTTCGGCCGTTTTTCATCCAAATTACAAAGCTCTATACGTAAATAAACCAAATGCTATACCTTCATTTGGTATTAGAATATCATCCTGCTTTTACCAAATCAAATGTAACCTATCTTCAATCCAGAAAACATTTGTCTCGAAAACACCACCTTGGCTCATTAAGCAACCCCAAGTGAATTTTATGTTACACGATCGGAAAAAATCTGAGACAAACCCTTTCCTATTCTTGAACTCTTATCATGATCTTCTCAATGACTTTACATATTATGCTAAATTTTATACTGATGGATCAAAAGTTTGCTGATAAGGCTGCTGCAGCCTTCGTCAGTGGCAAACACATAAGAAAAGAGCGTTTTCCAAATGATGCATCCATATTTTCAGCGGAAATCAGAGCAATAGACCCTGCCCTGACATTATCTTCTGTGACTCATTATCAGTGCTTCAGGCGCTACACAATATCAAACTAGATAATCCACTATTGGTGAATGTTCTGATCAAAAACTGAGCTTAGTGCCTCATGCAATATAGTATACTGTTGGCTACCTACCCATATTGGTATTACAGGTAACGAAGAAGCAGACCGGGCTGCTAAGATGGCCCTATCTTTAGAACCATCGGATTTTAAATTACCATATTCTGATTTTAAACCTTGAATCAAAAAGTATCTACGTCAAAAGTGGCAGGTATCATGGGATGATGCAATCAATAACAAACTTCATGCCATCAAACCAATCTTGGGAGAATGGACTCCTTCCTACAGAACTATTCGTAGGGAGGAGGTTGTCATTGCAAGAATCAGAATCGGTCATACATACATTACCCACTCACACATTCTAAAAGGTGAAGATCCACCAGAGTGCGTTCCTTGCAATGTCCCATTTACTGTTAAATACTATATGACCACGTGTTCCGACCTGCAACCTACGCGTGATAAATACTATAATGTACACGACATGCAGGAACTTTTTGATACTATTCAAATCACTAGTATTTTAGATATCCTAAAGGATGTAAATCTTTATTTTAAACTGTAATTTGTATGACCTTGCACAAACTAATTTTTAACTAATGCAAATACCATCTAATATTTACATCCTTTTATCAAGATACATTATTTACATTTCCCGTTGATTGGGAACCAACATCTTTAACTGTTACCAACATTTACCATTTTATATTTAACTACTATGGATTTTTTACTATATCGCTGGTCGATATTGAACCTTTCTTTTTACACATATAACCTACTGTATGGCGCTAAATAGCCTAAAAGTACTGGTGCGCCGTTAAAATTAAATCAATCAATCAAACAATATATTTTCCACATCTCTCCCGTCGTTAGAACGACGGGAGATATTGTAAGTTTTGTTTTATGTAAGGGGAGACCTAAAAGACCTAAGGAAAAGTTATAACTATGCCTACACAGACACGATACGGAAGAGTACAACCGAAATTGACAAAGATAACGAACCCTGCAAGACCATCAGGGACAAAAAGCGAACTACTCCACGAGGAGTATAAAGTCCAACTCCTCAGTCGTTTTCACGATATAGGAGCAATGAAAAGATATACATTCATTGTACCGACCGAATGACCGATACACGACTTGGAAGCTCTACCAAGCCAAGCGGGGTCTTGAATCCGACCAACACCCAAACAAGCAAAAATTCTCCACAGTCGTTTTAATGATAGTGGGGGAATAAAGGAAAGGATTACTAAAAGCCATATGTACCGAATTGTTCGCAATATTACTGAAAGCACCACCAGTTTCAGTCCGAAGCGAGGAGTTGGATCCGACCAACTCTTAAATATGCAATCAAGACTAAAAAAAAATCCACCAACAAAAAATACAAAAATAATCCAGTCATTTTAACGATAGTGGAAAAGAAGAGAAAGATGTACTAATGCCATACAAACCTAAAGTCCGAAACACAACTGGAAGCTCCACCAGTTAGAGTCCGAAGCGGGGAGTTGGAACCGACCAAATCCCCAAAAAGGCCGAAAAGAAAAAGAACTACCTGAAAGCTCGACAGGTTTCTCAAAACAAAAAGCGAAAAATCTCCACCGAGGAGAATCGTACAAAACAATACCTCTGTCGTTTTAACGATAGTGAAGGAGGAAGTGAAAAGATTACATATAGCCTACTCACTGGACTCGTTTTGGCTATGAGTCCTCATTGGTATAATAACTCAGATGTTGGCCCTTAATGACTGATAGGTTATGAACACACAAGCTAACTACCCCCCAAAACAAATTAAGGTACAAAACTCAATACTTTAATAAAAGGGTAACCCTTACCCTTGCCAATTAGACAAAATTTTAGGAACATGCGAATGCGCAAAGCATCAAAAATTAAAAAACTATCTACAAATAGGAAAATTCACAACTCAGGTGCATTAGAAACGTATGTGGCACACATGTATGGCAGATAGGGACACACCCACCTCAAATAGACAACGGGAACACAAAACAGATAAATTTTAGAGCCGACATCTTAACAAGGGGGGTACACCACATCCATTTGCCGCACCTCATCAGCCAACTACAGTAGCAGCCACAACACACCAGGGAGGAGGCTCCTCGGGCCATCAAAAAACACAAAGTGAAATAAAGTCTCAGACGCCATATAAGTGTGTGATGGACTTGGGGTAAGCAAGACAGACAACAAGAACCAGAAAACGACACCTCCCTTTCTTTGACTCTTTCCTTTGCCATTTCCGTGCCCAGAGTACTGGGCATCTATAGTGTGGAAATGAAAATAACCAATAAAAGGTCCTTTTAAGGTCGCCAAAAAGACAAGGTTGAGCACTACAACCAAAAGCCATGCACTAGGCTAAGCACCTCCCTGGACAGCATTAACACCGAAAGGTGATAACCGGCTAAGGAGGTGAGCCAGCAAGGGGGGTTAATAGGCCCACGCGCCGGGGCAAAAAAGTGTCAGCACCAAGACACGGGTGAGCCCGGCCCTGGAAGGGGGAGAGCCTACTAGCCCTTATCAGGACTTAAAGTCATAAAACACGAGTGTATTCATGAATATAGTACATATGCTATGCTACCATTCGTGCCGATCATGTTCATACTCAGCCTTTGAAGAGAGAGGTTGTGTTCCACAGGACCAGACAACAAAGGAAAGAAGAAGGGAGACAAAGAAGAAGAATACAGGAATAAGAAGAAAAAGAACGAAGATAAGAAGTTTCAGAGGAAAGTTACAACCAGAAACTATAAGTGTGATCTATGTTGCCAAGAAAACTGAAACCGCATAATTAAAAATTTGTCGAGGCCGCGACAACTCTGGATTTATCTGCATATATTCTTATTCTAATCTGGAACTTTACCTATAATCGACACAGAGCAGACCAGGGAAGAACTATCAAGGTAGGAAGTGCATTTCATTTTATCCCTCTCCATTGTTCATTTTGGCTTCAAATACATACTTATCTACTTTTATACTCAGAATAGGGAATAGATTAGGGAATAAAATAGGGAAACTCATTTACAGGAACCAAAACTATAACATCAAGCTTAAACTATAGCGCTAGGAAGTAAACTAAAACACCAAAATAGGACACATTTCAAATAAAACAAAACCTAAATCCTAAAACTTCGAACGAACATACAACTCAAATACAAACCCGCCCAAATTTCACATCAAGACACCGGAAAACTTCAACAACAAAACACAATAACAAATCTCAACCAATTAACGCTAAAATGGCAAACCAACTCAAAGCCATTTTCATCAAACATCGATTTGCATGCAGAGCACAACAAAAAGACATCCAAGCTAGGAAATTTATCAACGAAGTATATGGCAACATTAACTTCTCAAACCCTACTGTCTCTACAACCCCAACTAACCACCCGGATCAAATACTCTCCCCGTCTAAACTTACTTTCAAACGCAAACACGCCGATTAGACAATTCTGATAATAGCCTACAAAACTCGCCATTAACGGTATAAGCCGAATGCAAGATACAAAATACCCCTCAAAAACAACACAAAAGGAGTAAGTTAACAGAAACTGCTACAACTGCAATGCAACCCAAAAAGTACAAAGCACAAGCAAAGATAACCATACCATACTGCACGATACTTTCCCCACAAACCACTAAGCAGGAACAAACTAACAACAAAAGAGTTAGATATGCACAAAACAGTCAAAAACCGGGGCCGTCCAAGACACACACATTAGCAGAAATTATGGCAGCACTAACACAAGACACTAAAGATATAACTAGCATTGAGATAGACCCACACATCAACCCAATTCCACCTACAAACATACAAACCTATGTAGGGAAAGGAAAGCAACCCCTCAAGGGTCCACCAAGGAAAAAATGCTCCAATTAAAACACAAAGGAAAACCACCCAACAATAACAAACAAGAGCTACACACATCAAGTAACCCAAAAATAACCACCAAGCACAGACCCACAGGTACCGATACAGACCCACAGGTACCGATACAAATCTCAATCAAAATAACTCTAATAAACAGAAACACACCGATATTGAACACCCAACCTGTAACAAAAAAGCCAAGAAAGGGGAAACACTACTATCCCCAGACCGGGACCACAACATAGACACATACACAAAACCAAACCAAAACACAGATCACAACCCCATCCAAGGTACCTAACACTATACCTAAAATCTCCCACAAACGTCCCGATAACTCTGACTCCGCCATACAAATGGAACTACTCAAACACAAACATGGCAACCTTAAGATAATAAGGAATAAAACATCAGAAATTATTATCTGGTGCTACAGCGGAGCACAAATAAGAGCATACAAGAAAATCAAAACCATAGGGAATACGCCAGTACAACTCAGTAGTCACTATGCACACAGAACAGCTACACCCAACCCAACAAATACTCCAAACACCAAAACAACTACCAAACAAAACACTAACAACAAAAGCAAGGAGAGAGATCTCATAATTCGGCAATGGAACTGTAGAGGCATACACAAAAACTGTCAAGAACTACAAACCAGTTTACAAGAGACTATTGTAAAACCCATGGTCATATGCCTCCAAGATACCAATCTAAAAACTAAAAATCCATCTCTCCCGAAAATCAAAGATTATGACCAAACGTACATGAAAAACAGGGATAGCGGCAAACAAGGAGGTGGCCTAGCCATCTACGTTCACAATGAACTACCAAACTCCAAACTAATTAACACCCCGGTCACTAACACAGACCACACAGAAATACTAGGAATAAGCATGCAACTATCGGATAAAACTATAGAGATCTACAATGTTTACAACCCCCCCCCGCACATCAAATAGATCCCACACCAACCCTAAAAAGCCTCGTTGACAACATGCAACAAACTGCAATTATTTGTGGGGACTTCAATGCCCACCATCCATTCTGGGGAGGGCATGAAACCAACAAAAGAGAGCACATATACAAACTTATAGACACCACTCATTTCATCATACTTAATGACGGTACGCCAACCAGAATGTGTCCCACTCAGGCAATATGTCTGCATTAGATCTCACTATAACCACCCCAGACCTAATTCATGACACCCAATGGGAGGTACTTACACAAACTCCCATGGGGAGTGACCATTTTCCCATACAAATTGAACTACGAGCACACAAACCTGCACCACCCCCACGCCTAAATGGATTCTAAACAATGCTAACTGGACACAATACAAACAAAAACTCAAACACATCAAAACGGAAGACATACAGAACAACAACACCGACAACTTCTATCAAAACATAACAGAACAAATAATGGAAGCAGCTACACTAACAATCCCTAAAAACAAAAGGGACAGGGAAAATAGCAAAACTGCCTTGGTGGACTGATGACTGCAAAACAGCCCTCATACAACAGAAATCAGCACTCAACCTTTACCGATGCAGCAAAGAAACCAATGATCTAATAGAGTACAAACGCCTAAGAGCAGTAACTAGAAAAACGCTGAAAACAGCTAAAGCTAACTCCTGGAAACAATATTGCTCTAGCCTAAACAACCAAACCACCTCAAAAGAAATTTGGAAGAAAATTAGGGCCATTAAAGGCAAGAAAACTAAACCAAAACACCATAGGCAATTTAACCCAGGCAGACACCCTTGCCAAACACTTCGCAGAGGCAAGCAGCAATACAAACCATACTCGGAGCTTCCTAAACCAAAAAGCAAACCTTGAAAACAAGCACCCCCACCTATTCACTGATCTGACTGCACAAGACACACAACAACTACCCCATAAACGAACTTTTCAACCTAACAATTGGAGACTGCCCTCAAACACAAGAAACAAACAGCACCAGGGGACGACACTATAAGCTATTCCATGTACCAAAACTACTCCAGCTAGTAAACCAAATATGGACTACAGGAAACATCCTCCGCAA
>JAEAOA010001648.1:0-192500 GCA_016746295.1 Potamilus streckersoni | reverse complement strand
GTGTCTAAATGGAGTGGGCAATTCGTTCCACATTGCTGGGCCCTGGTATGCAAAAGAATGTTGTCCATATGATTTCAACTTCATAGTGGGAATATGGATAATACTATTGTCAGAAGAGGAGCGTAAGCATCTAGCAGGTGTATACACATGGGTGAGGTCATATAGGTATGTTGGACTGGAGTCTGTCAGTGAAACGTAGAACAGAGAACAAATTTTGTGTTTAATTCTGGATCGTATGGATAGCCACTGTAGGGTACAGAGCAGAGGAGAGGCGTACTCTGATCGTGGTACTCTAAGGATGATCTGAGCAGCAGTGTTTTGAATATTTAAAGTTTCTGAAGGAGATATTGAGATGAACCAGACAGAATTGAATTACAATAGTCCAGTCTTGAACGTAATAAGGAACACACAAGTGTTTTAGTGACATCAACAGACAGATACTTGCGAATCTGATGAATCTCAGCTAAAGATACGAAGCCTGGCACATGTTCATGACATATTGATGCAATGAGAGAGTACTGTCAAGAGTGACACCGAGGTTTCGTACTGACTGCTTGAATTTAATATTGGTGTTGCTGACATTTATTGTCTGAGGTAAAGGATGTGAATGAGAAAGCCTTTGTGTTGTAATCATGATTGTTTCAGTTTTATCATTATTCATTTGCAGCTTCTTACATGTCATCCATGATTTCACATCAGAAATGCACCTCTCTATGCCTTGGATGGTAGCTTCAACTTCAGCTAGATGGCTAGATTTATATATTTGGGTGTCATCAGTATACAATTGGTAAGACACTGGATGATGATCTATGACACTTGAGAGTGGCTGAGTGTACAAAATGAAGAGAACAGGTCCAAGAACAGACCCCTGTTGAACACTACAGCAAAGATCAACTGGGCTGGAGTGTTTTCCATTTGCGGACACAATATGTGTCATGTTAACCAAGTAGGACTTGAACCATGGTAACGCCGTATTGTGAATGCCAAATACGTGCTGGAGACGGTGAAGTAATATATCATGGTCTATAGTGTCAAATCCTGCAGACAAGTCAAGGATGAGGACTGTAGTCTTTCCGCCATCCAAAGAAGAGAGAATGTCGTTGACTACTTTCAGAAGAGCAGTTTCAGTACTGTGGCGAGGGCGATATGCAGATTGTACATTGCTAAAAAGTCTGTTTGTATTCAAAATTAGATACAAGTTAAGATAGAACAACTTTTCCAAGATTTTTGACATGAATGAGATATTATAAACTTGGCGGTAGTTCTTTAGATCATTATGGTCAAGTGTTGGTTTCTTCAGCATAGGCTTTACAATGGCAGTTTTGTAAAATAATGGAAATTCCGATGAAAAAAAAATATTAATAACAACAATTAGTGAAGGCAATATTGAATCCAAGCATTCTAGAAGCAGTGACGTAGGAATCGGATCCAGTTCACATGACTGGTGCACCCTTCATCACGACGTACTAAATCCATAGAGACAAGTTCAAATGCTGCTAATGGATGCCGCTGAAATTCTGTTTCGCAACTGTATAATGATGACGAGTCAACTATAATTGTGTTGTCAAGTTTATCTCTAATGGTTTGTACTTTGGCATGGGAAAAAGTTGCTAACAGGTCTGGAAGGTTGATTCGAGAGAAGGTAGCTGGAAGTGGTGCACATTTGTTCCTTGACGGTAGCTTGTTAGTAATCTCAAATAGCTCCTTGCAGCTGAAACTTTCCGTAATATTAGTGCTGTACTAGGCCAATTCCGCTGCATGGACTACGTTTGTCACATTCAGTGAAATTAATTCTAAATTGGTACAGTATGAATTGTGATTCAACGTGAAATTATGGACATTTATGTGAAAACTTCATCTGCCGTCATCATCCATCTTGGAAACAACTTGGGATTCAAACAAGATTCAGTTAGAATTATATATATATATATATATATATATATATATATATATATATATATATATATATATATATATATATATATATATATATATATATATATATATATCAACAAACACGTTTCGCGAAACAATTTAATGTTTTTGTCCTAAACCACTTGTGTTGTTCTCCAGGGTATAAATTATAATTCAAAAGGTAGATGAATTCCTATATCTGTCCTTTATAACAAGGCACATCTCTAGCTCTGTAGATGTAATGAAAATGTAACTCTTTCCGGCACAATTAAAAATATATCGTTCTTCTTCAAGCCCTATTATACGATTTACTCCAGCACAAGACATATAATACCTTCTTCTCAAGGCATAATACACAATTGACTACGACACAGCAGAGATATTATTGGACTGATTTCACAGTGACCTAAGTCTATTGAAACTTAATTTAGATGTTCTTCCATGCTGCACGCGCTCGGAGAAAGCGTACTTATTTCATCATCTGACAATCGCATTCACACGATATAAACAAATATACTCAAAAAGGACACCGGCCACAGTCAAGCATTTACGTCGTTTGTTTATCAATCCCGGCTATCTAAAAACTTTTACGAAAGCCGAGATTCATATTTTCTTTCTAAATAAATAAAACTCTTACAAAAGCCGAGAGTCATATATACGTTCTAATTAAACAAAAACTTACAGAAATATCAGATCCCGTGAACATAATCATCATCACAATAAAGTACAATAATACAAAAATTAAATTAAAAGAAACCACATTTTAACACACACTAATTTAAATCAATGGTCGTATTACGATGTGAAAGGATTCTCCGCCAATTTATTATGATAAGAGAAGTCTGGTGTTGATGTTTTGACGTCTTCCATCATAACCTTCTCGTGCCTAGTTACCAGAAGGAAGAAAGTTCGGCATTCTTACGAATAAAGTATCACTTGTGATGGTGTAGACACGGTTACATCTTTTTGTGGGTAAAGCTTTGGCTACGAGCAGGTACCAAGAATCTGTAAGAAATAGACACGACACTCTCTGATCCTGAAATCGCACTTTATATATATATATATATATATATATATATATATATATATATATATATATATATATATATATATATATATATATATATATATATATATTCTTAAGATACAACATGTAAATTTATTTATGTTGAAACTACATACAATACAGATTAAAACTCTTATTAAATAGTTCTTCCACAATCTACTATTTCATTTTTCCATTCATTTTTCTGCGTTTTTGAATACAAGTGATTTAAATATTCAAACAGCCTAAAATTCAATAACTGTAATAAATATATTTTATTTCATTTAATGTAAGGTAACGACCTGAAAAAGATCTGTGAGTGTTATACCTATTATTTAAATAATATATATTTATTTTCAATTAGAATATGACATGAAGCTAGTAATTATTTCTAACAAATACTAATGAACATCGAAGCTGTAAAATATTTCATTACATTATGATTGTGGAAGAAGGAAACTCAATAATATTATATTATAAATATAATGAACATCAATTCAGTAAAATATTAAATCAGTAAAATATTTCATAGGGAAAAAGAGAACTCACTATTACGTTATATTGATAAGATAAAATAATTCAGAAGAATATTACAACTTACTATAAATCTTTAACTTTCAAAAGCGAGAATAAAGCATAATTTTCTTACCTGTAAGAAATAGACACGACACTCTCTGATTCTGAAATCGCACTGAGACCAAAGTAGCTCAAAGCCTTTTTTATATTCTGGAAGCTGCTTAATCATCAGTGTTTTCATCCAAGGACAGAGGGTCTGTCTAACGAATTATGCCTATGTTCTAAAAATTCACGCGTGTTTCTTGCGTGCTAGTGAAGGACAGCTTTAACTTTATATCAAGTCTTAGAGAGAAAGCATGGTCAGTATTTTTCCTAAGTGAATGACCTTCTGAATCATACATTGTCTATAACCTCCCTTAATTGTAAGTGGTCATTCACATTCCGAACTTTCAAACTCAATTAATTCTCTAGACTGATTATCAGTTAATTTGTTCCCAGCATCAACACGCAATTTAATAAGGTTTTATTGACCGAACCGCGAGATAGCACGCCACTCGTGGCTTTTATCTGTTGTTGAACTATCGAACTCGGCTATTAATTAGGTTTTTTCATTACCAAGTCAAGCTGAGGAAAGAAGAATAATGTTTAATCTAAACTCATTTCAATGTCCTATTATATTCAGGATATGAATTTTTGATTGGACCACGCTTCTCTTACAATCCAAATCAATATCATAGCACTCTCTTAAATTTGCAGGTTTTTGTTTTTCAATAACTTATAAATTTCAATATATTATACACAAATTACTGTTATCGTTTCTTTCTTTTAAAATTGATATCTTGATAGTCGTAACAAGACAAATATCATACATGTAAAAAACCAAACAGCATACATATATAAAACTACATATATGAAGCAAATAAATATCGTACATGTATAAAACAGACAAATAGCATACATGTATAAAACATAAATATCATATATGTATAAAACAGACAAATATCGTACATATATAAAACAGTCAAATATCGTAAATGTATAAAAAAAACGCAAATATCGTACATATATAAAATGACAAATATCGTACATGTATGAAACAAATATAGTACATGTATAAAACAGACAAATGTCATGCGTATATAAACAAATATCATACATACAGAAAACAGACAAGTATTGTACATGCATAAAGCAGACAAATATCGTAAATGCACAAAAAATGCATATCATAAATATATAAAATATCCTACATATATAAAACATACAAATGTTGTACATGTATAAAGTAAATATCATATATGTAAAAAAAAGAAAAATATCATACATTCACGAAACAGATTAAGGTGATACAAATATAAAAGAGACAGGCATCGTACAAGTATAAAACAGACAAATAGCATACATACATAACAAAATATCATACATGTATAAAACAGACAAATATCGCACATATATCAAATAGACAAATATCGTATATATATAAACAGACAAATATTGTACATGTATAAAACAGACAAATATACATGTATAAAACTTACCAATACCGTACATAAAAAAACAGAAATATCATACATGCATAAAACAGACAAATATCGTAATGTATAAAACAGCCAAATATGAATGTATAAACCAGACAAATATACTACCCTACATATATAAAACACAAATATCCTACGGGTATAAAACAAATATACATGTATAAAACATGTCTTTATAGGTAACACTATATACATATACATACATATATATATATATATATATATATATATATATATATATATATATATATATATATATATATATATATATATATATATATATATATACCCCTGCTGGTCCGTGTTTGTAGAACTGGCCCGACGAACCTCGCTACGTGTCTACGTGTCATAAGAGGTGACTAAGTAGAGACAATCTGTTTGCCGTGGGTCGCGACCCGTGTTGTTGGAAGAAAGGATCCTGGTAGTTGAACAGAGACTTCCCAATGTAAGTCACTACTTTGGCCTCTATTTCTTCCAGATGGGTGGTCGGAATGGGCCCGGTCTCGAGAAATCGGCTGGTCACGTTGAGCCATATGAGGTCTTTATTTAATCGCTTACTTCCTTTATCTTTGCTTTTTGTATCTTTCTTGATAACACCGTTGGCCATATATTTTATTCCGTTACCTTTTCCCTTTCCTACCTAGAAGGCGGTAGCTTAACGGGTCCATGGGAAGGTAATCTTACCGACTGAGTATAGCACCTGTGTACCCCTGGCACTTGAAAAGTGTGCCCTTGTTGGACTCCATGGTGGGTGGGTAGCACGGATGCTGAAGTCACAAAAAGACAAAATAGAAAACTCAAAATTATACCCAAGGATTTGATTAAAAGGGTGAGCCATGCGGTATGGATTCATGACGACGCTTCATGGTAATACAGTCTATAGATGTTACAAAACAGCTTAATGTACCTCCACATTCGTCATTGAAAAAGAAACAATTGTGGGACTGATTGGTACACCAAAATGTGCTAAAACGTTGAAATCGGGCTGCATGCTTGTCGAGTGCGATCGATGGGATCCAAAGGAAAATCTCATGAAAATGAAAACTTTTTTCGACATTCCAGTGTCCTCGTTCGTCCACACAACACTTAATTCGTCTAAAGGTGTGATTCGCTGTCATGACTTGGATAGAGTCAGCGACAAGGATATCATTGAGGGTATGAAAAACGAAGGTGTCACTGCAGTTCGATTGAATACGAAACAACAATCTGCAGGACACCAATACCATTATACCATTCACAAGCCAACAGTACCCAGAGTGGTCAAAGATGCCTTGCTGCAAGTGAAGGTTGATGTATACATTCCAAACCCACTTCGATGTTATAAGTGTCAGACGTATGGCCATCATGAAGACCGATGATTCAAAAGCGAAATATGTGGCCGATGCGGCAATCATTCTCACCAGAAATCTAAGTGTAGAGCCACTGTACACTGTGTCGACTGTGGAAAGGAGCACCACGCGAATTCCATGTATTGCGATACCTGGAGAAGAGAGAAGGAAAATTAGAGAGTTAAATATACTTCCAGCATCCCCTATCTAGAGGCCAGAAAGCTAGTACAGGCGAAATATCTCTACCTGGCCCATCCTTGTCCACTATAGTGAAGAATATTATTAAGACATAGCAGGACGGTTAAACGCAGAAAGATGCACCAGGGTCAACATCAAGCCCTAACACTCCACATTACCAAGCACTAAAAGCCACAGCAAATACACAAATAACCTTTAATAATACTCAACAACTTAAATCTCCAAAGAAAAACAGATCCCAAGGAAATAGGCAACAAAAAGGGGTCTAATGACCCCATCAAATCCTACAACAGGTTTGGGGAGATTGGGAGCATGGATGCAGAAAGCACTGATCTGTATTCTCGAAGTTGCTCCAGACCTAACAAAACAATCACACCCGTACTTCCTTCAGATAAATAACCCTGCAGATTTTCTCCGCGAAAAGTCTAACCTATATATTAAACCTCCATTCTAAACTTAAAATGAAGAGCACAATCATACAATGGAATTGTCGAGGACTTAAATCTAATTACAATCATATTCTCCTGCTTCTAAATGAATATAATCCTGCTTTATTATGTCTTCAGGAAACCTTTTTAAAAGACACGGACAACATCTCACTTAAAAACTACTCCCTGTTTAACACCTACCTACAGATCGGCGACAGGGCATCAGTATGGACTTATATTGTCGTTAACAATAGAGTCACACATATAATCATCCATTTACGAAGCTACAATCTATTGCTGTATGCTTTACTCTACATCGAGTGATTACATTTTGTTCTATCTACATAACTCCAAACACCAACTTATCACCAAATGAATTAGACAGGCTTGTTCAAGAACTTCATGCGCCATATATTTTAATTGGTGATTTTAATGCCCATAACATATTATGGGGATCAAATTACATAAGCGACAGGGGCAAATAGGTTGAAGATTTTGTTTTTAGACACATTTTGTGTCTATTTATAACAAGTCTTACTTAAACCCAGGGACGTATACACATACATGTTTTGCCTTAAAAATTTGTTGTCCTTCACTACTTTTAGAGTATAACAGGAAGGTCGCTGATGAGCTTCATAGTAGTGATCACTTTCCAATTTCTCTTAAGAACAACAACATCGCAATTGATGACAGGATTCCACAGTGGGACTTAAAAGAAGGCTGACTGGGCCAAATTTGAAAACTCTGTGCAGCCAGGCTTACAGATGATGATCCTATTCGATAATTTAAATTTGTCTTAATTGAGATTGCAGTAGAATCCATTCCTAAGTCCTCGCCAAATTGTCAAAGAAACCCAAAACCATGGTTCACTAAATAATGTAACGAAGCCATTAAACAACGACAAGAAGCATTTAACAAATTTATTAATCGTCCAACCCCCGAAAATTTAACTCAGTACCGTATTGTTCTGGCTAAAACTTGCCGCACGATTAAAGAAAATAAAAGAACATCATGGACAAAAACATGTTTCAACTTTGAACTCTCGTTCCTCAATAAAGAAAGTTTGGAACACGATCAGCAAAATAAATGGAAAGGGAAAATAAAATTCCCTTCAACATCTGAAGCTAAATGAGAATTTTAAAACAAGCATAAAATAGTTAATATACTTGCTGATTGTTACTCTAAAAACTCAAAACAAAAATCACACGGTTGAAATTCACATCAATTAACCAACTTTTTCATTGTTGGAACATATGGGATCTTTGAATAAGGCCCATGATACATCCGCTGCATCTGACGATATACATTTCCAGTTTGTAAAAAAATCTTCTAGAATAATCCTAAACAGTTTTTGAAATCTTCAATGGTTTGTGAATTACTGGTATTGTAGTAACAATTTTCAAACCAGGCAAAGATAGCGCAGATCATACCCACTATAGATCTATTTCGTTAACTAGATGCGTATGCAAAACAGTGGAACCAATGATCAATTATCGGCTTTTATGGGATTTGGAAAGCAAGAATCTAGTATCTCCTTTCCAAAGTGGCTTTCGTTATGGCCGTAAAACCAATGATCGTCTAGGTACACTCGAAACATTTATTCGCGATACATTCATCAAGAATGAACATTTAGTAGCGGTTTTCTTTGATTTGGAAAAGGCCTATGATACAACGTGAAAGTACGTAAAACTAAATGACCTTTTATGATCTGGTTCTAAAAGGCCGACTTCCATTATTAATATCAAACTTCCTCAAAGATAGAAAATTCAAGGTACGAGTGGGCTCCACCCACTCTGATATACACGATCGAGAGATGGGTGTGCTCCAGCGCAGTATTTTATCGGTAACGCTTTTCAATATAACAATTAATAGCATCACTAAGTGTCTGACTCCTGGTGTGGATTGCTTCCTATATGTTGATGGCTTTCTAATATGTTACCGATCCAAGCACATACATACAATCGAAAGACAATTACAACTGCTGTTTTTGAACCCAAATATAAAAACTTATATGCCAATAAACCAAACGTCATACCTACCTTTGGCATTATAATGTTACCATTCCTTGATAGTGCAAAAGTTGATATATCGAAAATTCTGAACACGACCATTTCCGAAACACCTCCATGGCTACTTAAGCAACCAAGGGTACTTTTCACGCTACACGATGGAAAAAAAATCGGAAACAAACCCGTCCATCTTCCTCAATTCTTACCATGAACTCCTCTCTCAGTTTGAAAATTATACAAGTATATATACTGATGGATCAAAAGATGAGGAAAAGGCTGCTGCAGCCTTCGTTAGTGACAAATACATAAAAATTGTTCGCTTGCAAATGGTACGTCATTTTTTTCAGCCGAAATCAGAGCAATAGACCTTGCTTTGCAATACATTGCAGGCAAGCGTATTTAAACAGCATTATCTTCTCCGATTCACTATCAGTACTTCAGTCACTACATAACAGAAAACTGGAGAATCCATTATTAACAAATATTCTCCTTAATCATACTGAGCTGAGTACCTCCCACAATATAGTATACTGTTTGTTACCCAGTCATGTAGGAATTAAAGGTATTCTTCAGCCTTTTTGATCCGGTCGCTTATGTAATTTGATCCCCATAAAATTTTATGAGCATCAAAGTCACCCAGTAAAACAAAAGATGCGGGAAGTTGTTGAACAAGCGTGTCTAATTCAGTTGTTGATAAGTTGGTGTTTGGTGGTATGCAGATAGAACAAAATGCAATCTCTCGATATAGAATGACACTTACAGCAATGGCTTGCAATTTTGTATTAAAGGGATTTTTCTATGTGGGGCTCTATTATGCACAGAAATATAAACCTTTCCTGAGGCCCTGTCAACGTTTTGTAGGTAGGTGTTAAATATGGAGTAGTTTTTGAATATGATGTCCGTTTCTTTTAATAAGGTTTCCTGAAGACATAACAAAGCAGGATTATATTTATTTAAAAGCAGAAGAATCTCATTGTAATTAGCTTTAAGTCCTCGACAATTCAATTGTATTATTGTGTTTTTCATTATAAATTTAGAATTGATATTTTGGATTTAGGTTAGACTTTTCGAGAGGAACATCTATAAGGTTATTTATCTGAGGGAAGTACGGGTGTTAAACAGGGAGTATTTTTTTTAATGAGATGCTGTCCGATCTTTTACAAACGTTTCCCGAAAGCATAATAATGCAGGATCATATTCATTTAAAAGCAGAATAAAATCATTGTAATTTGCTTCAAGTCCGCGACAATTCCATTGTATAATTGTGTTCCTCATTATAAGTTTACAATATAGACTTTGGATTTAGCTTTGACATTTTTTGCGGAAAAATCTGTAGGGTTATTTATCTGGAGGAAGTACAAGTGTGATCCTTTTGTTAGGTCTGGAACTACGTTGAGAACACGAAGCTGTATCTTATGGGATCATCTGACCCCTTTTGTTGTCTATTTCCTTGGGATCTGTTTTTTTGTGATTTAGTTTGCTGAGGGTTATTAAACGTCGTTTGGGTAGATGCCGTGGATTTTTGTGCTTGGTAATGGGGGGTGTTACTTCTTAATGTTGACTCGGATGCACCTTTCTGAGTTTGATTGATTGATCCCTTAGGATTGTTTCTCACTATAGTGGAGAAGGACACGCCAGGAAGAGATATTTTTTGCCTGTGCTAGTTTTCTGTCCTCTGGATAGGGAATGCTGGATGTACCTATGTGTACCTATGTGTAATCATTACTACATTGTGCAAGACATGAGGGAGCTCTTTGATACAGTTAGCATTACCAATAATATAGACTTCCTTAAGGAAGTAAACATTTATCTTAAGTTATAATTTTTATTTTATCATATTGAACAGCTTTGTGTTATATATGTGCAGTCGCTAGATTTTAATTACCAATCATACGTTTTCGTTATCATACATTAGCATTCCCCGTTGATCGGGAAACTTTATTCATTTACCACCATTACCATTTTTATCGTTTTGCCTTTAGCTGTTTGATTTCGAATCGCTGGTCGATACAAAAAATTGTACCACTTTTAAATAAGGAACGATATAACCTTATATTTGGCGCTAAACAGTCTCATAGTGTTGGTGCGCCTTTAAAACAATCAATCAATCGTTGGTCGACTGTTCTTTCAGGAATTTTCCCGAATTCTTCCTACACCATTTATACTGGCCTATCTTGTGCTGAAAATGTCATTAAACCGTACAACAACAACAACATAAAAATTCATTTAATGAAATATCATTTTTATTATGAAGAATGAAATCTTTCTGACAATTTTTGATGTTGTCTTTACTAAGATGGCGAGCAACTTACATTTTTTCAACTCTTTCTTGCTTGCTAATCGATAACCCCATGGAGACATTTTAGTGTGTTAAGTGAGATAGTTGTATATCTACATTGGTGAACTACTTCGCATCTGATCAGTAACATTCGTTAAGTGTAATGGAGAAAAAATATCGAGGACCGTATGGTAAAAGAAATCTGGAGGAAGAAGATACAATCCTCCTGTTATGGGAAAGTAACGAAGAGGTTATTGACAATAATTGGTCTTTAAGTAATGTTGATAATGATAATGAGGAAGTTGGCCACTGGGCACCCGAACAGTTTGATAATCATGACGCCAACAAAAACTGTGAACACTTCTCTATTGACGAACACCAGGGAGATACATGAGACGAAAATACTTATCTTATAAGTTGTTTTCTTATTAGAATATAGCTATATATGCGAAAACTAAAATAATATTATCTTAAGTTTGCATTATTATAGCGCTCTTGAATAGAAATGAAACCACCACCACCCGCATGGAGTTTCTCAGCGAGTGAACAAACCTATTCGAGTTGTCAGGTTTTCTTCACTCGCCTTGTGCATCGGTATTCACCCATGCTGGTTATTGGTAGGATCACATATGCAGTGTGCGCAAACTTAGGATAGTCGAGAGGGCATCAGAGGTACAGTTTGTGTTTGAGATCTTTCTGCACATTTGGCCTTTGTAATGCTTTTAGACCCAGTCACAGTTGAGTACATTTTGGGACGCAGTCCCAAATACTCTTCAATCGGTTTACCCGAACATTCGTCTTTGAACTTGCAAATCACTTTTTTTCGGTACTAATGAATTTTGTTTCTGATACTCCCATATATTAAATTCGTTTACCACACTTTGCTGTGCTATATCCGCAGATACATCAAAGGCAGTGATATGCACTAGCAGCGAATCAGTAGTCGGGAAACATCTTCACCTAATCCTGGTAAAACGGTTTGATCTTGTCATAGTAAAGCTCACACATTACCATCTTCGACAAGTCCAGCACGGACGATCCCACATAGGTTAGTTTTGTCAGATTGTGTTTTGCATTCTTTTTACTGTGAACGGCAAAAAGTCCACCATCAAAGAATTTTTCTGGACTCAAGGCTGGGTCCGCAACGAACAAATCTCTATTATTACGGTCAAGATCAACTCAGATTAGTTTGCTCAGATTTGAGACGGCATTGTTCATGATCTTCAAGATATTCTCAAAATCATTATACGCAGGTCCGTATGCAGTATATAGCTTTGTTTAGTCCTGACTTTCGGTGTAGTTGTGGCCTTACTCATCAATGATCGATCACTAATACGGGGACAACTCCGAACCTGGCACCGACAACGCTTCTGGGTCCAGGGGATAATCGATGTGTGTATGCATCGAGTAATTGCTCGTAATTCCAGGTCGACTTCAAAGAGATATCCGTGGTCACTATTAATTTTGTGATCGTGCACGTCTTTTTGTAAATCAATGTGCGCAGGATATATCCACTGAAATCCACTAGCTGACAACGGTTGCATCATGGCCCATTCACCAACTGACAACGGTTGCATCATGACCCATTTGTACAAATTACGGGAATCGATAACATAATGTAACTGTGGAGTCGGTGGGATTATACCCGGACACATTGCCTTAGGGTTATTGGCAGGAGTATATTTGTTACTTGGCTTGGACATTTCGCCGCGATGCAATCGCCCAATAAACAGTCAATGTCCCTAATCAATTCCAGCTCTATTTTGGCCTTGGACAAAAATGCATCCCAGCCCATAACAGGTGACGAAAAGTGATGTGGAGAATCGAGCTTGTGCAAGTGCATATCGATGTCACTAAATATCTCAAACAAGTCCGTGCGCAGATTCGGTTCGTGATAGTCGCCGCGATTTTTGCACCCAAACGCAGACAAAATATCTTTGCATCTTCGTAATTGGCGAAGAAATATAACCGCGTGACTATGTGCTTAGTTTATGACCATATGGTCGTAAGATATGCATGTGTGTATAAATATACGAGTATGCTTTTTATCACAAATGACGTTTTAGGTAGCTATCTTGTATTTAGTATATGCATTTTTCTATCTAGTATAGATAGGAGTACAAGTATATGCGTTTGAATGTGTCTTTCGAGTAGGGTTACATAGATACACTGCTTCCCCTTAATTTATAATAAAAGGGCCGTAGTGAAGATTAACATCGGTTAATTATGCAGCCCTGTTTAAAACAAAGTATTTATTATAGGATTTGTTAATTGTGGACGTTTATGCGAATTAACCAAAGTCCAGCTCATTTACAGAACAAGAAATTTTTAGCTTTGACTTGATTTATTTCAGAATCACACATGTCTAATTATTTTCATTATATTTGCACATCATATTCATGTATACCATCTCTACTCCTAAAGAGGAGTTGATATTTTTAAGATGTTTTATTCAATATTATATACTTTTATTCAATTAATTGCGATACTTCGTTGTGTTTTTTTTTTTTTTCAATTATGCCATATACTGCAGATAGTAGTTCAGTGTCTTCCACCTGGAATAACAATGAGATAAAAAAAGAACAATATTATCTCCAATAAAAATATTGTTAGTAGAATAGTTGTAATACTATTTCTTTTTTTCATGTAATTAGACTAAATGATTTTCCCCTATGACTAAACATATTAGCTTTCTGGTTCTATTATATTACTAAGTTTTCAATTTTCTCATGTTGACCAAAACAATGCTAAAGCAACTGCTTTATTAAATTATTTGCAACCAGGTGTTTTATATAGGATAATTTTAATTCTCTAGGTAAAACAGTGATGGGTTGTCTTTCTTTGTACACAAAAGGTATAATGTAATAACTGAATACAATAACCATCAGCCAGAAGATAAAAGAACCGTACATATATCCAGGTCTATTATATTAAGTTGATACAAAAAATTATTTTAAACATTCATCAACCTTAACTCATGTATTAGGGAAATATGGTGTCAGAAGCGACATGCCCTAATCTCCAACAACATTGTTCATAATTAATAAACATACCTATATTTCATGTTCGTCTCCTGTAATTTGTATTTATGTTTATGTATGTACATAAAGTTCTTTCAATGAGTTTTATTTCATCACCTATGGAATATGTATAAACTTATAAAACAATGTAAGCAACAGTTACATGTCCCTTTTGTAATTTCATTGTTTCAACATATGCTTCTATCATTAACTTCTTTATGCAGTTATAAAACTTTTTTGTGTTACCAAATGTATGACTTAAATATACCAAATAGTTTCATCACTTCATATTCAACATAATGTATGACGTAAATATACAAAACAGTGTCATCACTTCATATCAAAAATAATGTATGACTTAAATACACCAAACAGTGCCATCACTTTATATCCAAAATATAACGTGTTCATAAATATCGTTCAAAACAAACCTTGCAACAAATACATAATGCAACAAACGAAATTCCATTTTCCCCGCACATTTCATGTATATTAACCTGAATCACAAATTCTTTATATGCCAGTATCACTATATCATCTCATGGTACTTGTCTAAAATATCAGTCTTATTCTTGTGAATTTTCCCTACGGGTCCGGGGTTGTAGAATTGGCCCGACGTGCCTCGCTACGTGTCGTAAGAGGCGACTAAGTGGAGGCAACCTGTTTGCCGTGGGTTGCGACCCATGTCGGGGGAGGAAAGGATTCTGATAGTTGAGCAGAGGCTTTCCAATGCAACACACTACTTTGGCCTCTACTTCTTACAGACGAGTGGTCTGGATGGGTCCAGTCTCGACAAATCGGCTGGTCACGCCAGCTCTAGGAGGTCTTAAGTTACGCGCAATCTTTATTTTTTTTCTTTCTTCTTGTATCTCTCTTGATACCACCGTTACCCCTACTGACCACCCCTTTATGTTCCTTTCTGGATATCTCATAAGACTTCCTAGAAGGCGGTGGCTTAACGGGTCAATCGGGAGGTAATTCAACATACTGAGTAGATCATGTGTGTATCCCTGACACTTAAAGTGTCCCCTGGTTGGACTCCGTGAGGGGTGGGGAGCACAAGTGACGAAATAACAAAAAAAGGAAAATAAAAAAATCCCAACTGAAGAGAACAAAAACTATTTATGACTCTGATGATGAGCCATGTAGCGTGGTATCTTTTCCTCGCTTCATGGCCATCCAGTCTAAGGATGACTCCAAACCGATTTCCGCACTATCTCTATTTATAGTTGAACAGACTATATTTGGATTAGTCGGAAAACCCAAAAGCATTCAAAAGTTGAAATCAGGTTTTTTACTTGTAGAGTGTGAACGCAAGGCACATGCTGAGAATATCCTGAAAATCAAAAGGCGTTATTCGTTGCCGTGACTCAGCAGGAATAAGCGACAACGAAATCATTGAAGGGATGAGAACAGAAGGTGTCACTACAGTCGGTAGAATTCGTATAATGCGCAACAATAATCTGTAGGACACCAACATTATTCTCACTTCCAACAAACCAACAGTATCTAACGATGTCAAAGTTAATTAATCAATCAATCAATCAATCAATCAATCAATCAATATTCTTGTGAATGTATAACCAAGAGTTAATATGACTTAATATACATTCTTCCCGATTTTGCGTATTCCTTAGAATTTCCGTTCTTGTAGAAGCCGCTGCGTTGTCCTGTAGTTAGTAATTAGCTAATTAGTTGGATGTTGTCGTTTTTGACAGTTAATCTTGTTATATATCATCTTTACTGGCATTTGTATATATGCTCTGTTTTTCGTTTATAAATGATGACACTATAAATGGAACTTTAACAAAGTTTTATACTTTTTATTTTCTGCAGACCACTATTTCCGTCGTCGTGTCATTGCTGCGCACGCATGGGGAAACAAGATGGCAGATTCTGCTAAGAGAGAGAAGATTGCGGCAGCACGTAAAAAGGTTTTTGCCTCATATTGTGCACTTTGGTCACACGTCACACGACACGCCCACCGGAATAACGTGGAACTAACTACAGCTTTACATAAGAGTCTTAATTTGGGGTAGAAATAAAACTTTAAATCGCAAAGTTGACATCGATTGGCAGTAAATTGTGTCAATTTTCATCGTTACGAACCTAAGTCAACACAACATTATTTAACTGCAAGTAACCGCACACAGGCATGCACGCAAAAAAAAGATCTTTAGATATATCGACAACCATATCAGTCAGGAAGCACCGTTTTTATGCAACATTATATGCATTGATAAAGTATGAAATTGTTACCAACCTCGGCTGTGTACGTATGAAAATTATTCCTAGGTGTAGAAACAGATATGCATAGGTGTGGGGTTGGAATCAGCATTTTACTGCATGAACATGTTCAGAAATAGGAAGTTTTTCGATCTTGGTATTAGAATCCGAAGTTTCAACAACGTCGCCAAGGAATGTCATACTTGTCATACATTATGTTGAACTAGGGGTTCATTTATTTAATGAAAGTGGCTAATCGCCTTTGGTGACATTTTATCTGACATATGTCTATTAAAGATGTACCACAAGTTAGCCAACTGAAATATTTCTTAATTACCATAGATTTTCAATGCAATGTATTGTACATTTATTTCCAAATACCCAAGACCAACAAGTTCTCGGCTTTTTTTTTTCTGACATTACTGGTTGCTGTTACCAGTTGTGCTTGTCAGGAGTCTTGGTGCATCATCAGCATTTTGATCTAGTGGACTATCAATTTGCTTACTAGTAATTAAGAGGAGCCCTGAGTGGTCTAAAGCGCTGTCCGTTGTGGATCACTGCCATCTCACCTCTGCGTGGGTTCGAGTCTAGGATTCGGCGAATGTGGATATGTGAGAAAGCTTGCCAGTAGCTTCTCGTGGGTTGGTGGTTCTTTCCAGTGATTTCCCGGTTTCTTCCTCCACCATTAATACTGGCTGCCATGAATAGCCTATTGTGTGCTGAAAAAGGCGTTAAGCCCAACAACAACAACTAGTAATTAATAAATTTGTTTTTACTGACCTTCATGTGCGTATTGTAAGTAAAATCCCATTTCATTTGAGCCATGGCATTTATTCCTTCAAAGCACTCACCTTATTGGTATTAATTTTTGTCAGAACACCTGTATATCGATTGTCTATTTACCTGAAATTTAAATTTCTGATACCTGTGTGAAAGACAGTGTCACCCAAACATCAGCTCCACCTCAAACATTAATGTTGCTAGTAATACAGTCCTCGCTTAAGTGATGCTGCCTCCACCTGTGCATCATCAATTTAATTTTGATGCTCCAACATATCATGTAACTTGCACATTAGGTCTGCTCTACAAGTACTATCAGAAAAATAAAACAAGGCAGACAAATTGCTGATTGAAGGGTTGACATTTATTATATTGTAAACTAGCTCTGGACCATATATGCCTTTGGTCCAGCTGTAACCATACATGGGTCATGCTACCAGGTGAAGAAGGTGACTGAATCACCAGATAAGGTTAGCTTTACCAGTTTCTTTTATTAGTATGACATTGTCCTGTGTTTTTTGTCTCGATATAAACTGAGTGACAGTAGTTTACTGCTTTTGTAATACACTCTTAACCCACCAGGGTATTTTGTTGTGGCAAGACTAATGCGAAATGTATTTCATCCATGTGTTGATATCAGTTGCACCCACAAAACAAACTTTTGCAGATTTACAGCATGTGTTTAACTATTACCATTTCATCTGCCAAGTCTAGGATTCGGCAAATGTGGATATGTTAGAAAGCTTGCCAGTAGCTTCTCGTGGATTGGTGGTTCTTTCAGGTGATTTCCCGGTTTCTTCCTCCACTATTAATACTGTTAATACTGGCCGCCATGAATAGCCTATCGTGTGCTGAAAAATGGCGTTAAGAACAACAACAACCTTTCATCTGCAAGTTGTCATTTGTTATCACTCTGATTTTCTCAGTTTATCATATAATAATAAAAACATATCAGTTGTGTTTTGAAACTTGAAACAAATATGTAAAGAGCAAATTGTTTTAAGAAATTAATTTATGAAGGCACAAATTAAAATATTTTTTATTGAACCTTTTAACTGCAGAGCATGCAATATTTTATTTATAAGTTCAATCTGAAATGGTAAGTAAACCTGTTAAGAGATAATAATGGTGGACATTGATCTAGGAAGTACATCTTTATGCTTTCCATTTCACTGGGAACATAAATGAAGGAAAATATACCATTCACAGAAAACAAAATATCTGATGGAAGATTTAGCTTAAAAATATACTTCCTGTAGATCAGAGTTGTATAGGACAATGATAAGTTAAGGAATTTGAAAAAGATTGTCAAGTCATAAATGGCAAACATAATATATAACAAGTGCAAGTTGTCTTTATATGTTCGTCTACAAATAGTAAAAGCATAAATTTGCAGTCTGGCAAATAGGTTGTTGTACAGAAGTTAAAAACTGCATGGTCATGTTAAAAGTATAATTTTCCCAAATTAAATGTGTCAACATGGCATTCATGTTGAAATGAATAGCTGCTGGGTTTTTTTATTATATAATTAATTTATTATAAAATCAAATGTCAAAATTATTATGTTATATGGTCCCAAAAAATTTATGTGACCTTATCATTTATGTAGGTTATATGACATTACATGAACACATTACAATTTTTATTTATAGAGATCCCTAGATTATGTCACTGGAATTACAAATAGGTAGAAATAATTTAATTTGTGTTCTTTTGAATATTTCCCCAAAAGATGCACATTTAATTTTGAATTGACATACTAAACATGTATATTGTAAAGTTCAGGTTATTTATCTGCAATTTAAGTGACACTGAGGATTGAGTGGATGAAGTATAGTACACTTTGGTGTGAAGACACCTGTGCATGTGCTGACATATACAAGTTATTAGGGTTGTTTCAGTCTAGTTTACGAATATGTGAGTGCCATTTTCCTGTGAAGTTTTAGAACAAAAATTGAACATATCAGTAAATAACTTAAGTGGCAGATGATTGTATGTTTATCTAATTGTAAGAGCAATGTTGTAATTTATGTACTTCTATCAGCTAAAATTAATTACAGCATATTGTTTATAATGTGCTTTTTTAAAGTCATATGTCCAAAATATGTTGAATAATATCTCTCCATCTGAACATAATACTTTCAGGCATTAATACACACACATACACGCACACACACACACATTTGTAGTTTATTTGTTGGAAGAGTAGATACTCACATTTTATTCATCCTAAATCATTCTAAGCCATTTGTCATGCTACCAGCAAGGTAGGTGATCAAGTCACCTAAAAAATGTAACCTTCAGCTTCTATTAGGAAAGTGAGAATTGCTTTGCCCAGTGATTTGTTTTGGAAATAAATTTTTTGAGATGTCCTTTGTTTTAGCCAGGTTAGTTCTAGTGTTGTGTTTTAGTGAAATGTATTCATCAAGCCATCAGTAGCTAGGCCTAGTTTTGATATCCATTACACAGATAGACTCTTGCACATTCACAGGCATGGTGTTTTGGTAGCTGATTGACCATTAACCCTTTCCCAAGTAAGTTAGCTACTATCACTGCTTGATTTCTGCATGTTATCCTTTAATGATAAAGCACATAAACTTGTGTTTCAAAACTTGAACAATAGTATGTTAATAACAATTTGTTTTTTAAGAACTAAATTTGTGATAGATATTTTATATGCCTATAGTACACTATTTGGTCATAAAATTAGTTTGAAACTAAGTGAACCAGGCCAAATCAGGAAATAATGGCAGACATCGCTTATTAGATTGTCTCTTTTTGTAAACCATCGACCAGATATGTTCAGAAAAATACACAGTTCATAGAAAGCAAAGCCTAGGTATTATGTTATTTAAGATAACGTTAAAATGCAATTATTTGGGTCAGAAACATATGTGACAGTGCTATGTTGTGGAATTCAAGAGAAACGCTTTAAGGTCAAATTTGTTTTCTGACTTGACTCGTATTTGTGAAAATATTGAAAGAATCAGCAAAGTAGATGCTATTTAACAAATGCCTAAATTATTTCAAGTACTTAGACAAATAAATGAACCATAAATTTACAATACTATCAATGGAGGGGCCCAGAATTGTTGAGTGGTCTAAAGAGCTCTCCGTTACATGGGTCGGTGGTTCTTCCTGTGGATTTCCCAGTTTCTTCCTCCACTTTTAATACTGGCCACCATATACAGCCTATCGTGTGCTGAAAAATGACGTTAAGCCCCACAACAACAACAACTGTCAATGGACAATTGTAATAAAGCTATATGGAGTGAGTGGTTACATTACAAAAAGACCATCCTTCAAAAAATAGTTGCACAGATATCAATATTGATTTGGTTGGAAAGAAGGGTTTAGTTCATGTACTGACTTTAAAGGAACCATGTCTATAATTGTATGAATTTTACAGTGTTTTATATGAATAGTTTGGTAATGTTTTAGCAGCAAGAAAGTAATCAGAATGAACAGTACACTCAGAAAACATGGGCATTTGCTCTCATGCACATGGCAAAAGGGTTGTATCAGATGCATTTAGAAATCTTTGAAAGTGCCATCATTGTGAATTTTTAGAAACATAAACAACTGATTAAGGTTAGTTGATTAAGCATTGTTAGCTAACTTGCAAATACAATAATGTAATCTGGTTACTTAGTTAAAATTTATTACAATGTAGTTTCAGCTATTCTCATTTAGAGACATATTAAAAAATAACTCGTATTAAATCCAATGTTAAATGCAATTTTGAATACTGGGAAATAGAGGGCATAATTCAAATAAGGGAACATACACACATATTGTTATGTATATTTAATTAAATTATTTGTGTTAGTTTTAAAATTCCATTTTATTTCATTACATATTATTGTAATGATTATTTTCATGGGATTCAATTTTTTTTTTAATAAGTTCAATTTGTTTAGAACGTAAAATATTTCTTCAGCACAATTTGTAGCTCACTTTGGTTCATAGATTTTGTAAACATTGCGAAAATAATTGGCTATTGCCAAGGTCATTTTGGCCTGCATGTTAGCTGAACTGTAAACAGTCTTTCTTTTTTGTATATATTTTCAGTGTGAAAATTTAATTTTTAGATAAAGCTATTCTTACATATATAATAAATGGCATTTTTTTATTGCGCTGTTCAAATTAGTAAATCGCATAGCCTATCACATTGTTTTGAAGTGCATCTAATTTTTTTAAATTTAATAATTTGCTCTCTGGAAAACTAAATAAGTACACCTCTTTTTTATAAAATGTTCTGGGAGAAAGAAATTCATTGGAAATTTATTCTGGATTTCTATACAGAAACATAAACTGTGATTTTAATCAAAGATCTGTTACCAACAATACTGACATCATCTGATGTCATCAACTCCATATTGGAATTTCATCAAGATTCAAACCTGGATTCTATTAGAACTGTTTTGTGATAGAACTTATATTTTTCAATCCTAGGATTAAATTTTGGAATATATTCACAAACTGTAAATCCTATTTAAAATTTTATATATGTTCATGCTAGGCTAATAAATAAATGTATTACAGGAATGGTCCTGGCTTTCAAAAAGTTGTCACCAAAAAATTGCCAACTTCAATACTTTGCCACCAATTTTAAAAAAATGTCATCAGAGCAAGTAATGAATATTTTTCCAAGTTTATTATTGCAATAGGCAATGAAAGTTGGAAAAGATCAGATAGTTATTACTTTATTGACAACAATACAGAATAATACAGCCATAATATTACAAAATAAATCATTACATGACTGTTTCGTAAGGAACTTTAGTTAATGACATTTTAATATCAAAAGCCTGTGATCAAACTTTGCAATGTAAGATGAGTGACGTATAATGTGACTGTCAATTTCATGCATTTAGGAATTAAATGTTCCCTCCCTTATTGCTATTTTCACAATGTACATCTCCGTCAAATATCAGTTCAGAAATTTATTTTTGCTGTGATTTTCATGCTTTGCTTTTAGTGAATTGCTTCCTAAATCCCAAGAATTATCAGAATACTGTAAACTTTTTTTATAAGCAAACTAGGATCTCCATTCCCACCAATAAAACTTAAACAAGTTAACACCTGGCAGCCTTCGTAAGTGGACAACACACAACAAAAGTTCGCTTGCCAAATGGTACGTCAATTTTTTCAGCCGAAATCAGAGCAATAGATCTTGCTTTGCAATACATTGCAAGCAAGCGTATTTTAAGCAGTATCATCTTCTCCGACTCACTTTCAGTACTTCTTTCACTACATAATAGAAAACTGGAGAATCCACTATTGGCTAATATTCTTCTTAAACATACTGAGTTGAGTACCTCGCATAATATAGTATACTGTTGGTTACCCAGCCATGTTGAAATTAAAGATAAGGATAAAGCAGACAGCGCTGCTAAAATGGCCCTATTATTAGAACCATTTGATTTTAAAACACCATATACTGATTTTAAACATTGTATAAAAGACAGTTTAAGTCAGAAATAGCAGGCATCATGGAATGATGCTGTGAATAATAAACTTCATGCCATCAAGCCAACCCTAATAGAATGGCCAATATCCTGCAGAGCCGAAAGTAGAGAGAAGGTAGTTGTTGCTAGAATTCGATTTGGCCATACTTATTTAACCCACTCCTACATACTAAAAGGAGAAGACCCACCAGAATGCATATCTTGCAATGAACCATTCACTGTTAAGCACTTTATGTTGGAGTGTTTCGACCTCCAGTCTATGCATAATCAATATTACAATGTGGAAGACATGAGGGAGCTCTTTGATACAGTTAGCCTTTCTTATGTTATAGACTTCCTAAAGGAAGTAAACATTTATCATAAGTTAGAGCTTTTATGTTATGACCTTGAATATTTTTATGTGCTATATATGTACGGTCGCTAGATTTTAATTACCATTCACCTGTCTATGTTGTCATACATTATTTACACTCCCAGTTGATTGGGAAACTTTATTTATTGATGGCTGTTACCATTTTCATCATTTTACCTTTAACTATTTGGTTTCATATTGCTGGTCGATACAAAACCTTTTACCACTTGTAAATAATGAAGGATTTAACCTTTTGTATGGTGCTAAATGTCCAATTTGTGCTGGTACACCGTTTAAATTCAACCAACCAACCAACACCTGGCATCAATGTATCTTATATATATATATAAGCATTAATTATGATCATTAAATTAGAAGAAGGAACGAAGAAACATATCACCGATCATATGTGCCCCCAAAAAGCTAATTTGAAAAAGATATGTTGTTTAGTAAGGAGTGTTGTATGCATATAAGATTTAACAATAAGGAAATAAGGTGGGATATAAAATATGGGAAATTGTTATCACATGTATGGTAGCTTGAGACCACATTTGAACTGTTAACATAAATTCACACCCATTTTTAGTCATTGTTAGTTAACAAAAATGGGCATTGTTTATTTGTCAATCAGTTGCTAGTGTAGTTTACTCACTGTAGAACATGAATTTTTTAAAAATATGTTGAAGAGGCGCAAGTCTAACCTTTATTTATTGTGCTGTTTCGGCACAGCTGACCAGACTATCAAATGGGATATGAGGGGGGAATTTATGCACTCAACATGTAGAAAAAGCATGTCTTCAGAGATTTTTGTGTGTATTGGACCAGAAAAAATTGGTTAATATTTAGTGAAGACGATGCTTAAATATGCCGCAAAAATTCCCAATGCTAGGTACCCATTTTCGTGTTTTCAGTTTCAATCTCAGAGCTTGGTTTGTGCAAAGATTTATTTTTTGCATGACATGCTAGAATAACTACGGTATTAAATAAATTTATTCAGTGACTATTTGAATTCTTTGGAAATCTCTCTGTACATTTGAAACTTAAAAACAAGAGGGGCTTTTTTATTGGAATGTATTCGGAATTGAAAGGACAGTTAGGAAATAAGAATTCATTCACCATGCTGTAAATAAATTTAATTTTTTTACTCTTGTATTTTGAGAAATTATTTTCAATTATGTAAAACTTGTTTGTTTTGCTATTTCTGGTTGCATAGTTGAAGTCCCAGGAGTCTTAACACAGGATTTGGTAAAAGTAAAAGATGAATGAACAAAATCAAGAGACTCACATCCAGCTGTAAATGAATTGACAACTTGTGCCTCGATACCTATATCACAGAATATCTCATGTAATTTTTTATCATTGCTTTTAAATTTTTTTAGGGCTCTCTTTTCGTATAACATGACTAAATTTTTTGGGAATTTCAGCCAGTCAGCTTTAGAACAGTTAGAATTTAAATATTTAATTGCAGATATTTTGCATCGTCATTTACGAAAGTTATGGTCTCTGATTGCTGATGCACCAACATGTAATTTTACTTTGTATGGTATAACTTCACATAGGAATATTGCTTTTAAGTTATGATACACCTTTATTTGGATGAGACCTTAATTGAGTTGGATTTTTGGTGCATTTTATGTTATCATTTTGAAGAACTGTAGCCTCTAGTTGCCTGTCTTTTTAAACTTAGGGTTTTACTACAGTGGTTCTTCTATTGAAAGTCCTTCCATTTAAATTTTAGATCATTTTTCTTTTGGGATGCAGTCATTGCTACTTGATTCAAATATTATTATTACTATTATTATTATTATAAACGACAATACATGATTTTGATAACATTATAAAACATTCATCAGAGTCTTCCTTAACTCTACTCTGCCTTTAAGGAGATTGACTTTTTCCCTGTTTTGGATGCATAGGATAGTCTCTTCCAAGTGATAGAACAATATAATGTGTATGTGGAAGTTATATATCTGTAAGTAGTTCAGACCTGTAAATATATAGTTACAAACTGTCTGCCTTATAAACAATAACACTAGATCTTTAAAGGTGAATTATTCAACGTTTTTTTTTTTTCTCTTCATAGTTGAAGAAGTTCCAAAAGGCAGGGGGAAGGTCTGCAAGTAAATCAAGGGAATCTACTAGTAGTCCAAAGCCCAAAGCATCAAAGACAAGTAGCAACAATTCTGACTATTCTGATGAAAAGAACACTTTGATACCAGTCTCATCTCAAGATTATAGTGACACTGAGGAACAGGCAGTACAGTTACATTCAGAATCTCAAGTACAGGTACTCATGTAATTTATTTTTTTACTGGATGGAGTGAATGTTAGATATCTCTTATCAAGTTGTCTGATTTCAACACAAATGTTGGATTTGAAGTTATTCATTACAAGTCTATGCTCTTAAAATAAGTAACAGAAAAGAGTGAAGACAATGAACTTTGCAAAATTAACCAACAATTATTTTTATGAATACAAAGTGAAAATGAGAAAAAAGAACATATAGTATTGCGAATTAAATCTCAAATGATCCATGAATTGACTACAAAAGTCATAGTAATTTAAAGTCCTTAATAAAATTAAGTAAAAGTCATGGAGAGATCCAACACTGAAGGTGATGATGTGTATGTTAAAGCTTATGGAGTGTTAATGACTTAACAGACTTTTGTTGAATCACAGTAATATAATTCCAGGTTGAATATATTATAAATTTCAGTGAATGTCTTTATCCAATAATTTTTTCAGAAGTACTTTTGTATTTCCAGAAAAAAATAATCACTTGAATTCAATAATTTGAAGAAAATAAAGTTCAGCATAAACTGATCACAACATAATACAACTTAGTGCTAGATGTTAAGCATGATTGACTAAATTCTCACAATCACATGATTATATAGTTCTCTACTTCACCTCGTGTCATAATTAGCATTTTCTAACAAAAGACAATTACCTGATGGCTGACCTGCCAACCCATATGATTTTGCCATAAGTCTTATGAGAATTACCATTAAAATACTGACTTAACAGCATAAAAACAAAGACTACAAGAAAATGATCATTGCGAAAAATCTGGAAAATTTGTTCATCCATGTTTGTTTTGGATCTGGTTTTCATATTAGAATTAGAGAAATTAGTCAGGGAACCAGACTAACTTTACAGCAGCACCTCAGATGTGTTAAACTGCACATATTCATAAGAAGTGTCTTCATGATCAAGTTGTTGATTTTATAATTTTTTAAAAAAGCATCCAATAAGAGATGCACATTCAAGACAAAAGGGAAATAAGCCTCTTGAAAAGTGTTAATAATCAACACCAAAAAATATAAAGGAATAATCAGATTCTTGTGAAAAAAGAACTTTTTCTTCAAATTATTGAATTCAAGTCTTGTCTTATAAGCAGTATTGCTGGAAGGGGCACAATTATATTTATTGGACATACATACAAATTTGAGCCTGACTCGTGGCAGGAGATCTGATTGCCGTCATCATGTGAAATGGAAAAAGATAAGAATTACATCAGGTTGAGAAATAGCAACAAACCATTTACCTGCATAGGGTTTGGATCTTGACCTTGTGCAACTATACAAGTAGTAAATAAAGTCTACACACACAAACTTTTTAGTTGAACATGTTTATTGTTCGCTGCAGGTTTCAAATACCAAACTTTTAATTACACTTTTGTGCTTTAAATAGCAGTTTATGATGTGTTTCTTTAAACCATACTGAAAACTGGTCAAATTTACAGAAAAAATATCTACTGCCTTACTGAGTTGGACTCTTCTGGGTTGGCAGGTCTGTAATGGAAAATAACCTTCTAGAATGATCTAATGAGACTTTTTTTACTTACAACACATTAACCTGTAAAATTCACTTAGGAATCTCCATTACCCCAATCAACATATTTACTTGTTTTTCTGATATTAAGTTCATACTCATTGAGAATAATTTAACTGTGTTTTAGTTGTTGACATAAATGAAATAAAGAAAATAAAAACAAGTCAGTTAGGTCAAGCAGAAATGAATTCCACTTTGAACAAGGTCAAGACCAGCATACATTGTTACATTACAGTAGCATGTAATGAAAAAAACAAACATTTTTTTAAACTAACAAATAAACAATTGATTAAACATGCATAACAGTGTGTTGTTACTGTGACAAATTGATATATTACTGGTTAGGAATATTTGCAGCATTTCAACCAACATTAAGAAATACAATAATCTTCCATCTTTACTTGCTTATAAGTTGAGTTAAACTGCAAACAACAAAGATCATGATCTGTCATGATGTAATGCATCAGGATGTGGATTAAGCTGATTACTCCTAACAAACTGCACAGATTCAGATTTGCAAGTGCATTATGTGACAGCAGATATTGATTTGTGTAGCTTATTGTTGGACTTGTCTTATAAGCAGGTAATATAGTAGTGTTATCCCTGTGTTTGTCTTATAAGCAGGTAATATAGTAGTGTTATCCTTGTGTTTGTCTTATATGCAGGTAATATAGTAGTGTTATCCCTGTGTTTGTCTTATAAGCAGGTAATATAGTAGTGTTATCCCTGTGTTTGTCTTATAAGCAGGTAATATAGTAGTGTTATCCCTGTGTCACCAGTCTGTCAAGTCAAGTGTACTGATTGCCTAAGAGGACATTTATGCACAGTTAAGTCTCGTGTACCTTCTTTACATGATGAGGCAAATTAATGCAATTTACGGGTGCATTTAGGACAATGGTTGCACTGCATATTAAAACTAAAGGTAAATGAGATGTGCTCCAGAATGTGCTCTTGTAGAATGTTTCATATATATATATATATATATATATATATATATATATATATATATATATATATATATATATATATAAAAGCCAAGAAAGGTAGGGGCAGCACATCAAAGAAATTACAGGGTACAGCACCTGCCTACGAAAGAGTCGGGCCAAAACTAAACTGTGACATGATAATTATTGTTTGCTCAGCAACATCACAAATAGTATTTATGTTACTGAAGTATAGTGTGACTCTGCCATAATGTGCTCGTTTTATAATGCGGTCATGGCATGGATCCCGAAATTTCATTTATCTTATTACCTATATTTTTCTCATAAACAAAAAAAAATTAGGTGCATAAGATAAATTGTGTAGAGTTTTATTATCTTGTTGGAAAAGAGATTGCTTATAAATTAGAATATAAGCCGTTTGTGGCATTTCTCCCGAAATATCATATACATGTACATGTATTATTCTCGTACACTGAAAACATTTCTTCCTAAGTGTTAATGTTCTTATTACTGGTTCATGAGCAATGAAGCCATAAAATTTACTTCGTGTTTGTATATAATGCATTTCCTATACAATCATTGCACAAACAATATCTGACATGTTCTATAAGCTGCTTTCACAACTAAGCAATAAGCAATGCGTCGGTTGATAAAAGATTCTCACCCAAATTTATAAATCAATTAATTTAAGTACGTTGCTCATCATCAAAGTCAATTGCCAGGCTAAACTTGTTCAAATTATGGGTCAATGAGTTATAAGACATCAAACGCAAGCCACCAACACGTGCACGTTTGTTTTATGCAGTCAGTGAATAATGTTGTCCATTACCTACAAATATCACTCTCTTGTTTATTGCTGTAGTTGGAAAGCAGCTGAAAATTAGATTTTCAAACAATACTAAAGTATTACAAATCACGGATGAGAAAATTTGGCAGTGTGAAATTTGTACAGACACCGCTATTTAACCTTTGGATGTACTGTTTCATCATTCGTTACATACTACTCGCTATTTATTTTTCCCCACTGAATTCTGTCGCATACTGATTTGTGACAAAAATTTCTGAATATTTTAAATATGTGTGTGAATATTTTCGATGGAAATGCTTGTATTGTGGATTCAATGTACATGATGAGATTCACGGAAGAGTACACGGTGTTGATACTCTATTCATGCTTTAGATTAGCAATGTATGTATAAACTATACATGTGTATACATCAATGCGTGGTTCTATGAATAAAATAATATATATGCAATCTGTTATCACAGCAGGAGTTTTTTTCTAATTTAATATACATTGATTTAAAATAGTAACTGTGCCAATGTAGCACACATTTTTGCACCCAATTTTATCGATTTCCCCCTTCCCCCCGAGAACCTTGCAAATTTGTTGGTAACATGTTTGCTTATAACATGGTTCGGTTCATAACACGGTCGGGTTCTATGGCCCCCGACTACCGTGTTAAAGCGGGGTCACACTGTATATGCATTTTGTTTCATGGTGAAATTCATTATTGGCACAGAAACTTGATTTTTAGCTCGATTGGCCAATTAGTATGGCCCTACATCATTATTCATCATTGGTTATACATCAGTCACATTACTCTTTGCAACTTCTCAAACACAACTTGAACACTTTCAGCCATACTTGGCATCCTGTTGTGAAGGGCTTTCAAGTTGCCATTAATACAAATATATCATTGTTTCTTAAAGTGTGAATTCGACTGGATTTTGCAGTATATATCATTACATAGAAGTCTTAGATTTTTACAAATGATGCTGATCTGCTATTAAATATGGCCATCATTTCTAAAGAGGATAAAAAAGCTAAACAATGTTGACCAAAAGCACTTACATCTAGTGTGTTAAAAATTTTTTTTCAAATGATGCCAGTGCTAAAACATTGTCCAGAATCTGAGCATATTTAATCCCAAGCATCCACTGATTTTTAAAATGATGCTAGTCTGATGATGTCTGAGACAGCTGCAGATAGGAAAATAAAATTTATCTTATAAATCTTTTTCTGAAACATTATTTAACAGAATTCACCAAATTATTAATCTTGGAATCAAAGGTTTTGAGGTTTGTACAAATAATGCTGATCTAGCATCACTACTGTTACTAAAATTAGAAATTTAATGACTTCTCACAGAATTTAGCAACATTTGACATAGCATCCTCACAAAAAAAATCTGTTTTGGTACAGATGATGCCAGTTTGAGTATGACCACCATTATAAATAAGTATAAAGACCTTTCAATAAATTGTTCCCCAAAACTGCTTTTCTGAATTTTACCAAAAGCATCCTCACATGTGTTTCAAATTTTTTTAACAGGTGATACTGATCTGCTATCAATTATGTCTGCCATTAGTAAAAAGAAATAGATGCAGTTTTAAGAACTTTTTCTTGAAACTTATGAACAGAATTTGTCTAATTTTGCAGTCTTTTAATGGACAAAACATTAAACACCTTTGTTGGTGACAAGTCATCATTAGAATTTGATCCCAATGCCCCATTTGTTGAAAGTAGAATATGTGTATATTACTCAATCCTGTGAATTCAGGTAAGAAGACATTTGGAGTCTCATGGGTGAAAAGAAAGGCTGATTTACCAGATTAGATTAAAATCATGGTCATCCAAGTACAATTGACAGTACATTAAGTGTGTTGCATTTCTATATGTAAAGTGTCTTATGATTTGAGACAAAATTATGCTGTGAGACATCAGTCAAATAATGTTTTGTTTGTGTATTTATGTATGTAAAAGTACAATTATTATCTTGTACATGCATTTGATGGATGGCCTTAAAGTACTTTACTTTCTACATAGAAATGTCACTCTCTCAGAATCATTTTTACTAGTGTTTTTAAAGGTAAAGAAAGAGGATTATGTGATGATGTCAGATTAGATGTATATAATTTTGCAAAAGATTTCTTACATGGTTCAGTTAGAGACTTCAAATTTTGGATATGATTGGTGACTTCCGATATGATATGATTTGGTCCTAATCATCTGGAGATGTTCTGGGTGGTTTTAGAATTTCAGTCTTTGCCTTGTTATCAGAGTTTGGGGATGAGAAACTGTTCATATATATACAAAAGTTATTTAAAATGTGGGAGTGGTACGTGGGTAACTGAGGTAAGTGGGAGATTATGCTTTGTTGTAGACATTTATCATCATCATTATCATCATCATCATCATCATCATCATTATTATTATTTTTATTATTAATATTATTATTATTATTATTATTATTATTATTATTATTATTATTATTATTATTATTATTTAAAATACAAAACACAATAGTTCTCTCTTAGACTAATATAACAAAAACTTTACTACATTTGTCACACTAGCATTTGGTATGTGCAGCAATTAGATTTTCTTTTGTAGTGATGTTTTTGTATTCTTGCATCTTATTTTGATTTTTATATCTATACAGGCACACATTTCCACTCCAGATAGAAACATTGTTGATGGTATTCCTCAGGAAGCCATAAGGTAAAGCATTTTAATACAAATGCCCTTCACTGGGAAACACCACATTATACTGTGAATAACTTTGGTATGAATAGACCCCAGTGCACCTTAACTTGGGTATGAATAGACCCCAGTGCACCTTAACTTGGTTATAAATAGACCCCATCATACCTTATATAACCTGAGTCTGAATAGACTCCATTGTACATAATAATATTATGTTTTTTACCTTGAATAACTTATTCAGAAGATCCCAGCACCTTGTATAATTTGGATATGGACACAACCACAGTATACTTTTTATAATTTAGGCATTTATAAGACCTCATTGTACCTTATATAACAACATCCACCTCAGCTGCAGAGGTCACAGGTTAGAACCTCGACCAGGTCATACCAAAGACATATAAAAATAGTACTAACATCTTAATATGCATATACCTTGAGACAGGTATTGTTACCATTAAAATGAAAACAATGAAGCTTGAATGCAGATGAAGAGATCAGTACATTTTGAAAGAAATGAACACAAATGCAATTCTATTTGGATGGGCAATACTAATGCAATATGGAGAGATGGTCCATACTGACCATTCTGTACTGCCATCCAAACTGCAAGGCATATATCATCTTTGGTATGCTGTTCATATTGCTAATGCTGGTATGATTTTACAAATGAGCAATTACAGTAGTCAGGCGTCTGTTTTCTGGCAAGGAGGCTGTTCAGATGAAGCACCCATAGAGTTGTGAGTTGCTTTTCCAGGAACTTTTCATTGGATGTGTGCCTTTTGGGGACAACCAATGTTTGACATATCTTTCTCATTGTTCCCTGTCCCCAGAAGCATGAGGCATACATGCTGTTGTAATCAGCTATTAAGTAATGTGAGTATATACCTGCCCTCCATCAGTTTTCATTATGAAGATGATTAAGAAATGAGGGTCACAGTGCATAGTTGTGATTGTTCCACAAAGGTAAAACACCATGGATAAATAATCTGCTTGATTTGGAGACAAGTCATGGGGACCTCAATTTGTCTCCACTTGTCTCAAGTTGAAATTGCCCACTAATCCATATATGTTCAGAGAAATTTCTGCTTCATTTTGGCTTATTAACCAATAAAGGAGTTTGGAGCATTTCCATGATGATACACTACTCCCATCACCCATTCCGTAATGTAAACTTATTGCTCTTTCTCCTTTTGAAGACAAGAAGATAGCCCCTGTCACAGTCAGTCTTCCTACATTAGCTTTCATTTGCATGACATAGCCTTGCTTAAGAAAGAACTGAAATTTGTTAAGTTAGTGAAAGTTGTGCAGATAGACCACTCCCATTCATAAAATCACAACCTTCAACCTTGATCTGAATTTACCCCTTTCATTGAATTTGTCTGGGAAAAATTTGGTGGTGAGATAATTATTGTTTAATCCCACAAGGATATCCAATGCACACATATCAGCAAATTTTGTCTGAGTATGATAAATAAACAGCATCAGAACTTCATCCTTTTAGTAGAATCATCATGCTCCTGCATGGGATGCTCTGCACTTCTTCCTCCTCATACTTATTCACCTATTGTATTGTGATTCAGTAATGTATTGTATCGAGTAATGCATCATGACTTTATGAGCTTTTTGATTTAGACAAAGAATTCTGATGGTTCATCAAATATGGCCACTGTTACTAAGAAGAGAAACACTTGTAAGCAACTTTTCAGAATTTCCAAATTTGACCGAAAGTAGCAAGTCGTACAGATTTTAAGTTCATTTAAATGGTGTGTATCAGTTTAGGCTGCCATTACTAAATATATAAAACCTTTCATTTACCCTTTTTCAAAAACCACTCAACAGAATTTGACCAAATTTGACCATACATAAAAGACTGTTAAGGTTATATAATATAGGGCATTAGATTACTATTAGATATGTCTGCTGTTATCAAAATGTGAGAATCCATCAATAGCTTCTTAAACATCATTCAACAGAGTTTGACCAACTTTGACTCAAAGCATCCTTCATTGAAGGTCTTCAGATTTAGCACAGTTCCATTGATACATACATGGTACCCAAAGAACTTTTTATAAAAATATATATGTTAGTGTACTTTGATCATTCAAAGAATTGATACAAAAAACCATACAAAATTCTAAATTGCATCTATGGATGACTACTCCATATCCTTGGGCCCCAAGTATGTTGTACCAGAAAAAAACTTATCTGTACTCAAGTCCAGTCTATCATAAAATATGGCTACAATGCTAAAATAATAAAAAGACATAAAGACCTAAATGTGACAGAATTTGGCCAACTTGGACAGAAACTTGGCATAGAGGCCTTAAAATAATTGACAAATGTTTTCCATTAAATATGGATGAAGATACCAAAGAGTTACTGAAAGAAATTTAGCATCCTTGTGACCAAGACTTCTTGATTAACTTATCTTCCATTTTTTTGTTAGGCCAGAGTTGGCCATGTGAGCAATGAGCATTCAGTGTGTATTCCATGTGTCTTCAAATCACTAATTAGGCAACTGTTTAATAAGCTATGGATATCAGCAGTTCTGATGGTGCCAAATATTTATGACCTGATATTTAACATATGTAATCTGTGCTATTTGTATATTTAGTACTGGATAAAATCTTTATTCTAGTCAATAATAACAATAATAGGGTATCTTAGCTACATTTGTTCCTAACCATCATTTTCCAGTATTGTTGTTTTAGAGTATTGTTGTTTTAGAGATTTTCTTGGTATTTTTTTTCTAGAACAACAGCTTCCACTGAGAGTCTGCAACAGTTGTCAAGGCAAATAAATGGCCTACTAGCAGAGGTTTGTATCTACTGACATAATTAGTCAGCATTATCAGTTAACCTAGTGTATCATAGAACCAGATCTTTTCAACTTCTAGTACTAATATTAGTACCTTAGTCCTACCTTGTGGACATGGTACTAAAATGAGTCAATGTGTGTTACTGAAGCAGCTGGGTGTGATTCATGCCCAGCTCTTTTTTAGCCTAATATAAAAATTTTGAACATCTTTGATATATTATGAAATACATTGAGTAGTCCTCTTATTTAATACTTGAATTATCGCAAATTATTGTAGAAATAGTGGTAAAATCTCCTTTATCCGATATTTTTGTTTTGATCGTCCGCCATATTAATTCAAATAATGCCTACTTCCGTTCTCAGCCTCGTTTGTTTGTGTGCCATATAAGGACATTAATGCCTTTTTTGGAAGTGTAAACAGATCATAGTAAAAGAATATGGTGCGGTTTGAGTCGGAAATTCTGCTCATTAAAAGAAAATGTGGTTTACCTGTGACATTGAAATTCCACCAAGAAGCAATTATTTTCTCAAGAAAACAGTATTCCGCAATTTATGCAAGTATTCATTCTCCATTATCTTGGTTATGTCATTCAACAACTTATACGATAGCTTAGAATATCCATATATAGTCTGGCAAGCCTTAAGTAGGAAAGGGGTCATGGCGAGAGTCTCGCATTATCTATCATGGTGGACACGGTGAGGTTAGCATAAATATGCCAATTTATTTTATCGTGTAAGGACTTATTAAATTCAAAATAAGCCAATCTTTTTTGACAAAATGATTATACTTATTTAGTAGATTTCTAAACTATTTGTTTCTTACTTTAGTGAGGATTTTTTTTGTGCTCCATTACATGATATGGGATCAGTTCATAACCTCAACCACAACAAAACAAGTTGAGGCTACGACATTGTAGCTAGTCAGCTTCCTAATGATGCCACATTAGGTGTGAAAAATCAGATTCTCACTAAACAGTCCTCTTAAGCAAAGATTTGGATTTATATAATTAGTTGAAACAAGCTAGCATCAATTGTTTATCAATTTTGTTCAACATTTATCAGCAACTACAGTAAACTTTAAATGTGTAAACATTACAGCCTTAAGTGATTGTTTTAGTGCAGCCCATTAAGTTGATATCTTGTTTAAAAGGCAACATATTGATATAAAATCTTGTTTTATGGCAGCCCATTGAGTTAAAATCTTGTTTTATGGCATCCCATTGATTTAAAGTCTCCCTACATGTACAGGTATGGTTCAAGTGTCTGCAAGTCTAAACACATGGGGTTATGTTTTATCAATCCAGTCATCAGCTGGCTGCTCTTTCTGACTAGTGACCAGACATTTGCAGTAAGAGCCCTGTTTCTCCCAATCTATTTGAGTTGCCCTGATCACAGATTTGTCATCTCTGCCCCAACTATACATTTGTGGTTCTTTTAAGAAAACAATAGTGCTGAAAAGAATTTGGCCCTTCAATCATAACTAGAAGGCCCTCCACTTTGAAGGCATATGACAGAAAGTGATGCATCTTTAGGAACTGGGACCATAGCATCGACATTATCATTTCACATGCTCCAGTAACGGATCCTGTTCTCCAGGTGGAACCTTTCATTGATTTGGCATGGATCAATTCTGTCAAGTTCAAGCACATGACCAGAACTTCACGGAAACTGCTGTATGAAAAAATGTGTTCTGATAACATTAGCTTTGGCATACAGGTTGATCAATTTTCATGCCACTTCCATGAGCCTTAGCTGTAATTATGTAACAGAGCCTCATAGCCTAGAACCAAGTTACCATCTGCCAGCAGTCAGAAGATGGTTACTCACTTTCCTTAAATGGTACATCAGGAGAGGTAACAAATACTTCATTGATTTTAGATACTACCTGAAAAATGCAGAAAACAATCATAGGACTTAAAAATGCCTCTTTTTTTCTGGTAAAGGCTGGGAAACACATCATAAGACCACAAGCCTTGGCATCATGGCTTAAGTACAGTGATATGCTGAGTGTAATCTGAAATCCCTCCAGACCAGATACCACCAAAATTTCAGGCCATGAGATTAGAGCAGTATATGTAAGCCTCACATTGAATGCAATATTTAATTCTTTAGGTATTGTAGGAATAGATGCAGAATAATTACCCAAGAAACCCAATACAGCAAAGGTTGTTTATTATATTTTTTGACAGAACCTTTTCTCTGTCAGAACAATTGAGTTTAAATTCCTTGACAAAGTTCTAATTATTTTGTATTCTGAAGGCTTTGTTATTGCATTCATGTTGCAATGTTTAATTTGTTACAGCATTTGTATTGTCCATCTGAAACTATTAGCTCAAACCAGATAAACAACAATGGTCATTTAAATCACAAAGGTGTGACAACATAGGTAACTGGTAACAAAGGCATGATAATCATACCCTGTTCATAATTAGCAATCTGGCATCAGAGGTTGATGGTTAAACATGAAGAGAAACATTTTTGTTTTGTACTTGACTAATTAATAGAAATATCCTTTTACTATCATTCTTCGAATATGTCAGCAAAGTACAGCTTGAACTTAATCTGTCATGTTAATTTTGAATTTTTACTGTTGTGAAAATTATTTAATGTTTGCCAGTCAGAAAAAAGTGTCTCTTTAGACACAAAGCTACAAATAAAAGTTATGAGGAATAGAAGTCAAAGTACTGATGTGCTTTAATCAAGAGATACCTAGTTGACCTTGACAAAAATAATCGAGCATGAAATGTATTGTTCACAATCAGTATTATCTATTGTGTATGGCATGTTTCCATATATTTAATTTTGTGTTGCAAACTGACCAGTAATTTTGAAACTGATAATGTTTATGTGGTTCATGACACTGTTTGGAAATGAGGATGTTGATTTCATGGATTATGTTATTTCTGATAGTGACACTGATACACCAGTGATATCAACAGCTGAAATATATTAATTTGTTGTGGCATGAAGAATGTGTTGTGAAATTACTAATTGCCAGGAAGCAACCAAATTAATGAACAAAGACATGTTTTGCATAAAAGGGATTTGTTTAATTCACAAGCAGGTACATATACATCTGTCTTGGTACTTGTCTGGTTTAATTTCCTTTTTCATGACAACATGTACTTGTCCAACTGTACACTGTTTGAAAATGTTATCACCATTAACTGAATTCTGACAGTAATCATATTTTTTTTTTTTTGCTACATGTATATCCAACATCATCAACATTGGCAAGCCTTGCACATTTAGAAAAAATAAACAATTTAGACATAACATTTCTATTATAATGTTTGAAAAATCACAGACTCTTGTGTATGTTTTAAAAATCTGTAACAAGTATGCATTGATTCGTTTACAAGTTTTATAAGTCGTTCAAATTGTGCTGCAATTTTGATATTTTGTGATATCATTTGCATCATGGGTTTGTGGTCAGTATTACCAATAAACTTTTGTCATGCTTTGTGTTTTCAGCATTTATAGTGAAAGCTTGTTCCAGTTATTGCAATAGTATTCATTTCACAAGATATTATTATATTCTAGATAAATTCTTGATGAGTTGGACTATCAGGTTTTACTGTATTCCTTTTGTGAATTCTTATTTAAATTTCTTTCTCTTTCAGTCTGACGCTGCAATAGACAATCAAGAAAATTCCAGTGTTGCGGAACTAGAGGTACTGTAGCATGTATCAAATATGCATTGAATGCATAAGTGCAACTTTGGATGTTCTGGTCACTTTTTGATTATTTTATTTATTAATTGATTAGGTTGGTTCATATTGTTTAATGCAATTGATTCTATGATGTCAGCCATATTAAGAGATCAGAATGGCATGTGTCACTTGAGTACAAATATATTTCATGTTAAATAGCAAGGGATTATTTAATTGCAGGGTTTCCACACTACTGCCTAATTGGGGAAAAGTCAGGAGAAATGAAAATTTTTTCCGGACCGTGAAAAGTCCTTGAATTTTGCAACTGTTGATGAAAGTTGGGGAAAACACAAGGAATTTTCTGCCAACACTTAAAGCCAGAAACCATTCCATAATTGAGTCATAACTGAACTTATCGTGAATTAAATTTATCAGGATCTGACCAGAATTTTCAGAGGTTACAGTATAGATCATTTAGGTGCTTGCCATAAATATTGTTGAGCCAATCCAAATATTCAATGGATTAGTTTTGGTTAATAGACTGGTTTTCATAGCTCGATATAGACATCCTTTCCTATGTTGAAGTTTGAAAACACCTCTGTTATCACTGGGGGAGGGGTCAATGAGTGGATGAGTGGTCTAAAGTGCTCTTCGTTATAGATCACTGCCATCTCATATCCATGTGCATGGGTTCGAGCCTCGGATTTGGCCAGAGTGGGTATATGAGAGAGCTTGCCAGTAGCTTCTCGTGGGTCATTGGTTCTTTTTGGCATTTTCTCTGGTTCTTTCTTCCACTATTAAAACTGGCCGCCATGTATAGCCTATCTTGTGCTGAAAAATACAACTGCAACTGTTATCACTAGTTTCCATGGTGACTGCAACATGTAGCCACTCGCTACCTGTCCTAGCAAACTTAAGTGATGTTACATGAAGCTATACCTTCATGAAATCAATATGAAAATTATTTACTTTCTCAGAAATTGTAAGTTTTACATCATTATTCTTAATCTGCTAAAAGACGAGTTGAAACTCCATTGATGAAACTTGGCCTGGTACTCACAATTAGCATTGCTAGTCACACGATTACACATATCTTTTAACGCATCATAGATCCAGTAGTCACGTGATATCAATAACCCATTTAAAATGTAGGAAAAAAAAAAAATTAAACGAAAGATGTATACTCTTTGCAATAAAAAGATAAAACTGAAATAACACCAAATTCTCTGTATATTTATTTTCTTAGAACAACTACACTGTTGGATCATGTTATGAACTGTGCTCGAAGAATCTGACTGTCCAGATTGCTGGGACTGTGTCATATTTTAAGAATCATATGTTCCTTCTGGTTTTTTACAAAAGGTATCGAACTTTAATTTAAAATATTTGAATTTTTGTACAACAGTATTAGGAGTTTGGTGTTGATATCACTTGACTTTTGGACTTCCAATGTCGTAATCTGAGATTTGTGTTGTCATGTGACTAGTATTGCAAATGACAGGTACCATGTCAGGCTTCATCTGTGTTGTAGCTTCATCTAGTCTGTCAGTGGATGAAAGACGTGACAATTATAATAAAATAAATCATTTTCCTGCAGATGTAATGCAGGTATGTCTAACATCATTTAAGTTTGCTATACATACTGGTAAGTGATTACCATATGCTGCTACCACACTGGTGGCAAATTCCAATTTTTCGATATGAAATTGCTCTGATCCCGCATGCCAACATAAATGTCCAAATAGGAAAAATGTTGAGGTTATATTGGGAGGAAACCCAGATTTAAAAATGGACTGATTCGTTTTAAGTCAAATTTGTAGTCCAAAATGTTGAAACCCTGAGAAGAACTTTGGTGCTAAACTGTTACACTGTGACATATAGCTTGGAACATTAGTTTCAGATCTTATTTAGGTCACAGGAGAAATGAAAGATCACCTTCCCTTGTATTGACTATCAAAAGACTGGTTTATTGCATAACACGCAAACATATGTTGATTTAACCAAAAATTCAGCTCTCGTTTATACAGTTGGATATAATTTTGACATCTTTTTTGTCAAAATTTAAATCAACTTTTTTGTAAATGATTTTTAAATCATGGATTTTAATCCAATGGTCAAAAGAGTTATGTTCTTTGAAAAAAATCTTGTTTGTGGTTTTATTTGCACAGATTATTTTGGGGGTTAAACTTTTTTCTTTACAAGATAAGATTTTAACACTTTTTATTTATTGGTGGTTTTATTCATTCTGTGATAGAAAATATTTATTTTGTATAACATACATATATATTGTTATCTTGATTATTCTGATCTCTTTAGAATTAAATGTTTGAATGGAAACAAAACTAATTTAATATGTTCATTATGATGTTTCCTTATACCAACATAATGCAGGTCACAAAGAAAAGTTAGAATTTTAATTATATACATTAAAATGACTTTACATGCCAATTTGTAGGAATATACAGTAGACAAACTTGTTTCAAGTGATACATTTTGTGGTTTAGTGCATGGGTAACTTTTCTGATTTACATGTAATACAGAAACATCTTTGATTTTAAAAAATGCATGTTTTATAAGTTAACATATTCTTTAATTCCATATGAACCTTGAAAACATTCTTTTAATCCTGGAAAAACACTGGAAATATCCAGGAAATTTATCTTTATAAAAGTGTGGGAACCATATAATTTGTATATAATAATTTATCATGTCAGGAATATAATCTTAAAGGTTTTTCCATGTAATAGTTTTCTGGAGCACATAGAAAATACTTAGTTCCCTCTAGCTTTATTCTTGGGTTGTAAGTTTTCCTTTATGCTCTAGCAGATGTATATATATAATGACATCTTTGTATGATTCCTACAGACCATTTGTGAAAACTGACCATGAAAGACCAAAAACTGGACGTTTAGTTGTACTCCTTAATCCAGATCACTCGAATACAATTAAATGCACTATGCAAAGTAAATTTGTGTCCCCAATGATGTATAGTACATAAAGATCCCTTGTTCTAGCAGTCTTCAAGGAAGTTATACAGATATACAGTTAGCTCACATTATACATGGTATTACTATTACATAATATAATGCAGCAAAAATAAGTAAATTCCTTTGAATGAGGGCCCCAAGGTAGATTAGTTCTTAGCAAATTGAGTTACCCTCTTTAAATAAAGTCATAATAATAATAATAATGGATTCCATGATAATACCTACATTATAATGGTCTCTGACTATAACACTTATTGTAAGCCATACCAGTGTAAAATGGTATACTGAGGTCACCATAAACTGGGCTACATTGAACTGATTACTAATGCATCATGTTATTGGGTCCATAACAATACATGCCTTATAAATTATTATTGTTATCATGTGCAGTGTATGCTCATCCATTTAACAGTGTCATTATCAGCAACATGCAGAGCCTGCAGTCCACCAGGGAACTTTGTCAGTGGACAGTTGTTCATAATGTGTGACTTGGTCTGGAGGGTTCCACAACAATAGTAAGAGTTAGTGGCCAGACCCCATTGGACAAGTTTGACTGCACAGTAACCTTGTCCTGTCCAATAGCAGTTTAGTGTGGTCCACAGCTGATGTGGAAGGTTGAAGCCAGGAGGGCGGACAGATGGCTCAGCTTCGAGGGAGTGGTTTACATCATCTGTTGAAGATCTCTCAATGCTACATGCATATTCTCAGCATCAGAGCTAACCAGACTGGGCATGGACTGCTGGATGTGAGGTGATGTCCATGTACAGTGGAAGTTTCTCACTTGCATACACTTTAGCCAAAACTTTTGTGGTTTTTTCTGGTGACGCAGATGTGGAGGAGGAATGTAGCTGAGTACTGGCAGGCATGGTGAAGGAGTAGGATGTAATGTTCTAGAGATTATGCACAATGTTGTGTTGAGCTGGACATCAGTTAGCTTAGCATAAGATGATCAAGCCCGGACCGTAGCACAATACTCTGCCCTCAAATAACAGAGGGCCAGTGCTGATGTGTTGAGTTTCTGAACACTAGCGCCCCAGGTTGAGCCTGCCAGTTTGAAGAGTAGGTTGTTTTGAGTGCTAAGTTCAGGTGATTTTATATTGTCTGTGATCTTTCTAGATTCACACCAAGGTATGTTGGTGTTGGGTCATGTTTTATTTTCTGCCCATTAAGGAGGATGCAAAGCTCACAGTTCGCATTTGCATTGTTAAGGTGGAAAACATTGGAGACTGTCTTTGTTGCGCTTGGCTGTAGATGCCATTTCTTGGAGAAGTCTGTCATGTCCTCCAGGTCCTTATTCAGTACCCACTCAAGCTCAACAAATGAGCAACATTTTGGGCCCTAAGAGCAATGTCATCTGCATACATGAACTTGCATGACTGTGTTACAGGTAAGTCATTGATATAGACATTGAACAATCTTGATGAAGAACAGACCCTTGTGGGAGTCCATTAGCCTGATGCCTCCACGAGGTGCAGTTCTCTCTGAAGCGCCTGTTGAGAAGGAACAGTTCAATAGTCTCAACTATCCAGCACAGCAGTACTCTGAAAATTTTCAGCGGCAGCCCTGCATGCCAGAGGATTTTCCTCTGAAACCTATTTTCAGCAAATGTAGTCAGGGCAAGGACTTAATCGCAAGAGACATGCCTGAAGCTCAACAGTTATGATATTGCACAGGTCAGGACTAATTCTTTAGAGAATCCAGTACATTAAAACCTTAAAACAGACTGAAAGCAAGAAGATTAGCTGATATCTTGCCGCATTGTTGGGACCTTTGCCAGGTTTTGGTATCACAATGATCTTTGCCTGATGCCACAAAGTCTGCTTACAATTTTCCCTAACAACCAGGGTACAAAAAGCAGCAAGTCATTCTTTTGCCTTCAGGTCAGGATGCTTCAGGAACTCAGGCCTTATAAATAGGATGGTACTATACTGAGGTACCTTATTGCAAGAGATCACTGTATTTGCCATAACAATGTACTGCAGGAGATCTCAAATGACATTGTGACATCATGTTTGGCAAAGGCCAAATGCAACTCAAAAGTCACTCCATACCATTGTGGTTTTTAAATAATTTTGTATTTTGATGATGTGAAGATAGAATGAGGATTCATTTCAAATCAAATTTATGAAACTCATAAAATAAATTGAATTTTGTTTTTTAGCCTTTAGGACTTGCAAAAGATAACAGTTGTTTGACTCATTTCATAAATTATGTTGGAAATAAGCATTTATATAAGATTCTCAGGAGTTTTTTTTTCATCAAGCTGTAAGGAATTTAGAACAGTTGAATTTGTTAAATTAAGTCTGAGATGTTTGCTAATAATGATATTTACTTTATTTTTTTGAGACAAGTAAAACATACATGCACAGTTTGAATGTTCACTGTTCAGTACAAGTATGAGTTTTCACTGTACAGTACGAGTTTAAATTGATGGACCTATTTTTGGAAGTATATGATAATGCTCTCCATATGGATTTTAATATCTATATTTGCTCTAGGCATGCATAGCTGGTTTGGTTTGGTGCAACACAGGCAGGGTTATTTAGTGCTGAAACAATTGAACTAAAGTGTCTTGCCCATAGACACCCCACTGAAGCCATACTGGACAGAGGCAGTTGGACATTGTGTGTGCACATTCCATTATAACCAGCCTGGGATGATCTGATTATTAAATTCAGAATGCATGAATTTCATTTGTGAGTCATTTGAGCTAACCATGTAGCTAAAATGGCTAATCAGTCGTCTCTTAAATATGCAAGAGAGTGCATTGAGCCTATTCTGTGTACCCAAGCTCACTGTGACAGTGAGTATTGACTGAAGGCCTATTCTGTGTACCCAAGCTCACTGTGACAGTGAGTATTGACAACAGACCTATTCTGTGTACCTATGCATGTAGGGGGTATGCACACCAGGAACATGACATGTGACAATCATATGGTACTACAGACTCTGTATTCACAGAAGCTTGTTTGCATAGTTGCTACTAATAGCATACTGGTAGACTTAGGTTGAATGCAGTTTTAAGTACATTGTAGTTCCATTTGAAGAAATTGTAGAAGACAGATTTTATCACATAAACTTACCTTACCTTGCAGTTTACGATTTTAAAATACAAATTGACTTCATGTTGCAAATAATTTTTTTCAGAGAAGAAACAGAGAATTAGCTGCCCTACTTGAAAGACATTCCCAAGCTAATGAACAACTTAACATTCAGGTTCAGCAATTGGTAAATGTTTTTTCCTTTTGTTTTGAATAATGTATGACATTAATTTAAAGAATCTGTTCAACCTTCGTAATAATTTAGGGCTGGAGGTTATCATGGTTTCCATAGTAAAAGTTAACTACACATTAAATACATTGATGTTCAAATGTGTGTGTGTGTGTGTGTGTGTGTGTGTGTGTGTGTGTGTGTGTGTGTGTGTAAAGAGAAAGGGTGATTAAATAAATGGTAATAGTAAACAGAGTTTATGTAAAGCTAAATATTTAGAAGAGAAGCATATGTCATGTCAAGCCCTTATTATTTAAAGCCTGTTAATTTAATTATATAAAATATATATCTAGTTATATTAAAGTTATAATTAGTTTTTTTGGGATAAGGTTTAAGAAAGTAGACTGAAAGGACATGTTTATCATGTACTATTTGATTGCATCTCATATTAATTTCAGAGGGAACACACACAAGCCGTTCATCAGCAATTAGAAAAAGAAAGGGAGGTGTTCTCAGAAAGACTTAAAAAGGAAGTTGGCCCACTGAAAGAACAACTTCAGGTGTGTTAAAACTTATTTTTATTAATTTTGTTTTGAGGTTTTGTGAAAGGACTTGGATAAAAATTTTATTGAGTCAAAAAAGTCCCATGAAAAGTTGAGATTAGACCCCTGGTTGGATTGAGAAAAAGGGCCTGCATTTGGAAGTGGTCCCATCTTTTCAGATAATCACAGGATTATTGTATCTTAGAACTTCATCTACTACCTTGCAGATCCAGTCCTCTCAGACTGAAAATAAAGGTCATTCTTTTGGCTTGTTTAAGCAACGAGGGTGCTTAAACATTGTCTTCTTGTCAAAGCTGATGTCAGATTTTAATGGTCTTACCTATTATAGAAATATTGGCACCAATCTTATCATCATTTCCTGTTCATCCCTGGTCAACATACTTTATTGAGATTTTCTGATCCACTTCGCACCTCTTCATCCCTTTAGTGATGTATATTCCATCTGTTTTCAATTCTAAATTTCTCTCTTTTGTCATTGTACATTATTATTTTGTATATAAACCATCTTTTTTAATATGATAAACTTGTCAGTGCCATCTTATTTGCAAGTCCAATTGTCTATACACACAGTTCAACTTAGTACTCTATCTTTTGTATATTTCAAATAAATGACATCTTATTCCATGTAATAAGGTCATTACAGTATTCATTTATTTCGTTTGTCCTATTTCACTGCACCACTTAACAGTTCAGCATTAAGCTTAACTGTTTGCACCTCTATATACTGTTGTCTTGTTTTCTCTAATTACAGGTGTCATCAACATTGGACAGGATTTGAACCATACATGTGAAACATGCTTACATTGGTCAGTGGAAAGATGGGTAACTTGCCTTGATGAGCATTTGACCCTGGCAGACAAAAGAGGCAAGAAATACAAAAACATAATGATGTGGATGCCTTGCTTTGTTGCCAATTTTCAGATATTTGAACCACTTCGGACAGAAAGATTGCTCATCCAGAGGAAAATTCTGAAAGTGCTGCCATTATGGGCTTTTTTTGCATCCTCAGCCGCACTAAAACTTGCTACTACAACTAGACTGTATGATTACACCACAACCTATCAAGCCAATACTGACAGGATGTCATGCCCGACTGGACAAGTTATTGATATCTAGTAGGCCATGATGCTGATTAGGGTGATATTCCTGGGATATTAGTGCTGGACTTCAGCTACAGAAACCAGTTGTCCCCAGACTATGTGCACTATGTGCACTCTAGCTCTGACACAGTCTTGACCAATTCCTTTAACTACTGGGACTATGTATGGTGATCTGTTTTATCGTTTTGTCTAATCCCATCCCAAAACATAGAAATCCAGCAACAGGTCCAAATGTTCCACAATCATACCTGCCCCACCCACCCATCATAACTTTATAATAATATTAATAATAATAATAGTCTTTATTTTATGTAGGTGACACAATTAGATAAAAAAATTAATCTCCATTTTGCATGATATTTGGTTAGCATTTGCAACCAATCAAGATTCTTGCCCATATAAGCATCATAGATTGATACTGGACAGGTCCTGGCTACAGAGAAAAATTCCCATTCCAGCACACATGGTTACAATTCTAGACAAGCAGCTAACACAGATGAATGAAAAAGCCAAGAATTGCACAGTCAAGAGTGCTGATGCCATTAGACTTGCTACCACCTCCATTGACAATTTCTAGCTGGATGAGACCATGAAGGTGGAAAGTTTGCCCATTCAGAAGAAAGTTCAGCAGTGCTGCTTACCACAGGATACTTGTACAGCAGTGCTGCTTATCACAGGATACTTGCACAGCAGTGCTGCTTATTACTTGCTTCTTATTCAGCAGTGCTGCTTATCACAGGATACTTGTACAGCAGTGCTGCTTATCACATGCTTCTTGTACAGCAGTGCTGCTTATCATAGGATACTTGCACAGCAGTGCTTCTTATCACATGCTTCTTGCACAGCTTTAGCCCTGCCATCACCCTTAATGCCACGGACCTGTGAACCTATGGGATCAGTGTAATATGGTGCAGAAGTCCATCTAGACCAGTCAAGGATATGCCATCATGACCGACTAAACACAGTACTGATTACTGTGACCTGTCCAGGTATAATCAGTAGTTGATTTGGGTGCAAGATATCAGTTGGACCCCGACAATAGTCAATCCAGCTGTAGCACAGCCCCACCTTGTAGGACTTTCAGATATATTTCTGAGATACCACATCCTAGCTCCATGACAGCAGCACTGAGATCAACAGTTCTACCCTAGCTCTGCCCTGGATGCCCAGCATAACCAGCAGTTGCAGTGAACCATTTCATACTACACAGTACTGGACCCATAGCAGTATGTCACGGTTCATCACCTGAGAGGTCCATCACGTGTCCCAGCTACATCACATGAACTCTGGTTCCAGCTATGGCAGTTGTCCAATTTCCACTTTCCTGGTACCAGTCTGAAACCATTAGTAATACAGTGAACATGGGTCTCCCAGCATGGCTAAACCATAAACACAGCCCAAACCATTTCATCTTGAACCTAACTGTTGATCAAAACTGAGTGCTATTCTATTCTCTTATATGGCTTGTGTGCTTAACAGGTCAATCCATCAGTGCAGTACTCATTCTCCAATGTTATAGCTGCTTTTGCTAATCTACAGATAAATTCTTATTTATCCATGTCCACTGTTTTGAAAAAAAGCCACAAAGCCATTGTTTGATTGCAGCAGATTTTTTCGACCTTCCATTTCCATGGCTACATAGAGGACATTGAAAACAGGCCATGCAAGGAAAACCTCTCACAAGCCCAGTGACCCAGAGCCCATCCCTCATTTCTGTAAGAGAGATTACGAAAAGCCCTCTTCACAGGCATGCCTATCCTTCAAGAAGGACTTGGTTTCCAAGGGTCACTGATGTAAAGATACTGGGATACATCTTCTACCCTTATCAGCCTTCCTGGAGGAAATTATGCCATGTTCATGCAATCTTTTTTACCCTTTTCTCAAACCCTGATGGCTGTGCAGGAAGGATTAAACAATTTGTCAATGAATGGAGAGATTCTGCTCTTGTCATCTTTGGGTACTGAAAATCATCTCATAGGACCTCCAGATTGCATTCTATGCCCCTCCCTTCATTATGGGCATCCCAAGAGCCCCTTACAAAGCTGATGTTATAAAGTAAGAAATTAACTCTCTCATTAAGAAAAGAGTGTTTGAAATTCACAACATAAATTCACCTGGTTTTTATTTCAGACTTTTCAGGATCTAGTTTTAGGCTCTATTCAGTCTTGAATATATCCCTCCAACTCCTATTTACTCATGAATACATCCTTTGAAAAGTAAGCACATCTGCTTCTGACAGTAGAAATTGGCAGTTTACAGATTTGATGTGGTCCCTCTATCCAAGGGAAGACCACTTTAGTCTGACTTCCACCTAGGTAAACAGACAACTTTTTATTACTTTTGTTGCCAAAACAAAGTCAAAAGATGTGGTGAATATGTACCAGTCTGTTATTATGATTTAATTTGTATTATATAAAAAAGCATGTTGCTCCCAATATTGCTTGTTTGTGGAATTCTTAGTCTTTCTGATTTCATTTGCTTACAGTTAAGCTAGAAAACCATATAATTATTTTATGTTTTCAATAAAATCCATAAAGATTGCACATATTGGGATATTGGTATTGAGACAGAACAGAAAATTTGCCACAGGCTATTTATATGTATTTTAAAAGACTAACAAAATTTATATTTTTTGTTTATACTTTTGATCAGGATTCCTGTACCCTTGTGTTTTTTAAGGTGGTCATGGAATACAACTAGAATGTCATTTTAGTTAAAATATCATGGAAACCTTCTTCAAAATCACTTTTTGCATAAAATGTTTGTAATTTTATATTGTAAAGTTAAACTAAAAGTTTTGTTGGAGAAAATGTGTTATTTATCCACTGCAATTTTGCAGTGAATGATTTTGCAATGATTGTCATTTTTCATCAGTAGCCATGGTTGAGTCTAGTAACTAAGAGATTTTTGCACACATACTATCAACTGTTGAATTGTGTCTTTAATCTAGTATTAGACTTTAAAAATGACTGATGGAATTTGTCATTTTTCTCTGTAAAATCTAATGGAAAAAAAACACTTGGGAATCCTGATTGACCCAGTTTAATGTTCCTTATTTCATGTTCATCCTTTGATCCTGTTTAATGTACCTTATTATACTTTTATCCCTTTGAGAGTTTTTAGTGTATTTTATTCTATGTTCATCTCATTGATCCTGTTTAATGTACCTTATTCTGTGGTTATTTCTGATCATGTTTAATGTATCATATTCCATGTCCAGACCTTTGATCCACTTTAATGTACCTTATTCCGTGTTCATTTCCTTGATCCTTTTAATGTACCATATTATATATGCATTTTCATTTATCCAAATTAATGCACTTTATTCTATCTTCATCTCTTTGATCCTTTTTAATGTACCTTATTCTCTTTTTATCTCTTTGATCCTGTTTAATGTATTTTATTATATGTCCATCCCTTTAACTCAGATTATTCCATATTGATCTCTTGGTTCTGTTTAATGTACCTTATTCTGTGTTCATCATTTTGATCCTGTTAATTGTACCATTGTTCCCAAGTCTTTAAATTCATGAGAATTCTTAATAATTTTAATTTATCATTTTTCATGACTTCCTTGGTTGATACAAATCATAGAATTAAAAAAAAAAAAAACAACCTATAAAAAGTTTTTGCCATGAGTTCCATTTCACTGTGAAATTTATTAACAGCTTCAAGTACCCAGGAAACTTAGTGCAAACCCATGAAAAATGATGTAAATGATATAATATAAATTAACAACGACTACACATCATTTTCATAGGGATAATGAAACTTAAGGTAAACTATTAGCAAAATAATACATGCAAAGATATTATGAGAGCATGCTTTTTTAAAAAAAATTGCATGTGCAGCAGAAAACAGTGTGATGATTACGTTATGACATCATATGATATCACTTACTGCCTTGTTGTAACACTAAATTATGGGAAAGGTTTGGTATAAAAATTGTCTTGCTTTTGTTTCTTATTTAATAAAGAAAAAATAATAATTATTGTACAGCTTTTAAGCAGATTCTGTTGTCTTCAGCCCCAGCAGATAAATTCTTAAATACTTGTTCACACATTACTTTAATTGAACAGTCATAATATACTTTTTCCCATTATGCCTAATTACATAATGACCCTTGCATGGTAAAGATAGTGTGCTGAAAGTAGTGCAAGAAAATACACACCAGATACATGACATTGTATAATTTTTTAATTGGTTGGCAAAACAAGATTCATGACACTGCAAAGAATTTTGTTTGGTTTTGGGCTGGCAAAACAAGATTCAGGACACTGTTTACACTTTTGTTTGATATTGATTTGGCAAAACAAGATTCATGACACTGTTTACACTTTTGTTTGATTTTGGGTTGGCAAAATAAGATTCATGACACTGTAAACACTTTTGTTTGGTTTTGGGTTGGCAAAACAAGATTCAGGACACGGTAAACTCTTGTTTGATTTTGGGTTGGCAAAACAAGATTCAGGACACTGTATACACTTTTGTTTGACTTTGGGTTGGCAAAATAAAATTCATGACACTGTATACATTTTTGTTTGATACTGATTTGGCAAAACCAGATTCATGAAACTACACACTTTTGTTTGATTTTGGGTGGGCAAAACAAGATTTATGACACTATACACTTTTGTTTGATTTTGAACTGGCACAACAAGTTATCTGACATTATATACACTTGTAATTGATTTTGGGTTGGTACAACAATATACATTACCTTGTATACACTTGTAATTTTTGGGTTGGCACACAAAGATACATGACCTTGTATACATTTGTATTTGATTTTCGGGTTGGTACACAAAGATACATGACCTTGTATCCACTTTAAATTGATCTTGGGTTGCATGGACTATTGTACATGTAAATATCCTGAATGTATCTGATGACCAAGTTCTGCAGTATTCCCTTTAAGTTGTGTCAAAATATTATTCATTACCTTGATGCATTACAGGTCCACATCCAAACTATTGGAATTCTGGTGGCAGAGAAAACTGAACTTCAATCACATCTTAGCCAGTCACAGAAAATCGCTGATGAAAGATTTAGTAAGTGAGGTAGTTTTTATAAATAAAACAAAGAATGTTAGCAAAAGTCCCCATCCATCCTATTTATCAATTACCAAGTAATTTATTAAAGGGAAATTATATTAAATGTGAACTTTAACTGCTTTGTAGTAAGTTCAAACAAGCCACTTCACCCTGAGAGATGTAAGCATAATTATTACTAATATAAATGGCATAAAAGCATAATATGAGCATAACAATATATATATATATATATATATATATATATATATATATATATATATATATATATATATATATATATATATATATATATATATATCTCTCTCTGTACACACCATAATTACAGAAAGCCATATGAAAAATGTACATTTATTTTTGCTACTTAAGTGGATTTGCATTTAGTTCAAATTCTTGTCACAAGTCAGCTAGATCCATGTTTATTTGTACAAGAATACAGACATAAAACTGATACATTATTATATACTTATACAACGTCCACTTTAACTAGTCCAAGTGTTTAACATTTGCTAAAAGGTCATAAAGTGAAGTCCATAAATTCTGAATGTAATTTTTTTAAAATTTGTGAAGCGCTATTGATTTATGTGAAGCAACAAGTTCTTAAGTTTAAATAAGTCACTCTCCTCAAACATTTTTCAATTATATAATCTGATCAATAAAGCCCATTTGCTTAATATTTGGTACCATGTTTTTTTTCTATATAGAATGGTCTGCTACTTAAGTGTGTATCAAACAATAATGAATCAGTGACACATGGTTTCCAATTCAAGAAACCAATCTGTTTTTTTTTTTAAATGTGTTGGTAGACTGACTATAAAAGAAAACTAAGGAAAATGTTCAATGTAAATGGCCAAATGGCCACACACATCGAAAATATAGGTTCAGTAGACAAAAGGGTAAATGTGTAGTGGCAAGTAGTCACACAGCATGAGCCTATTGAGGACAGGTTTGATGCATGGAAAGTTGAGCTTTTTTTGAAAGTGTTTGAATGTCATGAAATACTGGAAATGAATTCCAAATTTTGGACTGTTTATTAAATAGATAATTTTTTTTTTGAAAAGCTCAGAAAATATGTAGGATTTTGTATAGGGTGTATTGGATAATCAGTCAAGATGGGAGTTAAATGCCTTGCATATCACTGCATAGGCAAGTGACTTACAGCTAGTCAGGATATTCTTTCCACCTTTACAGATGAGATAGAGGAACTTAGTGGGCGATTGAAAGCTTCCAGACAAAGACTTGGAGAGCTTGAGAGGAGTTTGTCTACCTCAGTTAATTCTGGTCAACAGTTTGAAAAGGTGGAAATATCTTTTTTATATCCGTTTTATGGCTTTGTACTATTTGTAGGAGTTGTATTTTGTCAGTAATCAGTAGCATTGTTATTATGCAGGTAGCCATATTTCAAAGATATCTTTCATGTCTCACTTAGATGGTATATAGTTATAAATTCTAATGTTAACTATCATTTAAGAAGGAATAAAATAAATCTCTTTGTCCAGTGGTCATTCAACTAAAATTTTATGTGGAGAAATAAGTTTCTAATAAGAAGACAGTTTCATTCAAACAGTGTAAAATTGCAAATTAAATTTTAATTTCATTCTGTAGGGAAAGCTCTTTACTTGTTTCGAATCCTAATTCCTTTATTTTCCATTTAAGTTTTATTGCAAGCTTATTTCTGTGGTAACTTATATTCACAAGTGTTCTTTTTTGTAGTCAAGTAAAGATAGTGCCAAAGAGGTGGACAGGTTAAAGTTGGAGCTGTACAAATCAAAGTAAGCACCTGTTTTGCAAGATATTTTATCTCATCCTTTTCCTCAGGGTAGATCGCTTCTTATTGTGTTATTTTATTGGGTATAGTGCCTGAATCTAGTGCATTTGCACTATTAAATGCCATATTAAAATGAAGGTAAGTTAAAGATTGCCTAAAAATAACACACAAAGAAAAAAATAATTGTACTTTTTAGTAGAAAATTACACATGGGTAAATTATATGCAGTAATAAGCTTGACTCAGAAACCATTTTAGTCATATTAAGGTTTACCTACATGATGTCAACAGGGAAATCACATTAAGCTGAAATTGTTTTTAACAGATACCTACAAAGGAAGTTTTCTCAAAAACTAAGCTGCAAAGTGTGTAAATTTAAAAGTTTTTCTTGGAGTGATAGTTCTTTGGATGTGCTTATTTTTGCAGGTCTTACAAGAAAAGTATAGTGTTTTGACCAAACATTAATATTGTGGTCTATGGGAATTGAGTTAATTGTGTGTCCCCTTCATGGAGGGGATATAATTTGGGGTATGTGGACATAATTTTTCTTAAGGCTTTATTGAATTATTTTAATTAAATGAGAGCTGTCATTTCTTAAATGCAAAAACTTTTATCACATCTTTAATACATGAACAACAATATTTAGATTGTAAGAAAATAGAAGTCACAATTTTATTAAAAGTATTGGTACCAGTAATATTAAAATGGTAAAATTGAATCAGGATTATTAGTGTAGTACAAAGTCCATATATCACAATGACATAAGTATTTTTTCATCAATTTCATCATTAGTTAATGACACTGCTTCAAAGTGTTGTGTACTAGATAATAGTAATCCAATTTGCAATACAAATACCAAATGATGGCTTGGAACTAAGTGCCAAAAGGTCTGCAGAAAAATATCATCATCCTCAAAATATACATAGAAATAACCAAACACGAACAGGACAAATTTTATCCATCTTGCTTTGAGTTTAAACAGTTCAACAGTTTGTTATGCTTAATGTCATTTAATTTTTGCACATAGAGAGCATGTACTATATTTAATAATACATCTGCATGATGCGAAAGTTAGTCTTATTATTCTTTTATTGCCATAGTGGTTCTTGCAATTGTAGTTTTACACACATTTATGTTGTATGGGGGTTCTCTGATGTTCACAATGAGCATTAATATGTTATTTCTGAGTATGATCCTCCTCCTCTGTACGAATATTATTCTGTGCTGTAAACTCCCTTTCACTGCCTGCTGTCTGAAGTGCATATGCATAACTTGCTTGAACAAGTTGCTGTTCTTTATGGTTGTGCAATTTTCAACATCTCAAATGTATGGCCTCATGGCCATGGGTATTCTCTTCGAGATCTCTGTTGCAAAAAGAAGTTTTCACTAAGATGAACTCTGCCAAAGATTTACTTACATGAATCAGTGCACTGCTGCCTCTTATGCTAGGTCTTTTTCTGTTCCATAATGCTGTATTAGGGTTTTAAGTCTAATATTCCCATAGTCTGCTTTTTCCGACATGAGTATCTTTACTATAATTATCAATAACCGGCATTCTGTGCATCCAACTCACGCTCAACATCAATTTTGTGCTCAAAATCACACACTGGTATTTTCAATGACATTTTCCCAATGTCCAGCAGACTGATATACATGAAATTCATGTCATCATAGCCATCACCAGCCAGTATTTGCCAAATGAAAGCGTCGTCTGACGACAAATCCTGTTGTGATTCAGCCATTTTGGTTTCCGGTGTGGCCCTTATTTGAAACACACAGTTTTAAAACTAACATAATAAGAGTTTTTTTCGTTTTGCTATGTTATTCATGCTTACACTTGCTCCAGGTTACTAGGATTTTTAGTTATTGCTTTATTTACATATAAGATGCCAACATATATTTTATAAGAATGTAGTTACTTTTAACAAGAATAATGCTGCTAGTTTCCATTGGAACAAAATATCTTAGTGTTTACTTTCTTCGTACTAAATGACACCCAGATTTCTCAGAGTTATTACTGTAAATGCAAAAGTCTTTAAAAAATTGAGGGCAGTTTGAGCAACTGCAATTTACTAATCTTATACATTTAGCTAAGGTTTTCATAACTGCATTCCTCACTTCAAAAATACATATTTCCATGAAATGATTTTTACCCATTTTAGTATCATGCTTGCTCCATTTACCTGTGGCCTTTTTAACCAGAAACAATGAAAATAACTGAGTAAGTGCACTGTGTTATGTACAATGAAAACTGGGATGAGTGCTTTGAAGTTTTTTTTTCAGTGCCTTGTGAGTAATGTAGCCTTATAGAAGGGTGGCTTTTCAAAAGGGGTACTACTATCTGAAAACAAAATTTAGAGTGCAGAAATTTAAAATTAGGTAAGAGAATAGTTGAAATGTAATTTTAACATTATTGTTTAGTTCTATATCTGTTTCAAAAACTTGTTTGACATATTAACAAAGAAATGAACATTGTTCAGCATGATGCATTACATCTTTTAATGTACATATTTAAAACAAATGCAAGAAATGACTGCTTTTTATTGATTTAATCAACAGGAAGTATATAATACTATACATTGCTACTACTCATTCGTATTATGCTTTACATGGTTTTTTTTTTTCTATTCATATTTCAAATGAAACCAAGGTTTGGATATTTATTTTATATTAATTTCTATCCACTCTACCTAGCAAATCCCTGGAAGAACTAAGGCAGCAAACATCAGAACTCCAAGAAAAATTACATTCAAAGGTAAAGGGAAATTCTAAGGTAAAAAGATTTGTAAGTATTCGACTTACAAAGACATGTCCCATCCACTGAAATTGTGTTGCTGTTCAGAAACATTAGAAGGACTGCATGCATGGATTGTAACAAAATTTGATATAAGACTTCACGTTAAAAAGGTCATGGTCAAACATAATTTTTCACAATTTTGTGACAATATTAGATGGAGTCATGACTAGTGTGCAACTTAGTACTTAAGAATTCATCATGTCATATTGACCCATATCTTATTTCAAAATGTGTGATACAAGTGTATTGACAAATCAAAAACGACAATCAAGTATTATTTCAGTTTAATTAATACAGTGTAGAGTGTAATTTACATATGATAATAAGTTGAATAGCAGCACCTGTCCAATATATCACTAATGTAGAGTTGGTACATTATGTTAACATTTTCAGTTTTGAATAAATGACTTTTCCTTTCTGTAAGTACTTGGTATTATGAATGGAACAGTGTCATGTTTCTCCATCCAGTACATTACTAATGACATTACTATAGGAAATTACTCTGCTACATCCAAATCCAGCTTTTTCTGAAAGACAAAAAGAATGTCCTTCCAGCTATATATCAGATATGACAAAGGGAAGTAACTTTTTACATATTAAATTTCCTTTCTTCCTACCAGGTGGCAACTAGTATCCTGGATGTTTGCTCACTTAAATTACTTGTAGCTTTTAACATCGGAATTGTCTTTTGCAGTTTATAATAATGTTTGACCTTCCAGCATATCTTGCAGTGGTATAGTAAGTCAGAACATTTATATACCTGGAATATACAACATTTTGGGGCATTTTTTTGAGGTAAATTCAGGTATTTATCCATTTTTTCCCCAGTCATTATTATTGATATGAATCAATAACACTATATAGTTTTCACCAAAGTACTTGTAATGGGTTAATTACACGGCTATTGAGTCCACACAGTACTGCAAGTTTGCCTACTTAAACAGTTCTATAATTTGTTGTTTACACTTTGTTTTGTTTTTTCTTTTTTTTCTTCTCAGAAATGTCAGTCAAATACAGAAAGTGCAGATGCTTTAATGTCCTTGAGGACAATCACAAGACTTGCCTGCCCACAATTTTCTTCCTTACCCTCATGTAGTATGTGTACATTGTGTGAAGATAGCATTTGGTCAAATGTTGAGAAAAGGCAATGGAAGGTTCAAGAAGAAAGGGCACAAAATATTAGGCATCCATCCTAATTTCCAAAGCATTGGTGAGTTGTATGGGGGGAAACATTAAGATGACAGCCCCATTCCCAACATTGACATGTAAAACAGCCAACTGCAGTGATAGATAGGTCTATTACCACTGTAGTTACAACAAGCGATTCCACTTGTCTAGTGGCTGGTTCATCTACTTTCTAAATGCATCAATAGCATCTATGTGTTGAAGAAGTCTTTCACCAGGACATTCATTTGATGTGGGAGTTTCTTCAGCTTCTCTGTGTTTTCAGTGCAGTTGCTGACACAGCAACACCAGATTTAAGTTGTTTAGGTCATCAGAATATGATATCATTTCTAATCAAATAGTTGATGCTTCACTGGCAAGACAGGGAGTGGCTAGCAGTAGGAAGGACTTTGGAAGACCCAACAGTATTTGAAGTAACTATCAATACAGATGACAGTTTATTGGGAGGGTGGAACACTTGCGACCAGATTTTGTGAAGGTTAGGTGCAAGTGGATGCTGCAAGAGAAGGCTGTTTACATCGATATCCTGGAAAAGAAGGCCAATCCTTGCTGCCCATTCTTGGGTGGAACACATCCAAAGGAATTTATGATGATGGACAAATTTGATCATAGTGAACTACTACTTCATAGTGTGGTGGATGAGATCACCAGACAGCTGCATTATGGCATAGATGTACCTTTGATGGTGTACCCAATATCATATAAGCAAGTCTGGTCAGGTTCATTGTCCTGGCCAATTCGTTGTCGAGACAAGGCTAATGAATTTTCTTCCCATTCATCTTCCATCACCTGTTCATAATGAGGTTGAGCAACAAACTGCCAGCCTTCATCTCTTCAATACTGGATCCAGTGGTATGGGTTGTTGATGCCCTTTTAACTGGGTGTGTACCCCTGCAATATTTATAACTTGAAAACTAATCAGGAGAATAAGGAGCAGGGCTTTCTCCAGCTGCTGTTTATGAGACATGGCCTCACAAAGTAGCCACTGGTAACTGCCCATTTGTTTAACACTCTCCATTAAGGACAGCACAGATTCAGTCGAGGCATGACCTTGCAACATTCACTGGAATCACATGGAAATTTTTATATGGAGTCCGGTGCAGGTTCCTACAGTGATTGCCCTCACATTTGTATGATCACATAATCTTCATGTGTGCTGCCTTAACATTAGGATAATTTCATCTATTCAGTAGAGCAGTCATCATACTCCTGCAGGGTGATGTCAGCAGAGGTTGAATGCAGGGTGGTGCCAGCAGAGGTTGAATGCAGGGTGGTGCCAGCAGAGGTTGAATGCAGGGTGATGCCAGCAGAGGTTGAATGCAGGGTGATGCCAGCAGAGGTTGAATGCAGGGTGGTGCCAGCAGAGGTTGAATGCAGGGTGGTGCCAGCAGAAGTTGAATGCAGGGTGGTGCCAGCAGAGGTTGAATGCTCAAGCATTTCTTCTTCCTCTTACCTTTCTCCTAATGTTAATATCATCGGGTATTGTGTTGGATGGTGAAAGAAAATATTATGTTTTCTCTGAAAATACTTGTTTCAAGCTTGAACTAATAAACATCTGGGATATGAATGGCCACCTAGTAGGAACAGTTGATGAGAATTACTTCCCTTCAGAAATAAGTTGTACAGTCAAAAAGATGTTTTTCATCTTTCAGGTAGGGTTGGACTTGGAGGTGGTGCAGTGTAATTTACCAATGTTAATTTGATCTGGTAATTATTTTCAAACAAAACAATACTTTTAAAAATATTTAATTGTTTGGGAGAGTAGTTTCATAATGTTAATGTTATCTGGAAAGTATTTACAAACATTACATAATTTACTAAAGAATGTAATTTCTTTATTAAAATACATTTTCATGTTGCCCATATTGTTTGTAAGTAAAGATTACCTCATGATCATAACTGAATTAAAGCTAAGGTTTTATGCCTTTTGTTGTTGAAGATCTACTTTTTAATGAGATAACATTTTATATGGTTTTCCTAGTTGTTACAAAGGTTACCACGGATTTAAAGACCAATTGAAATATGATTGTTCTGTGCAAACAGTAGACATTTTTCATCCCACAGATACATTTATGGATGAAACTTGTATTTTTTCTCTTATTTATTCTGAAATGTATCAATTCACAATGTGTATCTTTTTATAGGAATAAATCTTTGATGTTTTGAAAAATGTTTTTTTTTTATTCTTCCTTTAATGGATTTGCCTCTGAAATGTAATTGGGGGCATTCATCTAATATCGCAACATGTGTACGATTGTGTTTTCCAATTCAGAAGCATTATGTATCTGCTGTCTTTCATCACCTGACTTATCTGAGATCATAGTGCACATGAACTGGCATAAACCTCGATTTCCATCATCATAATCAAGATTAGCATTATTTAACATGTAATCATCATGAAATGTACAAAAGTTGATGTGGAAGTTCCACCAATTAGACATTTTGCACATACCAATCTAGCTAAAGGCATAGATTTCATTATGAAATTCTGAGTCAAAAACATCATTGTTTGTAATTGTATATTTTATAAAATACATGTTCTCATTATTATTTATGAAAGAAAAATCCATTTTGAATCAAACCATTTTGTCTGTCTCTCATTTATGGGGAATGAGTTCTGTAAAATCAGAATTTGAAGTTGTTAGAGAAAGATTTTATTGATGCCTTAAGTTTCAAAGTACTTATCCTCTGAGGAGTCTCACTTCTTAGCAAGGTATGAACAAGTGGACTATGGCATTGAAGGATTTGAGACAATAATACAGCTTCATGGAGCCAGTAAGAAAGCTGGCAAAGCACTGATTAAAGAAAGCGAGACATTGGGAGAGTTCTTGTAAATGAAAAATCTTATTTTGGAGCAGATATCCAAGAGACAACTCCTTTGAGCTTTGGAAAATAGTAAATAACAAACATAAAGAACAATTGTTTTGCTTGATGAAACTGACTAAGCTAGCTATGCACATGCCTCTTTAGACAGCAGAGTGTGAAGGGGGGGTCACAGCAATGAACAATATTCTTACACAGCTTTGGAACAGATCAAGCTCAAAAACAATAAACACATTGATGCTTATACTGCAAGATGGACATCATTTTAAAAGTTTTATTTTGATACCAACCAGGTGGAGCCCAGCTAGAGTGGAGCAGGAAGAAAGAGATGGATACTGAACTATCCATTTCCCCACCCCACCCCACCCCACCCCGATATTTCTTCCCTTGCCCTTATTTTAATGATAAGGTGGGAAATTACCATCCCCTTAATAAAAAATCCTGATTTAAGAGTGGTGATTAATTGGCATTTACACATAAGGGTGGTGCTTAATTGCCATATCCACATTATAACAGTGGCAATTAATTTCCATATCCACATAAAAGTGGCAATTGATTGCCATATCCACATTATCAGATTGGTGAATAATTACCATATCTACATTATCAAAGTGGTGATTAATTACCTTATCCACATACTGTCAAACCTGTCATGAAAGACCACTGCTATATGAGACCACACTTTCAATGCACACATTTAGTGGTTGTATAGCATTGTTGCCTGATTTGAGAGACCATAATTTGTTGGCAAAAGAGGTGTTCTTTTAAGACAGGTTCTAATGTAATTGCTATATGCACATTACAAGAGTGTCAGGTATACTTAAAGGGTTTATGGTGAGGAATCTAATTATTTTTTCAGAGTACTGAATGTGCTAATTTGCAGCAAACAGCCAGTGACCTCAAAGGAAGACTAGAATTGGCTGAAGTATATGCTCAGCAGTTGTCAAATCAAAACGAACACAGTCAGGAATCCCTGCAAATAGTGGAAAAGTTACAGAGAGAACGAGACCAATTATCATCACAAACACATCAGGTGAGATATAAAGATTTGTAGCTCACTTTTCCTGCTACTGGAAATTTACTTATTACCTTTGTTTTGGAAAAGGTGAATATTTATTTAGCTCACATGACCATAAGCCATGTGAGCTTAGAGTTGCTGCCAGGGTCCATTGTTTGTTTGTTGTGTGTTGTCTGTGTCGATTGTGTGTTAGTTGTGTGTTGTCTGTGTCGATTGTGTGTTTCATGCTTCATCCGTCATTCATCTCTCTTGATGCTGCCAGGACATGCAAATGTGGAGTGTATGCAAAATTTTGTATGAATTCATGTACTTTGAGAGCAAAGATGTGTGAGAACTCATGCAAATTAGTTTTAATTATTCAATTTTTATTTCGCTGTTTACCCTTATAGTGCTTATTGCAGCATAAATTACACTGCTGATATAGATATTGCTGTGACATCTGTCTCTTTTCAGATAGGTAACTGTTTACAAATCTGAATTCTCCAGCTTGACATAAATGGCTTTTCAGCTAAATTTGCCTCGGAATAAGTATTCTTTTTGTAGTTTGAACTTCAGCAAGGAAGTTTTACCAATACTTGTTTGAAATGTGGGCTACCTAGAGCACTAAAATGGCTTATTTACATTATGGTTCATCTTCAGGTAACGATTTTATTTGAAAAAACAATTGCTGCTGATAGTGACGATGATATTGATTTTAAAAGTTATAAAGTGTATCCGATTTTTGGAGCTTCAGAAGCGTTAATGAAGAAATCAGTAAGTGATTTTTAACCCAAAAATGATGTTAAATATTATCAGACATTAATGCTGGATGAACAAAAAATAGCATCCAACCCCTCTTTCAGCAATATTTTGAAGTTAAAAGTTGAAAAGACAGAATAGTAAACCCAATTAAAATTCAGCCATGACAGAAATTTATAGAGTATAACAAGCTGTGAGTTTTATGAATGTTGAAATGTAAGATAATCGATTTCTTTTAGGCATGCTATGGTCAATGCCATATAGCATGAGGAAATTTCTCATGCTCCTACGTGAACTGATTATGTCACATAAACCAATGACAAGGAAATAGCTGGCATCAGTTTACATGGCATAGGGAAGGGAAACTTGAGGATGACAAGAGAAAAAGAAAACGAACCAAAATTCCAAGACATCTTCTTAAGGAAAGAACCAAAAGGATGGATTTTTTTTTCTGTCAAAAATATAAGAAATATAATCATAAGTATTTTCCTCCTCAGCAAATTAAATTTGGTATGCAGATACCATATATATATATATATATATATATATATATATATATATATATATATATATATATATAAATTGGTTGCCAAAGATGTGATACAAAGTCATTAAAAGCTTGTTTTAAATTAAGTCTGCATTTAGCATTTTCCCCTCTCCCCCAACATATGTGGAAATCTCGCCATGTTTAGAAAATTCCTGACAGCATCACTGTATTATTGATCAAATAAGAAATCAGACATAATTACCATATGTTAGTGAGTAATTCTATTTTAGAGCAGAACTATACAAAAGATAATACCTTTGAGCTGTGGAAAAGTTTACATAACAGACATGAAGTACAGTTTCCTACCTTGTTCAAGCTGTCGAGTGTTTTGTGCATGGACAAATAAAACCCAGAGTCTTCCAGAGAATTTGGAGCAGAAAATAAAATCATTCCATGAATGCATAAAGGCCAGGAGAGAAGATAATTTTATTGGCAGTATGATCATTGACATAGATAAAATTCCAGTGTGCTTTGAATTCATTATTGGATTAAAAGGGATTAAAAGTGTGAGAATTTGTACAACTGATACAGATGAAAAAAAGTCTGCAGCAGGAGATGTGTTGCCTCCAATGATAATTTTCATGATGTAAGGAGCTAAAAACTATTCACGCACTGAAAGGATGGACCATACATGTGCAGGAGAAGGGTTGGGTTGATAAGATATTACTGAATTGGATTAAAGATTTTTATCTTAAGTTCAAGGAATAATGATTTTTATCTAAAGTACAAAGTTCAGTATTTTATAAAATAAAAATTGAGTGCATTTTGTGACATGGAATTTTTGAAGGATTTAAATTGTGTCACACATCTTATGACTTGAAAAGAAAGAACGATGTGTATCAGAACATACTATAAAAAAAACTTACTTAAAATATGTATGGTGTCTAAAAGAATATGGTGTCATATAATATACAGAAAATACAGCAATCCGGGATGGATAAGCATATGATCATGGGTGTTTGGTGAAAGACTATTTATGATGTTTATATCTGGTCCTCAATGAAAATGGTACCAATCTGATATCTAGTATTCCTATAATAATCTTCTTTTTGCTACTTATTATGTTAATTTGATATGGTTATTATATTTCTCTGAGAATATGATAGGGAAATGATGTTTCTCTGAGAATAATTGCATGATGACATTACTATTAAGCCCTTCCATACCTCTGTGCAGTGCTTTAACCAGTAAGCATTGAGTATATGGGTAGCCCCCTAGCGGTGGAAAGGTCGGGTAATTTGATAGTTTCTTTCATTTGTATGTATGTTAAATATATGGGAAACATGATACAGGAGATCTGGAATCAGGAGACAGTAGTTTATTTCCTTACACTATTGGCAGTCGGCAAGTATTCTTTGAAAAGCATATTTTCCCCACCAAAAGGTAAGTTTTAGAATTAACCCTGGGTAAGGGATATTATTGCTTCAACACGAAGAATCATAGAATCATTGGTTGCTAGATATTTAAATTTTTTTGCAGTACCCAATTCTGTAAAAATTGATATCATACAAATTTATATCAATTGATATCATACAAATTGATATCATGTAAATTGATATCGTACAAGTAATAGTAAATTTACAGTAAACTGCATCATCTAATTTTAGTAATCAATTAATTTGTCTACTGGATGTCTTTTCTAAACTGATGCTAATTTTAAGATATCCTGATGTTTGTATGATTGGCGTAAAACTTGAATTTCAGCCAAAATCTTGGGCAGAAATTGTATTTGCTTAATTGGTCATTTCACTTATCCTGACCAATTAATGACCAAATTAGCGAATGAGACCTAATTACTTACATTTGCATTTTTAGGCTGCACTTTAAATCAATCTTAAGCTATCAGATTAATAAGTTTTTCTGTTTGTTACTAGCTTTCTATTTATATGGTTACTCATTTTAAAATTTTGAAGTTTCACTGACTTCATGAAATACTAGATAAATTCTTTAAATTTTTGGAACATAATTTTGTTGATTGAAAACTAAAAAAATCATTCACTGAAACAAAAAATATGTTAATTTTGTTTCCTGTTGCAGCTCTCTGAGATATTACAGCAGGTAACAGCAGAAAGAGACCAATTGTCATCACAGTACAAGGACTACATGGAGCAACTTCAGTATCAAAATTCTCAATTGTCACAACAGGTAATGCCTAGAAAAGAGCATGTATGAATCCACAGAGTAAAATACATGAAATGTATTTTGCTGAGTGATATGTGGAGCTTAACAAGAAATGACCCAATAATGATTGGACATAGCAGGAAGGGGGTCCGATGTTTCAGTTTCCACAGAATGTGAAATTCCTGTAGTCAGTTTAACAATACATGTTCACATAAATATATATTTTTGGGTTTATGTGGACATAATACAATCTCTTTAAACATCAAACCCTTTTTGTACGAAAATTCCTTATTCTACATCCACACTCCATATTTAATGAAGAAAATAATTGTCATAACTAGCAGTTTTAAACTGATGTTGAATGTCTTTGTTTCACATTCCAGCAAAATGTTTATGATGGACAAAACAAATGAGTGCCATCAAGCTGAGATATTTTAATACGCAAGTCTGAAGAGTTATCGGTGCATATGATTTTATGACTGGGCAGTGAGGCAAGCTTCTCATTGATCAAGATTGCTTCATGCTTTGATAGTACTCAAAGCAAGTGGATCAGGAAGAATTAAAGATTGCAAGTGACAATGACTGAAATACTGAGAATTGAGAGATTATAGAAAAGTGAGAAAGGTCACATGATCTCAACCCAGGGAAACCATAAGGTGCCTTTCTAGGAAAGTTGGAGAAAAATACTTTTACATAGTAGTTAGGAGAGAGGTGTATGTCATCAGAACATTATGATTTTTAAGCTGTCAGTAGATTTTTTTACCTACAATTCATTATGCAAATATTTCTAATAAAATTTGTAAGTATGGAGATAAAGATCATCCATCATAAAATCTGATGAATTCTTGCTTGTCAATATAAAGACTCATTGATATAAAATTTTAAATTTAAGAAGTTGATTTAAATCCTTTGCATGTATTCTTGCAGTAAAATAATTCCACAATTTGTAGACAAGATTATTAAAAATCTCAATTTTAGGGATAATTGTTAGCTCCTGTAGTCACAATGACCAGAAGAACTAGTGGGATGGCTTGTTTTTTATCATCCATCCATCCATCAGTACTACATCTAACATCCAGAATTGCCAAAATGTCAGCCATCATTACAATCTGACATTGCTGCTTGTTTTAATTGGGAAGTCTTATCAACATGGAGGTTTTCACAGGAAGACTTCCAAGGCTGTCTCATTAGGCCTAAAAGAAAATAACGTTAATATGACATCCAACATGCCCACTATGATGGCCAGATACCGGTGAATTAGTCTATTAGTTGCTGGTTTATATTGGCTTGGCGATTTAGACTAGTTAACAGTGAATCAGTCTCATAGCTGACTAGTTAATAATATTGTCTGGCCAGTTTTGTATATTGTGGTGTTAACAGAATATCCATTGAATTTTATAGAAACCTGGGGATAAAATAACCAGTTTGTTAAAGTTTGTATTGAGCTCTGATGATGTTTATTAATGACTGCATACATTTCTTTTGATAGCTTCAGAAACACAGTTGTTCTGTTTCAGATTTCCGCCTTGACAGAAGAAAGGGAGCAACTAATCAATAGGCAGCATGCACTAGAAAGTTCTGTGCAAAAATTACAACAACAGATAGGTATGTCAGTCATTTCACCTTAATCAGTACCATAACTTTTTTTTTATTGGCTTGTAATAATGTGCATTATGTTTCTTATAGACTTATCATAATATTCAATAACGTTTGTGACAGGCTTGTAATAATGTACACAGAAGTTTGTGGTTGGCTTGTTAGTGGTTATTGATCTATTTTTAATGGTACTTTTAACATTAATTGATGTATCATGCTTGTTGAAATTGGAGCAAAGTGCTTTTCCCAATGACATTCTAAAACATCCCGCCCAGGCTGACCTTGATGGGTATTGAACCCATGACCCTTGGACTTTGAATCCAACTCTTAAGCAACAGAGCTGACAGTTTCCCAGAACATACTTGTAATAAAAACTATGTGTCCAAGATCTAAATTCTTAAGGATTAGACAATTTTTTTGGTTTGTTTTTGAACATATTATTTTTGCCAAGATAGTGTGTTTATGTGGACTAAATGTCACAGGATTTGCTCATGCTTTTGTCAACCAGTATATGTGAAAATATCTTTGAACATATGAGAAAAATTCTTGACAAAAATATGATGATTTTAAATTATACATGTCTTTTTAATGAAAGACATTTTAGACAATTGGAAGTACCAATATTTACAGAATGGCTCTTTCCAAAGAGTAAATATCTTTTCAATTACAAGGCAAATAAATTGAAGATAATGTAATGCATGCTGCACCTTTGTACGTTATGGGATCAGATTAAGTTGCAAATATCACTTTGTGATTATTGTCAGTAATTTGATTTTTAATGGTATCTCTTTCACAAAACAGGTCAATAAGGTTTAAAAAAAAAACAAGTTTTTTGGAGGGAGAATATAGATTGATACTCAATGGTTTCTTAACACTAACTGTACAGTTCAGTGTCAGTTTTAACATGTTACTTGTGAAGTACATTTAAATCTTGTATCAAAAATGTTACTTTGTATTTCAAGGATTTTACTTTTTTTGTCTTTGCTTTGTGTACCTTTTCATGAAATACCTAAACTTGCTTAGCAGTGTATGATCAGAATTACCTTCAAGTTTTAAAATTTGAATGCAAGTCATGCATAAAAGACCTTTAAATTACAACACTGTGTAGTTTAAAAATATGAAAATATGATTGTAGTTTTGAAGTATAAAATTAAAATTGGTGATTTTATGTGTAATTTCTAACTTGGTTCAAAGAAAGCATTAGAACTTGTGTCTTCATGCCATGATCCAACCAGCCAATTGCGTTTTTCAAAATGTTGAGGGATTTTCTTATTAAGATATATCAGACTAAGATATCCTTCTCAAATATTTTGGCAAAAGTTTGTTCAATATTGATGGTAGGCTTACCATCTGTTTATCATTGGATAGATTAAGTAAAATATTTTGTTCAACAAATTGTGCATTAAATATCTCATGGTTTGTTGTGTGTATATAAGTAATATTTACTATTATTAAAACTAAAATTTTAAAGTCCTAATTTCCTTAGATTGTTTGTATCCTCCAGTCCTGAATTTGTTAGATGTTTGTAACCCACAGTTCTAAATTTCCTAGATGTTTGTACCATACAGATCTAAATTTCCTAAATCTTTGTGCCCCCCTAGTCCTATATTCCCTAAATGTATGTATCCCACAATCCTTAATTCCCTGGAACTTTGTATCCCACAGTCCTAAACTCCATAGATTTTATAACCAAGAGTCTTAAAGTCCCTTAATATCTGTAGCCTCCAACCCTAAATTCATAAAATGTTTGAAGCCCAGTCCATACATTTTGCAGATGACCCATTGAACTTTCAGATTATTGGCCATCCATTGTCCCATTGGTCAGAACTGTATCCAATGAAGCATTAATTTATTTAATTTTTAGAATTTTGATTGCTGAAAAGCAAATTAGCATTAGAAATATCATAAATGTTTGGAAAACAGCTCAACCATGATATCTCTGTCAATTGAATTTAAAAGAAAATTGTGTGGGCATTATCTTTAGATAAGTAACTAATGTTTTGCAAGTTCATTTCACATACCTCTTGCCCTAATGGACAAGTTACTTTAAGGCAGTAATGGTGACTGTAGTGGTATCATTATCATCATCATTTCTAATGTCCCATATTCAAATTATTACAAGTCAAATTAATGTCCCATATTCAAATTATTACAAGTCAAATTAATGTCCCATATTCAAATTATTACAAGTCAAATTAATGTCCCATATTCAAATTATTACAAGTCAAATTAATGTCCCATATTCAAATTATTACAAGTCAAATTAATGTCCCATATTCAAATTATTACAAGTCAAATTAATGTCCCATATTCAAATTATTACAAGTCAAATTAATGTCCCATATTCAAATTATTACAAGTCAAATTAATGTCCCATATTCAAATTATTACAAGTCAAATAGCTTCTTAAATAGTTGTTTTTATTCAACTAAAACTTCTTTACAATAGTTGAATGTGTGCATATGTACCAGATACCAGGTTTATTATTTGAATGTGATTTTAGCTCAACACTGTGAAATAACTCTCTCCATAATCGCATTATTTTTTGAGCAAGAAACTCTAGTTCAAGGTCAGAGTCACTATAGTTTTGCCAGTCTGTTGTTTTAATTAAACTATAATCACAGAACTTCTGGATTTTATTAGTCTGTCTATCAGACTGCCAAATTTGACGACCTCAATGCATCCAAAATATCGTATCAGATTTGGGGGTTTGAGCTCGGGGTTTATTGCTGGGAAAGTTTTGAGAATTCTTGACCATTGTCATAATAATGCCATTCGCAAATGAGGCTAATAATTATGCCATTATATTGTGTGGTACACTTGTACTATATTTCCAGAGGAGTCCAATTCTCAGAAGACAGAATTTGAGGAAAGTGTGAAGACCTCTACACTACAAGAGGCTCAGAGACTTCAGGCTGAGTATGATGAACTACATCAGAGACATGAAGCTCAGATCAGGGACAATACTCAGCTGAGCAGGTCAGTTGTAGTTAGAAACTGTATCCTCATTTTGTCTCCCTTCCCTTCCCTTCCCCCAAACAAAAAACTTCAGTATTGGATAGAAGTTCATGAGAATTTTCTGATAACACAATCATCCATTTGTTTAGCTTGTTTGGTACTAGTTCAAGAGAGCTTATGCTATGTATCTGGTATCATTGTCGAGTCATCAGCATTGTTGGTGATAATAGAAGTAGACCTTTTGTGTTAAGTTTCTTGCCAATAGTGTTATGAAATTTGAAAGATATGAATCTTTTAGAGTGCTACATCACCATACTAAAAGTAGTTTACTATAATGTGTTCAAGTTCTAGTGATTATGTGCACCTATTGTGTTTTTATGTCACTTTTGTTTGTATAATCATTAAACTTGTAGCTTGAGGAGCACTACACCATTATACCAAAAGTTGTTCACAATGTGACAGTTTTCATTTTTCAATGGTCTTTTATTTTAATTAAGTGTTAGTAACATTTTTACTTGTAATTAAGATTTATTTGTGCATGCATTGTCTGGTGCAGTGTAAGGAATACTGCAATACCATTGGCAAAAACCATAACTAGTGTAGTGAAGGGAGTACTGCAGTACCATTGGCAGGAACCATATCCAGGACAGTGCAAGGGGTAATACAGTATCACTGGTGTGAACCATGTCTAGTGCATATAACATCTAGTATAATGAGTAGACAAATCCTGCTGTCTACTGACAACTATAATTTTGTATTTTATGGAGTCCATTTCGCTGTTGATATCTGTTAAAATGAGATTCTGCAAAATCTGTTCTATGACAAATGAAATAATGATTACTGTTAATGTATTTTTGCTTTCTACCAAGGGAACTATATACATAAAGTGTTGTCAGGTGGGAATAGTATCTGAGTTGAAAACGATATTGTAGAAGAAAAAGGAAAAAGAAAATAACAAAGTTATTTCACATCATGCAGTTTGATATAATATGACATTAGGACATGGTGATATCACCAACGGATTGATTTTATAATTGGTGGCAAGTACAATATGTTGGAGCCGAGAGGATACACTTACTGCCCTAAAACAAACCCCTTTATTAACCAATAGGACCTCTTTAACTTTTATTATTATTACAGATTATTGGAAGAGAAAGAAGAAAGGATCTCAGATTTGGAAAGTCGAATAGAACAGATGGGCGAGGAGGCAGGCGATAAGACTCAACTTCTTGAGAGTATTCAGAGTGACAAGACAGCTCTCAGCCGTGCACTCACACAGAATAGAGAACTCAAAGTACAGTTAGCGGAACTGCAGAATGGTTTTGTCAAATTGGTAATACGCTTTGATGATTCAAGATTTCTATAAGTTGGTTTGCTTGGAAACACCAGTGTCTTTGCATCCATATGCTTTTCAAAGAAAAGATTGGGATTGTGTTGTCCTGTTCATCAGTGTGCATGTTTCATATACAACTCCTATACTGTTAAAATAGAGATTATAGATTACTGACTTTGGGATATGACATGGAGGGTAGTTTGCACTGTGGTTTTATGATCTGAATCCATTCCCTGGTCACAAAGCTTGGAGGGTAGAGATGTGTGTAAGCATATATTTGTTAGTGGGATGGGGTTAGTTATGACAGAAAATTTTGAAAATGATGCTGCTTTGCTGCAGTCTTTTAGTGTTTTATGCCCTACAGCAATATGGGTATATATTTATATAATGTGACCATTGTCACTATTTGTTTCATTAGTTGTGCATTTGGGTGGTGGGGCATTTGTGATCCATAAACACATGTTTAGTGTTACAGGATAATCTATATTGCCTTATTATGTAAACTTTTGCACTTTCAGAGCAATGATAACATGGAATTGTTAACAAAACTACAGACAGAAGAACATTCTTCAAAAGAGCTGATGGCCAATCTAGCACGTCAAGAAGATGAGATAAAGAAAGACAGAGAAGCGGTAAGAACTAATTACTACATTTCATTAAAGCACATTATGAGCATAACTGGTCAGAGACTAGAACAACTTGTGTTCATTGTTGATTTCTGTGTCCTGTGCTATAAGTTTGTTATTGCTTGTATAGTGGCTTGTAGAGTGATGAAAGGCTTGCCATCAAACTATCATCCAAAGGTCCGCCACATCCAGAAATGAAATAGATGCCCCTTGTACATCCAGTTTAACCACCATCTTTAAAATCCATCTATTGCTATTCCTTCTGAATAGATGTTTCATATTGACATGTGGTTTACAATAAAAGACAGACTGATGTCATGATGATCCTAAATGAAATTGTGCCAATCTGATGCCCACACAATCCACCATGTAGGTCATCTTGATATCGCTGTTTCATCTCAATAAATGGTCCTGGCAATATTGGCTTTTCACCAAAAGACAAATAATGTATAGTTGGTCCTAAATGAAAATGCTAGCCACAACAATCTTCAACAATTTGTCGTGCTGCTTGACCGGTATTGGATTTTAAGGATGTCCAAAATGGGAATGTGCTGATTAAACCATCTCCTTGGCTTGCTTTTTGTTATTGATTTAATTGTTGTAGTATTATGGCTTGCTTTTTGTTATTGATTTAATTGTTGTAGTATTATGGCTTCTTTTTGTTATTGATATAATTGTTGTAGTATTATGGCTTCTTTTTGTTATTGATTTAATTGTTGTAGTATTATGGCTTCTTTTTGTTATTGATTTAATTGTTGTAGTATTATGGCTTTTTTTGTTATTGATTTAATTGTAGTATTATGGCTTGCTTTTTGTTATTTATTTAATTGTTGTAGTATTATGGCTTGCTTTTTGTTATTGATTTAATTGTTGTAGTATTATGGCTTGCTTTTTGTTGATTTAATTGTTGTAGTAATTTTTTTCATGATCTTGAGTTGAGTTGATTTGTCTTGTTTTTGGTGCTTTATGGCAAAGCAAAGTAAGTAGGTTACTTAGTTCAGAGATAGTTTAGAGTACAGTACCTTGTCCAGCGACTAACAACAGTTGCTGACCTGAGCTAATGCATTAGTAAGATTCAAATCTTGTCATGATTCAGGCATGCTACCAACTTAACTACTATGGCTGCATTGCCCATTAGTTGCCTCTTATAATGTTAGATGGTGCCTCAGTCGTATTCTCTATCCTCCTCCTTTAGGGAAGCCCAAATGGAACATTTGTTATTTTTGACCATTGCAAAATGCTTATTTTTGTCTCATTTTATCAGCAGAATTATAAAGCACTCTCCGTTTTGATCACTGCCATCTCACCTCTGTCTGTGGGGGTTTGAGTCTAAGATTCGGTGAATGTGGATATGTGAGAAAGCTTGCCAGTAGCTTCTCGTGGGTCTGTGGTTCTTTAAGCAAATTTCCCGGTTTCTTCCTCCACCATTAATACTGGCCGCCATGTATAGCCTATCATGTGATACGAAATGGCGTTAAGCCTCAGAAAAACAACAACAATCATCAGGATTAATTTAAAAAGTGTCTAGAGGAAGATCTATAAACTTTTTGTGAAAAACTGACAGTGGTTTAAATGTTATATTTAATCTTATTTTTAAATTACATAATTATTTCTTGCCATCAGTATTTTGTCATGCACATTCTCAAAACACTTTCAGAACATGTTACTCTTATGTTACAGTTAGCTCTAAAAGAATTGGAAATAAACAAGCTACAGCAAACAACTCATGAGGCCATGAAGGAAAAAATCCAGCGAGAACAGATCCAGGATCGATTACGTCATTTTGAAGCTCAAGCTCAGTTGGTGGACACATTACAGAAAGAACTGCAATCTGCACAAGTAAGTGAAAGATGTGAATTACAATCGTGTTAGTATATAATAAGCACCTAACTCAGACAGAGTATAGCCAGAGCTACTTTCACATGTTGTGCCAGCACATCCAGTCTACACTGTGTGATTTAACACAAATGTTGCAGAACTTGATCAGCAGATGCATTAAGCATGATCATTTTTGAAATGGTAGAAAATGTAACATTTTGACAAGTTAATTTTGTACATGGAAAGGGGTCCAAGGAATCTAGAGTCACTAAAACATTTTATAGGTGTTAATGTTTAGTTGAGTATCTGTTTTCATAGAAAAGTATAGACAAAATATCCTGTCACTAATTGTCCATGAAATAATAATTGATATAACAATTCATAATAAAATTTGCATAGTTTGGAGAAATAAATAAACAGGTTGTTTGTGAGAGAATGTTTTTTTTTCTTTATGATAGTTATTGAGATCACTACAACTGAAATGCTAACTGTGGATAATTTTTAGCAATTGATAAATGACTACAGATTTCTCAAGGACTTGTATTTTTATTTTATCATTTCCTTCAAAGTACTGCCCTTGTGCTTATTAAAATTGCCTTAGATTTTTCATTTTATCATCAACTGCAATTTCACTCATTGTGATGAGGTTATAATTTTCCCAAACCAAATTGAAAGACCCAACAAAATATTCGCCAAATATGATGAAGAAGTCTCCCCACACCTTTTTTTTTGTTTGCTGTGTTTCTTTCATATTGGCCAACAAAACTGTTTGATGAATCAACATCACTTCTGTACTCTGTTAATAAAATATTAGCTTTTACATATTCTCTCTTAACCCATAAAGAAAAATAACTGTAAAGCATTCTGTATTTTATCTCTGTACACAAACCTGTGCAGTATCCGGTAGCTGTAATTTCCACATAGAAGGTATTCATTTAAACACTGGTATTACTGAAAATAAAATCTCAAAAGTCCATTAATTAGGTCCATTCTTTCACACATATTTGCTGGAGCTGTAGTTATCTTTTCAAAATGAATTACTTTAATTGATGAGATTTTAAGGTCCAGTAATACAGCAATCTGATTTTCACCAGTGATGTCTTAATTTTTCTTATGGTCTAATTTTCTTGGGGAAGATTTGGCAGATGTACATGGAAAATTGTTATTTGAAGCAAACAACATTGCATCTCAACTGTTAGTGTGCTGTTTGTCATTCAGAATATATGTTTTGGAACAGACATGGTACTGAAAGTTAACTGAATAATATTTTTTTTTATCATTGAACTAAAGTATATTTAAGTATTATGTGTTCTACTTCATCGAATAGAAATGTAATTTATTTATAGAAAATTAACATGGACATAGGTAATCAAGGTAAAGGGGTTGTTTACAACCAATCAAATACAGTTAAGATTTACTTTTAAGAAGTATATCTGACTTGTAAGAACAGAAGGTTGTCATTTTATTGACCTTTTGATTCACCAATGAAGTTGAAGTTTTCATGTTTCTAATTTTGAATTTGGATTTGGATTTTTTTTAAACATAGCTTTAACAATTTTTCAGTCATATCACTATGATGTCTGCAGTTTGACAGTGTGGCAGTTTTTGGTGATATCTTGCACTGGGGCATCATGTCACATTATCCTGACACCAGGTCAACCAGTCCTAACACTAGCCTCTTAATGTTGAGCAGCAAATGAGGCAGCTGTTAGTACCATTTATATAAGCTTTGATATGACCCAGCCAGGGTTCAAACCCATGACCTCCCTCATCCAAGAAGGATGCTCTAACCACTAGGCCACCAGAGTGGTCTCATGTTTCTGAAAGGGAACAATGCCATTTGGAACATTTAATTGCTCATGATGTCTTTCCATAACATAAAATTCAATGCATTATCTCATTGGTTACTAAAACCAAGTAGATAGGAAATTTTGAAAGATTATCATCAGTGCATTTGAGATGTCTGCTTTATCTGAGACCTTAATCATATAGCTTTTACAACATCCATCTTACAAGTTTCAGTTAACATGTGGGATATTTGTCATATCCAAGACCATGATTTTGATCAAACAGTTTTGCCACCATGTATCCAATTGTTTATTATTAGGATATGGTGGATGCCCTGACAACACAAAACAGTGAGTTGAGAACAATGCTAATAAAAGCTACGGAGCCCAAAAAATCTGACCAGCAGGAGGAATATTCTCATAGAGAAGATGTGGTAAGTATTTTTATGTCTTCGCGCATCACTGATAACTAGGTATTATATTGCCACAGGCATCAAAAGAGTCAACATTAGTAAATTTGATTTAAAACCTTTGGAAATGAAAAATGTGATAGACGTGTTCACCATATACTGAACTACATTATACTGTGTGTGTGAGTGTGTGTGTGATTTAGATTTTTAACGTAGCCTTAACAATTTTTCAGTCATATCACTATGATGTCTGCAATGTGACAATTTATAGTGAAGTCTAGCACTGGGGCATCATGCCGTAGATATGTGGCATGATTTCCCACCCAGTCACATTATCCTGACACCAGGCCAACCAGTCCTAACACAAACCTCTTAATACTGAGCACCAAGTGAGGAAGCTGTTAGTACCATTTTTGTAAGTCTTTGGTATAGCTCCATTTGAACCCATGACCTCCTGGATTCGAGGCAGATGCTCTAACCACTAGACCACTGGAGTGGTTGGATCTACATTATATGCAGTGTTTCTACTAAATTATGCATGGTTCTTTTTGCCTTATGAATTATAGTTGGGAAGGGGTCTAAATAAGACTTCAAAACAGCATTCAATGTTACATCTTTATTCAAAATATGTTACCAAAATGATTTCTTACATCATTGTTAAAATGTGTTCCAGTCATTGAGTGGGATAAAGACAAATAAATTGACCAAACTTACTTTACAAATTAAAGTTTGTCATGAAAATGCATGATCATGTGTAATTTGAGACCCAGTGAAATTAACCACCCTCAAATGTGAACTCGTTATTTTGTTCATGACAACTTCATCAGAAACAAAGCAAACACAAGTATTGTTGACCATATCCATTGTATCTACATCCACATTTGTCTTCTTACAGATCATAAAGACATGTACCTAGACCATATCAACAGGCTCATTGTAGCAAATGTGATTTTAAACTGAATTCTTGGGATAATTGACATGTTGGGATTTCATTTACATATATTACATTAACATGTACATCAATGGCAAATGCTCAAAAATTCCATTTACATAATAAATGTCATCTATATATGTACTGTGGTAATTTAAAATGCAAAACAATTAACAGAAATAACAATAGAACCAGTAAACTTTTTCCTGTCAACATTTTACATTTTAACCATTTTAAGGGATTCATCATTTCTGAATTCAAAGTAAGATTTTTTTTAAAACTGGCACATTTTTCAGTAAATCCCATTTATACATCTTAATGCCTTGGGCTCAAAGAGGAATATACTTATAAAATAAGAAAATAACTGATAAGCACTATTAAATATTGGAACTATAGGAGATAACCCCTAAGACAAGCATACTTAAATCCTTAAGATAATCAGTCAGTGCTCTGTAATGGTTACCTTTCTTGTAACTATGTTTCATCATTGTAATAACCAAAATGTGATCCAGCATTTCAGCAGAAGTGAATGAAATACTAAACAATATAACAAATGTACTCTTCAGTGTAATTTATCTGCATGTGATAAAACATACAAGCATACAAGCTGCATGGCTTTTAAAACTACCGTCTGTTAAAGGAATCTCTTTTAGCACCTTTGTATTATAAAAAATGAATCCCCTCACTAACTGGATTGGTAGAGCAATCAGAGCAATACCTTATGGACATACCAATTTTTAGTGTAAAATTTTTAACAGGTAATCCTTCAAAAGAAAATGTGTGTGTGTGTGTGTGTGTGTGTGTGTGTGTGTGTGTGTGTGTTAGAGATAAAACAGCTTGATGTGAGGATATGTGCTGCGAGTAAATAAATTTGTCATTTTTAATGGGGCAAAAATTACTTGTTGATTTCTGAAAAAAAAAACATTTTTACTATCTAAAATAAAATAAAGTGTATAATAGTTTTGTTAAAATAATTAAAATTTTCATGCAGCCATTCCAAACTTTAAATTTAAAAAAAAACTCCAAAAGACTAACACTATTTTGTCTCATCATCATTGCTGGACTAATAAAAGTCATTATTCCTGGTGAGGAAAAGGGGCTGTCCATTTAGTATATGCAAACAGTTATTCCCCCACCACACCCTAACGTCTTGTTGCATAGGGTAGTTAACTGGTTTGTATTTTGAATCAAACAGGAGTTTCTTTAGTAGTGTGACCTCCATATTTGCATGGGTGAGTCCATGTTTTCCAGCAACAGATGTGATCATTTACTGTGTTTGATAATGTCACTAATTCTGTAAATTTTTGAGTAAACATTTTTATTTGTTCATTATTTTTAGAAATATTAAAACTTTACATTGCAAATATTGGATGCAGATGACAGTTTTGACTGCCATGCATGATCCATTCTTGAAACCAGAAGAGGACACAAGGCTTGTCTAGTTGCTCACAGTTTACTTATTAGTTTTATATGTAATATAAAAAAAACCTTTAAGGGAGAACACTTCTTTTGACATGATTTATATGGCCATGATCACACCCATTTATTATGCTGAATATTTGACTGGCCTCTCATAGGAAAATAAAAAAACTATGTATTACACCTGTTTAAAACTTCTTTCCATTTTAAAATTGGTATTTAGGTACAAACAAATTGGAAGGTTTGAAAATACTATAGGTTGTTTTGTTGTCTATGGCAAATAGATTTTATTGTAACTCTAATAAAATTTTTGTCATTACGTGTGTATGTACTTCTTGGTCTTTTCCCCATTCCCACACAGACTTTATTCCCCCCTCCATGTGTATATACAAAATGGACAGTCACTAACAAAGCAAGGCTTAATACAAAGCCAGCATAATATTCATGCTGAAACTAACACATAGGTACTCAAAAAAAGACCCCTAGTGCTTCAATTATGTTGATTAATAAGGAAAATAAAAACTAGGCATGGAATATAAAGCATCAATTATGTTATATGCTATGTTTATTTTGGAGATGATGAACATAACAAAAAAATTGGTGTACTGTCAAATGTTTAGTAACTTGATATAAAATCTATATAAAGTCATCAATGTTTTAATTCATCCTACTACAGTGGTATAATTGTGCTTAAAGTTTGTGGAGAAAATGAGATGGCAGGATATAGAGTGGAAAGTTGTAATAATCATCTACTTGTATATGAGCCACAACTAAACATGTTGTTATTAAATACTTGCATGGTTATGACATTCTCCAAAGAAAATAGGAACCGTTACCTATATAAGAATCTGAAGCATCAATAAATAATCCAACACATTTTGACTTAGATCACCCAAAGTTACTTTTTAATTAGGTATATATAGTATCATTTCTATGCAGAAATAACTGGAAGATTGAATGAACAATCATCTATTATGCACAAACCCATTGGTCAAGATAATCTTCTTTTTTTCGTTCTATAACTATGACTTTCTTACCATATATTGCCACTTATTATAATAGTTTCATTTTTTCTTTGAAACTGTCACAGTAATTAAACAAACTTAATGCAACTGAATCCAGCAAGTTTATTTAAAGTGTCACATCAGATACTTTGTGCAACATGCAACAGTAATGACAGTATTATTATGCTCTGCTTCCATTGCAACTTTAAAGTGCCATCAATTAGATTTTTCCTCAGATAACCATTAAACAGTCAGATTTTGTGAAGCTGAACAACCTTACCATACTGTGAGGTAGGAGGTAGAAAGTTGATAATGTTAGCTGGTTGCAAGGTAATTGTCAGATTGGTTTTACAGAATGGAGGTTGCAATTTGATAGTGGTAGCTATGTTCTGTATATCTATATTATGTATATGTGTATTATCATATGTTATTATAGTTTGTAAGGGTTATTTAGCTAATAACATTGAAGTACTAATTAGCCTCAATCATTGTAAGTTTGCACTTTAAAGATGAGTCATTCTTGTATGTTGCATAAATTTATTCAGAAAGTTCCAAGGTTGAGTTGTACTATTATCCAGGTAAACATCACATGATCTAAATTTCAGGATTTGAGTTCTTGAATAGACAGGCTAACCTAGTTTCTGATCTGTGAACATCTGATCTAATTTACTAATTCTGATCATTCTAGAATTATTATGTCTTTTTAAGTTGTACTTATTTGAGAGGATTCATTTTTTTAATTCAACCATTTGTTAATTCAATCAGTTGTTAAAATTACAGAGTATTTGAACTATTCCAAATTTGGAATAATAGCTTATTAAAGAGCAACTGTTAGTTCATTTTAAAGACATTATGGGATGATGTAAATTTGATTCATTTAATAATGTTGTTACACCATTACATTAGTAAACATCATTCGGAAAACTGGAACTCATTTGGATTACTGGTTGCTTTTTGACTTGATAGAACAGTTAGGACAGTGTTTCAATTTATAAAACTGGTTGGTTTTGCTCTCTTTTTTTTGTTTGAAGGCCATAGATTTGTAACAACTGACTGCCAGAAAATTGTTAAATTGGTTTTACTCAGAGGAGATTGTCAGGGAAGATAATTTTAAACCAGCTTACAAAGGTCAGATATGAGCTTAGAATTGTGGCCACCATATTTCATTGTTCATACTGAAGGTTTAACTTCTTGATGTTGACTGACACATTTTCAAAAGGCACCTAATTTTCTTTCAGTGAAGAAACATAAAGAACTGTATATGACCAACATGGTACTTATATAATGCCATATTTGGAACATAATTTGTTGCTCATTTTGCTGCCATTTCAGATTGATTCCCTTCAGGCTACTATCACCCAGCTGGAATCGGAGAGGAATCAAATGTTTCAGAATCTAAAGGAGCAGAGAAACCTGTCCGACCAGCTTGGAATCAAGATTGCAGACCTAGAAGAGGAGTTAGTCCAAGCAAGTAAGTCTCAGCAGGCATGATCAGATATTTAAAGTACAGGTTGATGCATCAGAGTAACCAGAGAGACAATCTGTAAGAGTTACCTCACAATTCATTTAGCTGTTGTGAGGTTGGAAAAAAAACTTTTTGGCTCTTTCATTTGTAAATCCCAGGTTTATAAATCTGGTAAAAATGAGAATAATTCATAATTCAGCTGCAAAGCACACAACATATCCCTTTGAAGGAGGTCATAATTAGTTTTGCATTTGAGGGATAAGGGTTGCATGGAGAGATTTTCAATTTTTAGACTCATTATTAGTCAAAAAAATGCACTCATTCACCCCTTCATGTTAGTGTTGCCATGAAGTGTTGCTGGTTTTATGACACTTTGCCTGAACCCCCTGCAAGTTAGGCAATATGGGACAGTCCCACTCTACTCTAGCTGGTTTTCATTTCACTATGCATTTACCACTTGCAATCTAGGCAGTATAGGATAATCACAGTGTGTTCTTGCTGCTTTTTATCCCACTTTGCCTGAACCCCCTGCAAGTTAGGCAATATGGGACAGTCCCACTCTACTCTAGCTGGTTTTCATTTCACTATGCATTTACCACTTGCAATCTAGGCAGTATAGGATAATCACAGTGTGCTCTTGCTGCTTTTTATCCCACTTTGCCTGAACCCCCTGTAAGCTAGGCAATATTGGATAATTCCAGTGCATTCTTGTGCATATAAGATGCAGCTGCTAATGGAGGCAGGAGCAATGCTTGGTATGCTTATGGTCAGAAGGGTGTGGGATTGAATCCTTTATTGGGTTAGCTTTGGTTGGCTACAGTGGTACATCCTAGATAAAGCTGAGTACCACATTATTTCAGAACATACTGCAGTAGGTACTGCTGTATACCACAATTATACAAGAGACCAAAAATTTAATGTTTTGGGGCAGAAGTTTGACACTTTTAAAACTGCTATCTGTCAACAGCTGGAAAAAAATATATTGCTCAGATTTATAGCACCAAGTTATATCCATTAAATTATTTGAAGAAAAAAGAGAAATTGTCTTGAGATAAAAGCAAGTAAAATATATCAGTTCAAAAGAAATATTTGGGCACCTCCCCCTGCAAAAATTAGATGGTGAGTACCTTTTAGTTGATGCATTTGCTATGTGTGTGTTAATTTAAGCTTAAACTTTAGCTGACACCTTCTAAAAGACATTTTGCTGACATTAGAGAGTTTGTTGATGAAAATGGGAAGAGCAGTCACCAAAGCCTTCAGTTCACTGGCTACACAATTGATATAATAGGCAAAGAAACTTAGAGTGGGATGCCAACACCCATGCAAGATATGTATCAGATAAGAACAGTGAACATATAATACACTTAATCAGAAAATGAGAAAGTTCTTATTGGAAATGAGAAATTACATAAAATTCAAACAAAAATAACTTCTTCCTGAAAAATTTAAGATGACTTGCAGTTTTATAAAGCAATACATGTACATAACAAACTAACATATGCTGTAAATAACCAAAATATTAAGCTGTTTATTTTATCCAAAAGTTTTCTAAAAGTTAAATTGAGTCCAATTATCTTTCACAACTTCCCATTTGAGTACCATGTTAATATATATGACATGTATCAGATGTTTTGAATGGATTATAAATATAATTATATTGGTAATAGTCTTAATTAATTTGTGATTAATACAACTGTTTTGCGAAATTATAATTTGTGGAAAAAAAATTTGTCCAGAAAAATGAAAGCATTTTGTTAATATCATTAAATTTATAAAAAACTCTGCTTTGACTGAAACTGCCAAAGTACCAGCACAGTGAACAAGTACCATGGTATGTACCATATGAACAAAATACCACAGTAAATGGGTACAGTCCTACACAGTTATATCGACATCACTTATGCCGACAAGTCTCCTACCTCGACATAAAAGCAAAGTCCTGGTCCCTTGGTCTACTATTACCACCATAATTGTCATGCTTATGTCGACCGTTAAGATAAAAAAAATAAACGTATATGTTGACAGAATCCCTTGGACTCAATTTGAACAAATCCATTGTTGTCTTATCATTTATGTCGACAAGCTGCCAGTTCCTACCCATTCTTTGTTCAACAATTAGTTGATCTTGCCACCAGACTTTAATTTTACTACCTTATCATTTATGTGGACAAGCTGCCAGTTCTGACATGTACATTATTCAACAATTAGTTGATCTTGCTGGCAGGCTGTAATATCGTGGTCAGATATATAAAAAAAACAGGCATAAAAACAGGCATTTATTTGGTCCCATAAAGTTGGCCTCTCGTGGCAACTTAATTAAAAGCAATGAAATCTGATCTAATTCTTGCATTTTCTAAATTGATCAGTAATTAAATTAGGTTTATTGTGCTGTGAAAGTTTTGCTTTTTAACTTTATTTTTATTTATGATGACTACCAATGGCAGTGTAAATGCACGTTAAATTTACAGTCTCTGGAAACTAAATATCTAGGAAGTTAAGGGTGGGGAATCTTGCATAGATGTCTAAAAATTTGTAAATGTATTGAGCTGACATTGTTACAATATTGTATGTAAGAATCATTTTCTTTTAATGCCTCATTAGCACATGTCAATGTATACAATATTATGCCTTCAATAATCATACCATATCTCTTGTTTGCCTTTATGTACTTTTCACAATGACTTCTGTAATTAAATACAAGTACTATTTAAATCAACTTGTTGACAGGCTTTCATTTCCCCATGAATAGCCTTTGCCCCTTGGTAGCCTCAATAAGGTGGGAACAGACTGACCAAAATCGAGGCCAATTTAAGTACATGTACCTGAAGCATGTAAATAACTGATAATTCTGACATTGAATATCATTGAATATCTAATATCATAATGCTTTCATATCAGAATGTGGCTGATGCAATATTTTATTGTGGATTTTATTACACAAAGGTAACCAAAATGTAATTTGACGATATATAAGTGTCTTTTGCACTGGTTTTGTCTTCATGTACAGTGGCAGAGTGGTCTGAATCGCTCATGATTACGGATCACTGCCATCTCACCTCTGTGTGAGTTTAACTTGTATCTTTTTTCTGATTCCCCCAACACTTATCTCTACATTCCACCTATATCAACAAAATTTCCTCAGGCCCGACCAAGTCAACATAAGCAGATAGGACTGTATACTAGTAATACCAGGCACTTACTTAATCATTGGGAATGGCACCAATCCAATTGCCTCAGCAATATATAACTTGTTTGCATTACAGTGCCGTAAAACATCAAACTAAACCAGATCTACTAACTGTAGCATCAGACCCATCAAGCAGCTTTTTGTCATGAATAATATCTACAGCTGTGTTGTAGTTACAGTTACATCAGCTCTATTTTGTCTTATTATTAGCCAGTATGAAAGTTGTGTTGCTATGTTGTACAAATAACACTGGAAACATTTTTTGCCATGTATCCTTTTATTCTCATTCCAAAAAGACCCATAGCTGCTAAAATACAGTGTGAAAATGATTTTAATCCAAGACCACATTGCTTGTAGGAGATAGCTTCCTGTAATATTAGGTCAAAATTAGCAATTACACTCTATTGTATAGTATTTTTGACTTGTTAAGCATTTAGAATGGAACAAATAAATTAAAAACATTTGCCAATCAGATATAAAATCATTTTACAGTTGTCTGCACTTGCTTTCCACAAACTACCATACAATGTTTTGCAGATGGCAGATTTCATCTTTCATTGCTTTGATTGCAGTCATAACATCAGAAAGCAACATTATTAGTAGAATTCCATGTTAAAATACTTTGATTTCAGGCTCGCTATTAAAAAGTGAGAGGATTAATAGAATTTCAAGTCTTACATTGCTTTGATTTCAGGCACACCATCAGGAAGTGATAGGATTAGTAGGAGAGATTACGAGCAGGTCAAGCAAGCCATGGAAATGATACAGGTTGGAAAAGAAGCAATTACAGCTTAGATGGTAGAAAAAGGAGGGGGAGAAATGAACATCATAAAAATGTCTACTGGAATATTTTGATTCTTTCATAATACACATTTCTTTCATTATAATGTGGTAAGTGTGGTCCATAACTGCCACCCATGTTACGTAGATTAAATGAGAATTTGTAGAATTAGCCCAACTTGCCTTGCCACATATCTTAAGAGACAACTAAGTAGAGGCAACCTGTTTGCTGAGGGTTGGATCCCATGTCGGGGGAGGAATGGATCCTGGTAGTTGAGCATAGGCTTTCCAATGCAATTCACTAAGTTATAATCAACTGTTTTCACTGTTGGAGCTTATGGAATCTTTGAATAAGGTACAACCACTGGGCCTGATGATATTTATGAAACACTTTCCAGAACTATCTTTAACAGTTCTTCTGGAAATCTTCATTGATTTATAAAAATTACTGGTAATGAACCAAAAATTTGGAAAAAAGCAGCAGTAATACCTGTTCCCATAGCACGGACAAGCTGTTGTGTGCAAAACAATGGAATGAATGATCAATTCTCTGATTGTATGGTATTTGGAAACCAGCAATTTACTGTCACCTTTCCAAGTGGCTTTCAATATGGTCATAACACGTGATCATCTGGTCAGACTAAAAACATTCATTTTCTACACTTTAATTAAGAAGGAACATTTACTTGCAATTTTCTTTGACTTAGAAAAGGTCTATGATACGATGTGGAAGTACGAAATACTAAATGACATGCACAATCTGGGTCTAAAAGACCGACTACCCTCATTCATATCAAACTTTCTCTCAGATAGAGTATTCAAGGTACAAGTGAGCTCAACCCTCTCTTATATGCATGATCAAGAGATGGGTGTGCCCCAGGGCAGTATTTTATCTGTGACACTTTTCAACATCAAAGTCTATAACATCACCAAGTGATTGGCTCCTGGTATGGATTGCTCTTTATGCATTGATGACTTACTAATTGATATGTTATCGATCAAAGCAGATGCATACAATTTAAAGACAAAATATCAACAAAATTCAAAATTGGGCCAATGCTAATGGTTTCAAATTCTCCAAATCAAAAACAGTATGTATGCATTCTGTCAGTTACAAAGACATCATGATGAACCTAAACTGGGGGGGAACACCTGTTCCAGTTGTTGAGGAAACAGAGGTTTTAGGTATTATCTTTGGCAAAAAATTTTACTCCACACCATAAAAATTTGAAAAGCTTGAAATCTCTAGATCTGCTTAAAGTAGTAGCACACACTGACTGGGTGCTGATAGAAAGTTATCCTCAATTTATATAAAACATTTATTTACTCCAAACTAGACTATAGTTGCATTGTTTATGGTTCAGCAAGTAAGTCCTATTTGGAGATGCTTGACCCAATCCATCATCAAGGAATTAGACTCACTCTAGGAGCATTTAAGACACGACAATGAGAAAGACTTCTTTTTGAAGCAAACAAACCACCTTTATCACCTTGTAGGGAAATGCTTTCCACACAGTATGCTCACAAATTAAGTTCAAACCCTCTGAACTGCTTTATTTGCCAAATGCAAAACCTTACATGAAAATAAACCAAATGACACACCTACCTTTGGCATTAGAATATCATCCAGCCTTGACAGTACCAAATTCAGAAAATATCCATTTCTGAAACACCTCCCTAACTACTCAAACAACCACAAGTACTCTGTATGTTGCACGATGGAAAAAATTGGAGACAAACCCTTCCATCTTCCATAGCTCCTATAATGAACCCCTCACCCAATTTGAAAACTACACAAGAATTTATACAGATAGATCGAAAGATGAGGAAAAGGCTGCTGCAGTTTTCATTGGTGGAAAATACATAAGTTCACTTGCCAAATGGTATATCAATTATTTCAGCCAATATTGGAGCAGTAAACCTTGCTCTTCTTTATATCGAAAACAAACATATTAGATTTTGTCATACTTATATAACCCACTCTCACATACTGAAACGAGAAGTGAACCGTTCAATCTTAAACACTTTATGATGGAGTGTTTTGGCTTCCATCCTATGCACGATCAGTATTACAATGTGCATGACATGAAGGAACTCTTTTTGTACAATAATCGTGACTTGTATTATAGAGTTCCAGAAGAAGCAAACATTTATTCTAAGCTATAACTTTTATGCTATCACTTTGAACATTTGTATGTAATGTATATACCATCTCTTATTTTCAATAACTTTTCATATGTCTTTATTATCATACACCATTTACATTTCCCATTGATTGAGAAGCTTTATTTATTACCTTTACCATCTTATCATTTTACTTTCATCTGTATGGTTTCATATCTCTGTTTGATAGAAAACTTTTGCTACTTTTAAATATTCCTAGATATAACCTTCTGTGTGGCACTAAATAACCTGACATGCTTGTGCACCATAAAAATACAACCAAACAATCTATCTATTAAAAAAGATGATTTTTATGTCCATAGCAGTTTCATGTTATCATGAGAGATAACTATAGATGACTTGGCAAAATGAAACATCTAACAACCAAATTTATCCTTGGTTATAATATTATGTCCATGTCTTTTTTCTGTGACTTGAACATATAAACTTACACTTATTATTTATTGTTCTTTTTTCTTAGTAAATAACTTAAGAAATACTAACCAGAACAGTTTATATCTTCCCTATGGTAGGGTGTATACTGTTAAGATTTATTTGACATCAGCATGGTTTAAACAACAATTCAACAAAAGTAATAATGAAATTTTTAATCTGGTCTTTCCTTTGATCCATCCATCACATTTTGGTCACATTTTGCATTTATGTCAATTTTAGACTTGTGGTGAATGAACACTTAAAGTTTGTTATCTTGCATGAACACTTGGTGCAAGATTTATTGATAGTTGTGAAAATCCCTGATTGATTGAATTGGTGTGCTGCAGACCATGCAGTTTACTTCCATTGCCATGATACTGGTTTCCATGTGCTGTTGTATTTGTGCATCTTTATATTTGTTCTAATTTTAATTAACTTAGAATATGAGCTTTTATGATACGAAATAAAAGTAAAAGTGTTATTGATAAAGCATGTTATGGCACAAGACATAATGTTTCCTTTGTGCAATTATGTCTTGAAAATGATCATGCTTTATGCAATTGTGTCCCCCACATGTGAGCATGTTTCTTGTTTGATTTCGTTTTTACAATTTATTGCCCTTGGAGGAGAAAATTTGAAGATTTGGCATTTTCCTTCCTCTTTTTTGTGCTTTAGGACAAGTATACACGTGTGATGAGGGACAAGGCAGAGTTGAGTGATAAAGCAGAACAGCTGGAGCATATTGTACTTCAGCTCCAAGGAGAAACAGACACAATAGGTAAATTGATCTTAATTATCAGGGTGTGTTGAAATAGTCTTCCATTTTCACGAAGGCATGTCATATTTTCATATTTTTTCTATAAATACATTACCCAATCATAATACTTTAGGAGAACAACTACTGCCTCGTAAATCAAGCCCTCCCAGATAACACTTGTAGTTAAAGAAACCAAAAGTTATAAGCCCACCAAGTCAGACTACCCTAATTCCACAGATATTATTTCATTATGTGCAGATGATAAAGGTTTTTTCAGTGGACAAATGTTTGGCCTCCATTTTTGGGACAAAAGAATAGTTTGTAATGGATGCAGATAAAGGCAGTCAAGAACAATGAGGTCCACTGCAGAATTGAGCAAGCATAGTAGGTGAAGGAATTCCCATATTAAATTTTTTCCTTGAAAGTCAAGAAGCCACCATGACTTGTATTTTCAGTGACTGTTCCTGAGAGAGATGTACTAAACTCCATGCCTAGGTGAACAAATTGTAGTGATGGTTTAGATTTGTTTTTAATGACAAGGAACTCCAAATTGGTAAGAAGTGCAGCAAGGGTTATCATGTCATGCTGCAGGATGTTTTCCAGGTAACATCATACAAAATGGTATGTGACATTATTCAGTTCATCAGATTTTCCAGGTAACATCATACAAAATGGTATGTGACATTATTCAGTTCATCAGATGAGTAAATATCCAGGGACTGGGGAAGAGTCCAAATGGGAGTGCTATGAATTGGTATATAATGTCATTGCAGGCGACTCACAGGAACTTTTAGTCCACATTGATTGCCAAGTCTCCCTCTTGGATGGCATTCAAAATGCACTAAAGGTGTTTCCATCAAGAACAAAGGAGTGTGAATGAATTCAAGAGCACTTAGGTTGATGACAAGATGAAGAGTGCCATTTTTGCCTTTGGGACCAAGAAAAGTCTGAAATAAAACTATGGAGAATTTGTATTTAATTGAGTTCTCCCACCCATTCTGGAGAAGGTCATATATTTCTTGTTGCAATGTAGTGGTTTTGAATGGGTCTGTTGGGACGTTTGTAGCATTTAGACTCTCCACAGAGGAGTGATGCATAGTCACTTGGAAGTCACACTGATAATTGTGTCAAATCTGTTCCCATTCAGCAGCAAGGAATTGTACCCTTTCTCTTACTTTGATCTGTGGGAAGGGCAGGGTGTAATGTAATTTTGACAGTTGTTGGACCTGTTTGCAGTAAGGTGGAATACCAAGCTCCAAACCTTTGTCTCACTAGTCCCAGAGTGTGGAAGAGTATAAACAATGTTCTGCCTGTTGGAAGACAACCATAGCAATGAAGTCCAGCATAGAAACCATGACTTTGATACTGTGTACTAACTGAGTATCAATAAAGGCAATTAGGTCCATACAAATGGAGTATGGCTTTGCCATATCCAAAACTGATATCACGTTTACCTGTTGGGTTTTCAAAATGAAATACTGTTGTACCTCATAGATAAAACTGCTGTTAACTCTACCAGACTGCAGAAGTAGGTAAATGTTGCATTAAATAATTATTGCACATTTTTCATCCAACCTAATTGTAATTTATTCATAATTTCAAATGAAGGTTAATGTCATGATGAACACAGTAAAATATTCAATTTGGCATAGTGAACATAATGAAATATTTAATTTGGTTTATTGCAGGAGAGTATATATCATTATATCATCACCAGAGGGCTTTGTTACAACAGCGAGAGATCCAGAAGAATGAATATATAGCACAGTTGGCCAGAGATAGGGAACAGATGCAGGTAATTTCAAGACTATTGTGGCTTCCCTTCTGCCCTTTCCATAAGATTCTGTGATATCCCAGAGAAACTAGTGTTATAGAAACCTTAAATATTGAAGTACATAATGGAAGGAATAAATAAAATTCCACAAAATCAACATTATGTTAACAAAATGTGTTTTAGAAGAAGAATTATTAAAGTAATTTTGGGATCCATTGTTTTGTTGCCATATTTTTCCTTGAATAAGACCATGCTCATTCACACTTTTCAAAGCTACCAGATGATCTTTCCAAAAGTAAGCCCCTTATTCCATGCACATAGTTTTGTGTTTTGGCAGTCCAGTGAAACATTTAATATTCAGAGTGACATATGATTTGATATCTGCTGATTAGATATGTATCAATTTTTTAAAATAAAACAGCTATATAAAGCTTAATTGATGTTTCTAGATCCACCTTGCCCTCATATCTCCATGAATTAAAATTGTCAGGATCTAATTTTGTGATAAGCTACCTACTTTAGAAACAATTGATGAAGGTGGTCTCCCTTGGTTTATCAAGTTTTTGTTTTTCTGTTTGCTATTTGTGCATACTTTCAAGATTTCTTGTTTCAGGACAAACTAGGTGAATTGCAAGTTTTAGTGATGCAGTTAATGGGAGAAAAGAAAATCCTTCACAGCTATCAAAAAGAGTCTCAACGACCTGCTTCCCCCGACTCTTTGATGATACAGCCCCATCTTCACAAGCACTCCCATGCTCACACACACTCCCACATGGCCAATGGGCATAAGCACTACAGAGATGAAGGTACAGTAAGTCATTTTAATATGAAAGAGAGGAAAGAAGTTGATATCTACAAAATATTGGCTCAAATACTCAGGATCATTCAGCCTAATAAAATGTTTGTTGTTATAGCATACAAATTGAAATGCTAACATTTGTCTTCATATTATGAAGATGTTGATAAGATGGACCTGACTGATCAGTAACAGCAATCATGACAGATTTAAGTGGTTTTTAAATGTAAGGAATAATAAATTTTACAGAAACATGCGATTTCTTAAAATATAAACTGAACCATTATCATTGAGACAGTGTAAAACCTTTATTTTCATGTGATGCTTTTAAATTAGGTGACATCAATTGAAGTCTGTTACAGAAGCCACTTTCACTTTGCAGTACATTAAAAAAGTAAAATTGTGTGGTTTTAGATTTTGTTTTTATTTTGATACAGATTATGAAGATTAGAAATGTTGGGAATAATTTGTAATATTAATATGTTAACTTATTTGACCTCTCTACTCTTATGGTACCTCAGGGTTTGTGGCAGATATGCATTGATATGAAGATTGTCACAATTAGATGTCAACAAATATGCATTGATATAAAGATTGTCACAATCAGATATCATTGGATATGCACAGATATCAAGACTATCACAATCAGATGTCAACATATGTGCATTGATATCAATATTTTCACAATCAGATATCTGAGCTGTTCCATTTAAACATACACAGTACTCAGGGAAGGCAGTTTTAAAAAGAAAAATATATGTTAGGGTACTTTGATTTCACAGAGTTCATTTTAAAATGATAATACAATTCTAAATTGTATTCCTGGGTCCCATGTATGTTTTAATGGAACAGCTCTGTTTTCAGGGGATGTGCATTGATATAATAATGTGGATTTAGTACAACACCTATTCTTTAGAAGCTCTAAGCACTTTACAATTTTAGATAAATTACAAAATCATATTGAACAAGATTATAAAAACAAACATCATGAAATTACAAAGACATGATGGCAATAATTAAGGAATAAACAGTAGGTCTTTAATATCTGTAAAAATTAGGGAAGAAACATTAGATCTTTAATATTAAGATTTTCACAATCAGATGTCAAAATGTATGCGCTGATATCAAAATTTTCACATATGTCAACATATAATATTGATGTGTCATACAGTTTATATTACTTTGATCTTTGAAATTGTTCTAATATTTTATTTTGCATGATAGAGAGGGACATAAATAGTAAAGACCAAATAATTTCTTTATATATTTTTATCACCTTGATTAAGTAATGATATCAGACTGGATTTATTGAATTTTGATTACTATCATTTCCTCTTGGCTCATCCAGCCATGATCTAGCCGGTAAGCATGGTGAGCTCTGTAACATCAAAGTGATTTAAGACACGACCAAGTGGGTGGTATTACAGAAAAGCAGAAAGATGTAGCTCTGTGATGACACCAATTAATCTGGACTTGCTACTCACATTGCAAAATGCAAACAGAGATTTTGAGACCTTTTTTTTTTACACCAAAATTTCACCCATTATTGAAATCAGATTTTGAGTCAGGATTTGAGACTTTAAGCCTGTGATCTAAGCAGACCAGGCTGAACTGCACCCAGACAGGTGAACCTTTGCAAAAAGTAGGATAAGTTAGGGATTGAGAGTAAGAAGTGGCCTGGAGGTGAAAAAGATGGGTTTCATAATCAAATAGTGACAAGTTATGTTTCTAGCACAGCTAGGATCCAGGCTAAACAAAAACTCTTGGAACCTGATGTATTTGGATATATTCAGAATTAACTGCCAAAATGTGTTCCCTACCCCCATTTCAGGCAAAAATGAACAAACTCTTGGTGGCTGAATCAGTTAATAGGAAAGGTTTGCAATTATTTATACTCAAGATTCAGCTGAAAATTATGATATTTTTTTCTTCTTTTTATCTTTCTAATTTTTTTTGTTCATTTCTTTATATTTTTAGATTAGCTTTAATTGGCACTACCTGTATATAGCCAATAGTGTAACTATGTGCCACTAAGCATAATACACGCATACAGAAAGACATATGCATACATCAATGTCTAGACAATACACACTGAAGCATCATCTTACTTGACAGATAGTCATTAATTTCATTTAATATTATGTAGAAAATGTGCAGAATGTTCCAGTGAAATTTAATTGATATGATACTTAACTTTTTTATGAGTCCTTTACACTCACCCCATTTTTAAGACATGTTAGCATTTAATTACACAGGAATTTTATGTTATTATAATCACTTCATGAAAAATGTATTAAGCTGGCCTTCAGGTCTCATCAAGGCATAAATACAGTACATTATGATATACAGTACAATAATGTTTCATGTTTTTTAGAGTGGCCTGACTATACAAGTTCTGAGTCGGATGCGGAGAGTGAGGTTGAGGCAATAGTAGGTGGAAAGGAGCATGATACATACTTTAAATCACCTGATTCTACTGACGATACAGTATATGAACATATAATACAGTCCACAAAAGAACCACCTGCAATGCACGAGGTTAAGGACACCACTGCTAGTAAAATATTAAACCTCTTATCAGAGATTGGACATTCCAACTTGGTGGATCGTGCCAGCTTTGCTGAAAGCAGCTTCCATCCATGCAAGTTCTGTAGAGGAAGTTTACAAGTATTATAATAATGACTTTGTTTATGGAAGTAACTTTGTTAATTACTATGGATGACCATGCAGAAGTGCACAGAATGGATGGATTCAAATATTGAAAATTTACTGTGTTATTTGATGGGTGTATTTCATTTTGACTTAAATATCACAAATACATCAAGTTTTCTGTGACATGAAAAAATATATGCACAACAGTGACTATTACCAGCTGTGAATTTACATTTTATATATGACCAGATTCAGAACAAGTAAATTAATCATGTAATGTATTATATATTTGTTCAGGAATTCAGATATGACACTATCCCATGCATTATCAATTCTTTCTTAATGTTACAAAATGTATGATGTAATGTTCTTATTTTTTCCCTTTCTGTTAGTTTTCTTACTATTAAAGGTTAAAAGTTAAGGTCTCATTAACCTCTCTAACAGATCAGAGGGTCAAACATTATTTATTCTTTCTCCATGGGATGATTGACCATCACAGATTGATTTACTTGCTTGTACCCATTTACAGCCAGTTCAGTTGTAACAAATAGTCATATGAGGAATGGTTGCTGTGTGAAAATCTTGGCTGCATCATGAGGGATCAGAGTTTTGACACCCAATGGATCAAAGTCTTTCTAGAGTATTTTAGACAATGTTTGCACAGATCAGTGTTTTATTATTTTTAAATGAATATGTTTTGTATATCTATTTGGTTCAATTGGAGGTAAGTTCATACATGTACCAAAATGTCTGCTAAAGCTGTCAACAAGTGCATGGTTGCTCAGGTACCTGCAAGTTTATAATTAATTTCCCAGGTAATAAAATTAGCAGTAGGGTACCCATTTGGTTCATGTAAAAAAACATCAACATGTTTCCTAATTCAGATCAAAGATTATATATAGAAATGCCAGGATTGAGCAAACCAAAGAATAATTATTGCAGATTGAGGCTATGTATTTATCCATCATTGACCTCCATCTAATCATATATTTTGTTGTGTGCAACTATTTGGTTATGTATGTCAAACAGTTTCCCTATTTTCTCTTTATAGCAACTGTACATGACATGCTTTCAAGAAAACAGAAAACTGTCACATATTCATTATGATATGATACACACTTAAGTAGCAGACCAGTCTGTATTGAAAGAAAATACATGTGAAATAGGCTTGATTGATGAGACCTGTCAATGACTGGAAAATGTTAGAGAGAGATTTTGTTAAACAGATTAAAATGTTGAATCAGTAAAAGGACAAATTTTTAAGAAGTCAACAGTGATGTAATACAGCATTTATAACTTTTGGACTTGACTTTATGACCTTTTAGCAAAAGTTCAACATTTAGACTAGTTGAAGTGAATGTTGTGTATAAATAATTTATCATTTTGTTTTATTTCTGTAAACTTGTACCAATCCATATGGATTTAGATGATTTGTGATGAAAATTGTAACTAACTGCAAATCCAATTAAGTAGTAAAATTAAGAATATATTTTTCATATGGTTTTCTGATTATGGCAGACTTATAGCTTACTCATATTATGCTCATATTGTGCAGTTTTTGCATTAGTAATAACTATGCTTATACCTGTCAGTGGTAGGCATGTATAAACTTACAACAAAGCAGTTTAAGTTCACATTTAATATAGGTTCAATTTAATTTGATCAGGTAACTGATTAGGAGCAACAGATACCTGGTTGACTTTTCCTAAAAAATTTTACAGCTTTAATAGCTCTATTATAATTAAGGGAGTTTTAAAAATGGAAAAATCCTGTACTCTTAGAGCACAGAACTCATAGATTGGATGCTTGAGATGGTTTATATCATAAACTGGCTAAAATGCTCAATTAAGAGTGAATGTGCCTTACTCAGGGGAAGCATGCAGATGAGACTTGCAGAATCTGGATCCATAGTTCAAGAAATCACAAATCTGTGCTACCTGCAAAGAAGCCACGCTGCCTCATTCTTATGTGACAGTCTTTTAAAAGTTGTATTTTTTCAATTTATCAGCAATTTTCATGAGATTTTGAAATAAGTAGTTAACCAGTGGAAATAGAAAACCCGTAATGAAAGATGGAATGTAAGATCTGAGTCATATAAAAGGAAATAAATTTTTATGCATACAGTAAAGTCATAAAGATCTGAGTGATAAATTCCTTAAAACATAAATTTGCTCATGATCTTTGCAAAACTGAAACTATCAGAAACATTTAAGTCTATTTCGCGTATGATAATATAATGTAAATTAATATGTGTGGTTGTGCAAAAAGTAACATTTTCAGCAGTACTCTAATCTGCAAAATGGGGAGGGAGTGCTTTTGTTTTCTTTAAAGGCAAATTTTCATTAATCTTCAAATTTCTAATTTGTAGCAACCAAAAAATACATTTAAATTGATACCCCACAATCAATTTGTTTGAATTCAGCCATAAGGAAAAAAAGCATTTGGTTTGTCAACCACATACCATTTGAAAAATAATTCTATAAATGCAGTAAAAAGTATAGGACTAGCAAAACGTATAATGTGGTAATATAAAAATCCTTTGCTGAACTTAGGAGCTATGCAAAATCCTCATTATTGGTAAAAAAAAAAAAATAATGGTGTATGAGGTCTCTATCATATCCAGGAATAAATTTTTTCCTTTTGTTTTCTATTTTTAAGTTTGAAATTATCCATGAATGAGGACCAAGTAAGTGTGAATTGTCTCTGTCAGAAATTGGTTTGCTTTGAATCTTAATATTAATCCTTCATAACATTACATTAATATACAGATGTATTTGAGGTGTTACTGTCAGATGGATGACATGTATTTGAGGTATGCGCCAGACAATGTATCCATTTACTTGAGATGCATTACTGTGTCAGACAATGTGTAGATGTTCTTGAGGTGTATTACTGTGTCAGACAATGTGTAGATGTTCTTGAGGTGTATTAGAGTGTCAAACAATGTACAGATGTACTTTGAGGTTATGTTAGTGTATCAGACAATGTACAGATGTACTTTGAGGTGTATTACTGTCAGACAATGTACGTATGTACTTGAGTTGTATTACTGTCAGACAATATATAGATGTACTTTGAGGTATGTTACTGTGTCAGGCAATGTACAGATGTACTTAAGGCATGTGCCAGACAAAGTGTAAATGTACTTAAAGTGTATTACTTTGCAAGACACAGTCTTTTTACAATGTAGTGTATTGTTTGTAACAGAAGAACTAAGCCAGATTAGCTCAAACCTTACACCATAATCTATTGTGACACTGTTGTGACACTTGTTAACTCGTTCTTGTGATCCCATTATTTTGCTGTTTAATGGCAGTAAGATATTAAGGCATGCTTCAAATGCAATAGTTGAAATCCGAAGTCCAGATTTTGTTCCCACCTTAGTTACCTCTTAGACTTTTACTTAGTCTATTGAATGAATGAATGAATAATTAAATGAATGAATGAATGAATAATTGAATAAATGAATGAATGATGATTATGAAGAGTTGATATTACTAGAAAAACATGACACATAGTATGCACTATCTTATGATTATCACCTTTAGCTTTTCTGGTCAGGTTTAAATTAATGTTTTTCAGACAGATTTGATACACAGACCTTGGCCTTTCTTTAACTTAGTAATTGTTTTCTGTATCTTATATGTTTGCCACTTGATTAGAATTATACCAAGCAGAAATGGGTAATTTTACCAACTCTGCAATTTATTGGCCTTCCTTTGATGCTTATTTTGTAGCTACCATCAAAGTCTTTATTTCCCGACTTTTTTTCTTTCAACAATGCAATATGATATAGTTTTAAATTTATGGTTTCTATTTATAAATACCTTTCATTTAACTCCTTTAGGGCTGTTCTGTTTAACACATGGGACTCTGGGAAGGTGAGGTATTCACCCATAAATGCAATTTAGAATTTTCCTATAATTTAATATGAACTTTTTAACATGAAATCAAAGTAGCTTGGCATATATTTTTTTTTAAACAATCCCATCCCTGGATACCATGTGTGTTCAAATGAAACAGCCCATAGAACATAAAGGAAAAACATTAAAGTTGGGTTTTCTATTATCAGTGGTGGTAAAGGGAGACCACTTGCTTTTGTATCTTCTTTTGTGTGTAAAATGCAAAAGATTGCATATAATTTAGGAGAATAAAAAGATAATCACAGCTGCAATAAATGTGAAATTATTGCTGCAGAATATTTGTGAGCAAATTTCATTTCTTATTGTTCAATAGAAATTGTACAGTTTCAACCATAGTTGATGTGATCACATCTGTGCAGATGCTATGTCTGCCTCAACAAAAAACTTGCTTTTACTTCAGCTTTGTATGTCAGATTGTCATAAGTCGACCATTACATGTACATCATCAGAAAAAATTATAGAGAAAGGGGAACAAATCCATCACAAGTCTAAAATGATACAAAAGATTTTTTCAATAGTCTATTAATTAGACCAATCAGGCTGTTGTAGTGGTGTGTGAGATTATCCTAGTCTGGCTGTGGTAGAGGTGTGTGAGATTATCCTAGTCTGGCTGTTGTAGTGGTGTGTGAGATTATCCTAGTCTGGCTGTTGTAGAGGTGTGTGAGATTATCCTAGTCTGGTTGTTGTGGTGGTGTGTGAGATTAGACTAGTCAGGCTGTTATAGAGGTGCTTGAGGAAAGTTAGGATAGATCAGAGATGATCAATGTACAGAGCTGCATAGGAGAGTTCCTGTTTGAATTATACCAAACTGAATATCACCATCATTTTCTGGAAGACTACTGGTATATTCTATACAGACACAGTTTGGGGAAAGTAACTGTACTCAATAGAAATTACTAATGCATGTTAATTTTCTTTTATGTGACTGATGTTTTTGTCAGGAATTGATCAGCAGGAATGCCTACTAGGTCATAAATGAAAAAACATGATTAATTTTACAGTAGGAGATTTTTTATTTGAATTAGTCATGACTGAGCATGTCAGTTACACTTTACTGGATATTCTTATGATAGTTAGATGGTGTAAGACAATCAAGTTGGCACTGCAACTCTTGACCATCTACATTTTCTAAACCTATTATGTGTTTGTGAGATTTTATTTTATGGAACAGTATTGGACTTTGCTAAAAGCGGTTTATTTGGTCTGCTTACTGTTGACCCTGATATTTCATTCCAAGACACCTCTAGCATTGCTCAGATTCCTTCACAGCTTCTAAGGAATTATCAATTAGTGTAATGATTCTAATGCTTTATCATCAGGTAAAACAGCTTTCAAGCAGTGGCATCCTGAAAATAATTATCAAATCCATCCATGTAATGCATTTGCACTTTGTTCTGTTCTTGTTTATCATTCATTCATTTTACATGTTTTGCATTTGGGCTTATGGAAATTTGTTTATCATTTCATTTGCTTTTGTTCAGTATTTTCATGAATTCGTTCTGGATTTCATTTTGTGTTTAATTTGCATTCTGGTTTTGTTTATCTGGAAAAACTACTCCATTAATGGTCTGGCCAGTAAGTGATGTATGTATGTTGTGGGGTGGGTGGGTGGGTCAGCTTTAAGTCCTGGGGTATTTTTTCCTGATTTCTGTACCATACTAGGCAACAACTAGACTTCCTGACTCCTAGTCCTTTTTTCTTGCTAGCTGTACCTTACTAAGCAAAACTTGATTTCTATTCCTTACTGATCCAAACTTTGTCTTATTCTATAATTTCTATACCTTACTAGGCAAAACCTACACAGATTTTTGTACCTTAGTAGACAAAACTTTGTGTTACTGCCTTATTTTAAATTTTTCATTTAAAAACATGATACTTCTTCTTGTTTAGTTATATGTAAATAAACTAGCAATACCCAGTTATAAAGTGTGGAAGATCATCATATGCCCATTAATTTTTAACAATGAAAATGGATAGCAAAGTGAAGTGTGTGCATAATGTGGCAGTTCATGTATCAACTCTATCAGTGTTAATAGGGGTGGAAGGTCTGTTGATCTCACATCACTGATTCCATGTTTGATTTACCATCTAAAGCTATTAACCTTTGAGCTTCTTAGCTGTTATATACAACAATGGAAATATTATTCATATGCAATTTCTTTTGAATACATGCAGCTGAACAACAACATTTCTGTCGGATAGACTCTTCCCATAGACTGTTCTATTCCATGTATAACATCCAAAAGGCTTATGGCTTTTGTTTAGAAATAGCATGTTTGTTTTAATGATGTTATTTTAACTTTTAAAAAATGTGACCAATATCCCATGGAATACAGTCAAGGCCTTGTCAATACACTAAATTATCCTAATAGAGTGTGATTCCTGGGAACTACCAACTGTAAAAACTTGGAAGTTCTTAATTTTTCTTTTTAATGAAAAATGCAATAATATGGAAATGTTATATTGTGGCAGAAAGTGATAAATTCATATCATCTGTAATTGTATGGGAGATGGCCATTGTTTTACGAGTTGTTGGGTCTTGTTTTGCAATAGATGTGAAATACATAAAATTTAGACAAAACTAGTCATTGTTTATTAAAACTCTCAGAATGAAGTTAGGAGGCAAAGTTTATAAATTTCAGTCATAATCCTGCATGTAGCAATTGAGTATTTCTTTCTTTGATTTATTTTTATTCTATTTTTTCATTCTGTCTCGTTGGGTTGTAACCATCAGCATTAAATAAAGATGGAAGCCATCATATTTGATGTTATATGACATAAAGTGCAGTCATTGGAAAGTTTTTTTCAGGAAAGTGTTTGTTCATTAAAGGTTCCATTTTTAACACAAGGAAAAGGAGAGAATGCAACAGAAGTGATTTTTTAAAAAATGAGAAATATGACATGAATTTCAGTGCTGTATGGCATGAGCCATTTCAATGAGTGGCATATTCTAAATGTGTTTCATTAATGGAATGTGAAATGAACACAAGTGATATATTTGTATCACATACTGCAATATTAAGGACTTGGTATTGTATTGAATGACTTCTCTTTGCATTGCAAAATGTTAATGCCATTACTGATTGATGGAATTCTTGTTATATATGCAGTGTAAATGTGGGCTTTCACGCATCACATTTACTTATTTTTGTTTCCTGTCCTGTGAATGGCTGAGGATGGCATTTCCAAAAACAAAAGGTTGGCTCAAATTAGAAATGTTTGTAGCCAAAAATTGTTTTTTTTGATACTGCATAGCCAATAATTTTTGAATGGAATTCAAATTTTTGCCCATTTATGCAGTCTGAATGAGACCAAATAGATTCTATGTTGATAATGATAACATGTAACATGTCTTAACCAGCCTATCTTTAAACACTCAAATTACAGACTAATAGAATAAAGTACAAATTTATAAAGTAACAAAACTTAACAGTTATAAAGTTCATAGTTGAAAATACTATAACATTAATATTTTGTTGCTTTAATTGCAACTTTTTCAAGCGAGCTAGTCAGAAAGGATGCCATTTTTAAAGATATTCCTCAAAAGGTCAGAAATTCTAGTTTCAAATCTTAGCAGATAAAATATCTCTTAGAATTTACATTAAAGTACATCTGACTGTCTTGTAGATAAAGCATAATTATTTTTGCCACAAGGGTCATGTGCATTTGCATTAATAGATTTTCACAAATTGACTTTAAACATTTTTATTACAGATCTTTTTGTGCACTTTCACATTATACCTCGGCTGAGTTTGAGAAATATTCTACTCAGTTTGGGATATGTTCAGATGAGTTGGGGGAAATATTCAACTCAGTTTGGGATATGTTTATCTGAGTTAAGTAAAACATCACTAAATCTTGGTAGATAAAGTTTTAGTGATGACGAAACTGAAAGGATAAAAATGATCACAGACTTGTCAGTGTAATTAACATATTTTTGTTGCATGAGTTTGACAAGGTCATCACTGGTATCAGTGTGTGTATCCATTCACTACATTAATGTTGATGTTAGATTAATCTACATGTTAATATTATTCTTTCTAACTCATGATAGACAGGCTCGACAAAAAAAGTGGTGTCAAGCTGTATTCTTGTCATGTTGTATTTTTCTTGTTTTTTTTTTAATTTTCAAATTTTCACTGGCTGCAGTGTCCAGGTTAAATAAATAGCTACCAATGTAATTCTGAGATGCAAATATTGCAGATTTTGTGTATTGTACATTGATATTATAAATTTTTTCTAAATAATATTGATGAAATTCTGGAATATCAAAATTTCATGGGATAAAATTGTTAACAAGCATTTCAGTTTGAACATAGATGGGGGAGGAGTACTTCAACACTAATATGATAGACTTGTACATAGAATATAGTTTCTCAGTGTCAAAAACATTGTACATAACAAAAACACGTCTGCTAGACTAATTAAAAGGAAATTAGCAGCATCGGTGAGAGGACAAAGAACATACAGCTAATTTATTCGGAAATCATACGTTTTTCTTTTGACCAAAAATCATGAATAGTTCAGGCTTCCAGAATTTGAGTACATGTATTGGATAACCAGTCTTTGCACTGACTGTACAGGTATGTAATGGAGATGCAGTATGTTTGGCTGCCTTGACTTACAAAACTGGTGCTGAGATTCCTGATAAGGGATGATGCTTATAATACAGTAGCCTGTCATATTTCATTGAGCTTTCAAAAAGTTTGAAGATTATGTCATGGTTGAAGGCTTATATATTGCATTATATTTAAAAGGTAATAAAAAAGAAATATGTGTACAGAGTGGTACTGCCCAAGAATCTCTGTTGCATTGAACTTTATAGAAATCAGAGTTATCTTTAATTCTTTTACTTTACTAAACTAAAAAATATTCAGCAGTTCTTATTATACATGAAATTGTAGGGTCAGCAATGGTTATTACATCATACCAGAAACTTAAGCATTATTGCTGTATTATGTAGTCTTTGTAGATAAAGTCTACTTAAGATTGGCTTTTCATTATTTATTTGCATGCAAGTGTCAAAGATTTGTTTCGTTAAAGTATATATGGTGCAATTAAGATTGTACATAGGTTGTAAAAGTTTCATTATATTTTGTATATTCTGGTTTCAGTCACTTAAAATTGTAGATTATAAACCTGATTAGCTAACGGGGGTTAATTACTGGTCTTTCATATCACAGAAATTATGGGACATGCATTTAATAAAAGAGTAACCTGTGAAGTATGCAAGTCTTATTTTTAAAATCAAGGCACAGATGGCTATGATATCTCTTTGAGTTATGTATCTTTCTGTCCATATGCATGTACATGTGCTTGCACATTGTTTTGTATTCTCCCTTCTGAGAAACTCTAATTTTATTGAGTTAATAGACGAACATATTAAACTGTTTGTCAAATCTATTCCTTCATATATTAAGGATACCACAGATTTTATTTACAAATGAAATTCAAGGCATCCACAAGTTACCGAATGATTTCTTTTTATTCACTATGGACATGACTTCTCTGTACGCAAACATACCTACCACACAGGTTTAATTTCAATAGCCATAACTCTAGCTTTAAAAATATCCAAAGTATTGTCTCTTCAATGATAGTATCTTAGCTTCATTAAGACGTAATACACTGTAATATATTTACCATTATCTGCAAATTGGTGGAGGTATCATGGGAACCAAAGAAGTATTCTTATATTTCTATGGATGATCTAGAAAGAAAAATACAGAATTAAGCACCATATAAACCTTTCATTTATCTAAGATTTAGAGATACTTTTTTATGATATGGACAGGTTCTGAGTTAGAATTAATTGTATTCCACAAATACTGTAACGACTACCATAAAACTGTTAAATTTACAATGGAATAATCTAAGGAAATAAAAATCACAGTCTTTGATACTACAATTCACAAAAAATAGATTATTTGATTTATACTATAAACTTACAGTGAAGCGTTGTCATCAACATTACGATTCTTAACATCCACATCGTCAAACTAATTTGATCCATACGATTAATTATTATGAATTAGACGAATGTGTTCTAAATAGTCCAATTTTGAGAAACATGCCTCCAAATTCATCAAATTCTGTGCAAGAAGCTATCTGATTGCAATAATGATAGAAGCTTGTTCCAAAAGAAAGCTGGATAAAACCATTGATTACTTTTGAAACGGTCTCAGAAGGATAATAAAATTAACAGTTTGAAACCAGCTGTCTTTGCATATGACAAAGATAATTATTTCTCCAACATGCAATTAGATTTCTCTGGACAATTGTAAAATTTTCTCTTCTATAGATATTCCATTTTCTATGACAACCCCATCTACACCTTGGCTGATCGAAGAGAGATCTAAGTGCACTGTCCTAGCAACATCTATTTGATTTTATGAGTTACCTCACCTAGTAGGGGGCCCCAAGTGGTTTAAAACGCTCTGCGTTACGGATCACTGCCATCTCACCTCTCTCTGCATTGGTTCGAGTTAGGCTTTGGTGAATGTGGATATGTGAGAAAGCTTGCCATTAGCTTCTCGTGGGTCGGCGGTTCTTTCCGGTGATTACCCGGTTTCTTGTCCACCATTAATATTGGCTGCCGTGAATAGCCTATCGTGTCCTGAAAATGGCGTTAAACCCCACAACAACAGCAACCTCACCTAGTATGTAATGCCAACTAACCAATAGCTTGTAACAGCAGTGCATCAGCCGATAATGGTGGAGGAAATTGACCTGAAAAAGATACATTGTAAGTTTAACATAAAAAGTAGGTCTATGTAACAGAGGAAGATATTACAGGTGAGTAGTGTATGGGGCCACCCTAGGGACAATGGGACTGTAGTGTTAAATTGGGTCATAACCACTCTGGGGACAATTGGACTTTACCATTGTGGGCCACTCTAGGAACAAGGGGAGTTTAACATGGAGTATTGGGTCTGGATAGGGATACTTGACACTGGCAACAATGTGGCAAGTGGCTGATCTCTATCAGGCAGAACAGTGTTGCAAGGGGTACTGACCTGAATATGCGCTACTCTAGGGACAAATAGAGACATAGAACACAGATTTATGAATATCACTATCATACAAAAATCAACTAAAATATTTTAGGCAAGATAGAATAGTTATATTTTCGAGGCAATGGAGTGGCCTTGAAAAGCGCCTTTCAGCTTCTTCTACTGTCTCTTTTTTCTTATTTTCCACCAGTTCCTTATCTTCTTCACTAAATTTGTATTCTTATTTGCCTTCTCATCCTTTTCCTCCTCTTTCTCCCTTTCCTTCTCTTCTACTCATTCTTTTTCCATCTTGTTTCATCTTTTCATTTCTTTTTCCTCCGTTTCCTCCTTTCCAAGTTTAATTAGTCGCTTTCATATTAGTCCCTATTTCAAATTATGGATCTCCATGCTCAATCTCTGTGGGCTATAAGCTCCATACTGCATCATAACCCAGATTTCCTTCACCATGCCTGCTGTCTCCACTACCCCTTGCGAGTCCCGGGTTGTAAAATTGGCCCGACGGGCCTGGCTACGTGTCGTAAGAGGCGACTAATTAGAGGCAACCTGTTTGCCGTAGGTTGCTACCCATGTCGGAGGAGGAAAGGATCCTGGTAGTTCAGCAGAGATTTTCCGATGCAATACACTGCTTTGACCTCTACTTATTCTAACAGGTGGTCCGGATGAGTCCGGTCTTGAAAAATCGGCTGGTCCTGCCAAGCCCTAAGAAGTCTTTATTTCTCACGTTCTTTATCTTTCTCGTTTTATCTTTCTTGATACCACCGTTGACACTACATTCTATCCCTTTGACTTTCCCTTTCAAAAGTCATAGAAGACTTCCTAGAAGGCGGTGGCTCAACGGGTTAACGGGTCAATCGTTATGTCTCAGTATCAATGTCAATTTTACCGACTGATTGTGTCTTACGCGATGAATCAGGTGATTTTACCTACTGAGTATAACATCTGTGTATCCCTTGCACTTGAAAAGTGTCTCCTTGTTGGGATCCATGGTGAGCGCGGAGCACTTTTGCTGAATTTTAAACACACAAACATGGATATTTCCAAACACAATTGATTTAAGCGTATCAAAATAGGATCTGTATCAGATAACGAACTATGTAGTGTGGATTCATTTACACGCTAATGGTTACACAATCTAAAGACGAGTCAAAACCGCTTTCTTCTTCCTCTTTCTCCGTTTGGTATCGAAACATACAATTACGGGATTGATTGGTACACCAAAAAGTTAAAATGTTTAAATTGGGCTGCCTACTTGTTGAATGTGAGCGACGGGGTCAGACAGAGAATATCCGTACAATGATAACATTTTTTGGATATTCCAGTGACCTCATTCACTCACACAACACTAAACTCGTCCAAAGGTGCAATTCAGGCTTGGAACTTGGCTGGAGTAAGCGGAAAAAAAGATATCATTGAATAGATGAATAACGAAGTTGTCACTGCGGTTAGCAGAATACGAATTAAAGGGGACACCAACACGATTGTACTCACCTTCAACAAGCCAACATTACTAAGTTTAAGTCAAGAATTTTTGTAATTAGTCATCATGAACTTTGATCGTAAAAAAGTTTGAGGGATATTCAGGACTTGTGTAGAGTGAACCGTATCCATAAAGCCACTTCCCAATAGGTTTTCGTGATCCAAATGGATGGCCTAAGATAATATAGCCGTGAAATAGCATAATGTGTTTAGGAAAGACAACCAAGGAACCGCCACTGGGAAACGTTAAGTAAAATTGGTTATTCATAATTCCAGAGTTTTGCTTTCCGAAGGGTCACTGGAGGTCAGAGGAGTCTAAAGGAGGATTGATGTTATTGTTGTTTGGGTGGTGGCTATTGGCAGGTTGACTGACGTTGGACGCAGGACTCCTGTTGTCAGAGTTAAAGTATTTCAGGGAATGATTGGGGAGAAGGTACACGATGAAACTGCCCAGTTAAATGGTTTGCAGTTGTTTGTCTCCCTGTTGCAAACTCAAATTGGTAATGGCAGCACCGATGATACAATTAACCATAAAAATTTTGCAATAAAAGTCGATGTGCGTTTTAGGTTCACGTTCTCCAAATCATGCCCACACGGTATGAATTTGTAGACCTTGCATAGAAGAACTCGGTGAAGGAGTGGTCACTTCAGTAGTAATGGTTGAGGCTGTGTTAAAAGGCATGATGGTCAGTTATTTTTTTATTGTCGATGAAGCATCGTTCCATGAATCAAAACTTGGCGGATATCCTTTCCAACGTACTTTGACTTCTTTGTCACGTCGTTTTCCCACTTTAAGGCTCTTTAGTTGAGAATGCTTTAGATAGCCTACACTGCGTATTCTTTTTTCTGGTCACGCGTTGTAACTCGGGCCAGTAAAACATTCCTTTTAATACTACCCCGTTCATGTCTTCCAATTTATAGACGTCATGATGAAGGCCACGCACTAGTGAAACAAAAAAAAATCGTTGGTCCATTTGGGTACGTAATCTTTGTCGAAAGTGTGTTTGGTTTTGCCAATAAGCACACAATCTTCCATGGTCAACAATTCACTTTTCTTAGAGAGGGAAGTAGTCGGGGATGGGCTAAACAGGCGCTCAAAGACGGCAACTTCGTTGCTGGAAGTCACCCATTGATGGACACATCCGACGGTAAGATTGGTTGTGTGGTAAGACATCATTATTCTTGAGAGCTTTTAGATGAGTAAAAAATATTTCCACATACGTTCTTGCAAGGTGCGTTGATAACGTTTCACAATGCTGGCCTTGGATTCGGGAATCTCGGTGGTGAAAAGAAAAATGAATGTCTCGTTTCTTCAATTATTTTTGGAAAGCTTGGTTAAGAAATTCGGTTCCTTTGTCGGTTTGCCATCGAGGAGGGTGACGACAATTTTGTTGCAACAACAGTTTCAGCGCTCGCACCAACTCATTACTTGATTTGGTATTCAATGGCACGACTCAGGCATATTTGGAAAAGACGTAGATGACACTAAACAACTATTTGTTGCCACTATTGTAGGAGGCCAAATGTGAGACATCGGCTAAATCGACTTGCCATTGATGATCGATATTCTCCATTCGGATGAGACGTAAGGAAAATTATCGTCAAAATGTTTGTTTAAGGTATACGTGGTTTATTGTTGTAACCATCATTGCATTTGAGGTAAACGGACTCTTTTCAGCTGAGTTTTGGCCGCACAATACGATTTCGGAACGCCTGCCTCACCTGCAGAATGGGATGGATCGTAATAAATGCTGGCTAACTGACTCTGCATCAGAATTGTTTCTCTTTTTTAAAAGGGCTCCCACTTTTCAAGGACGATACACCTATTTTCCTGTGGTATTTTCTTGGATTGTAATGCTTTGATTATCCGACGAGCAATAGGTGTCGAAAAGGATGATGTTTGAATGGGGTAATCTGTTCTTGTTTAACGTCTGTTTTAACCTTCCTTTTCTCACCTTTGAAAGAAGGGATGTCCATCATCTTTTTAATCCAAACAATTCTGGATATAGGTGGTGTCGTTAACCGGCGTACTTTTTCTGGTGGAGTTTGAAACTCTTCTTCTTCTTCTCCTCCCTTTTCTGTCTTGGCCACTGGTGTTAGAGGTTTTTGCTGGACTTTTTCACAGGGTCTGAACATCTATCAGTTAGTGAAGCCGTTTTCTGTGTTTGAGTTGCATCGTCGTACGCATGTGTCAGTTGATGTGTTCCTAACTGTTTGGCTAACACGTGCACTTGCGATGTATCTCTAGTGCTTTAAAACAAGACCACGTAATGAGCATTGAGACTGATGATGAGATGGGATTTACTTTATTGAAACAAATTTTGGTAATGTAATTGACACTGGCATTACGATGATGCCATGTGAGCGAAAGCCACAGTTTAATTTATGCTTCCATTTTTACTAACATGTCCTCGAAAATGACTAGAAGTGATTGACTAGATCAGACACGATCCCGTCATCTTCTCCAGGAATTTCTTCCAGAACCACGATGGAATCGTCTTGACTTTCTAGCACGAGAGTGTACACCAATTACCACTCTTTGTAACAACACACGATGCGTCGAGGTGAATGATCAACGATGACCCAAAGTCATTGTATATATTTTTCATAAAATGATTTGGTAATCCACCAGTCTGAATACTGTCATAGCCTTCTGTCCACGGAATTCTGTTGTATCACGAGTGATAAAGGTCGTGGCATGATAGCCTGTTGTTTTTTTTAAATACCCTCTTTTGATGAAGATAATAAACGTACCTTTTTTAACAGAAGCATTTTTATTTTAGTACCTTACCAAACTTGTTTAGTAACTAACTCAAACGCTTCACGTAGCACCGAAGTTTCCTGTTGAGCCAATATTTATTGGTGTTAAAGAGTTCTGTAATCCTCTAACTGCTCAGTTGGAATTCGGTGTGCTATGGACGCTTTTTAATTAGAACGAGTGGTATCCAAAACTTTATGAATTTCAAGTGATTCATTAATGTTTGATCGATGAAACACTTTTAAACGAATCAAACCTCTTATAACATCCATGTCCTAATGGTTCCAAGATCTGTGACGTAAAGGAGGAATTTGTTCTTTTCGGTGGACTTTTGATGGATTTCCGGTAAATGTGTTCTCTCAGTTCCAGAGGTACATTCTGAATGCACTCTTCTAACTATTTATTCACAGCAATGTTTTTCTTTTTGTTGGAGGTAATAAATGTACTTTCTGTACAGAAATGATCTTACCCCAGTGGCGACTCCAAATTGTTTAGTTATTATATCACACGTCATAGGTTACACAGACGTCTAATCTTGAAACAAAATTATTCCGTATTAAATAGTATGGTAATTCCTCTGGAATTCGGTGTAGTATGGCTAACCTGTAAGAAGTAGGATGAGTAGCAGCCAAAGTCTTCTGCTCCTCGTCTAGTTCAATAAAGTCTGCCCACTAGAAGGTTTCCAAATGAATCAATCCTCTTATAACATTAAGATACTAGTGTTTCAAACATTGGTGACGTAACTGATGCAATTGTTCTTTGAGTTGGATTTGTATTTTGACCGACTCTCGGCAGATGAGTTCTCTCCACCCCACAGGCAAATCACAAATGTTCTGTTGTAAAGTATCCATCCTATGTTTACTAGATTTCCACTTAAGGTTGGTAGTGGCAGTGCGGAGACCATATAATACGTTCCAGGTAAGCGGAATCTTTCTGTTCCTACCAGTGAAGTGAAACCCAGCATCTAAAGCACTTGACTTTATCACCTTCGCCCACGTAGAAAAATCCAGCTCTGGCTAATTATTCGTGGATAAGTCCTTCCAGATATGTAGGCCACTTTTCCTGAAAGATTTGGAATCGACTTTCAAAGTCGCAGTATTCAATCAAATGCACAGAGAACGAATATTCTTCTTTCACAGGTTCATTTTGATGAGGGTACTGTAGAATCATCGGTAGTTTGCACAGCGTTGGATGATATCCGTAGTGCGATAGCCACAAAGTTTCACGTGGAAGATGACATCAACAATGAAAACTAGTAAAAATAATAGATGTACGACAACGAGTGGCATCGCTTTCGCATCCGTCAGGTGTGACACGTACAGCACCACTTTCCATGGTAGGTATTGTAGTAGTAGTAGTAGTAGTAGTAGTAGTAGTAGTAGTAGTAGTAGTAGTAGTAGTAGTAGTAGTAGTAGTCATAACAAAGTTCCCATGATGTGATACTGAATTGATTAGGTCACAGTGTGCGGCATCTCTGCCATCGCAATGTACGGTATCACACTCCACTTGATAACCACCGAACTTAATTGGTGTTGTCTGTTTAAAAGTATTCATCTTTCTCGCTTGGTATTGGTAGTAACAATGAACTGTCGGTCTTTGACGTTGTCCATTTTTATACTAGTTGTAATGAAGTCTCGAGCTTGTACGTCTTCTCTTTTCACGCCTAGTTTTGGAAGTCTTCTTTTGTAAGCTGGACAACGGTACTACCTTCTCTAAGCTATCGTCATACCTGTACCGTAGTGTAATAGGGGGAAAGGCCTTAGAAAGGTAAGGACATTGTGGAGACCTATGAGTATTTTCCAGAATAGCTGACTCTTTCTAGATACGTCGATCCATGCTCAACCTCAGACAACAACTAAAACACTGTACTTCGTATCTCAATCTAGTCTCAGCTCCCAAGTAGACAAATCCTGTCCTAGCTTAAACATTCAAAGTAGTTAATCCTTCCCTATCAGTAAGCCATTTTTGAAAAGTTTCCAATCAACTGGCACAATTACAATAGTCAGGCTAGAACACATGAAAACAGTGTTATTTGTTCTTGGAGTTCTCAGTGGGTCTCTCACTCGATTCTTGCTGCGTAGAAAGTCAACCTTCTTGTTGGTTACTATCGTCTTGGAAGCATTTGTTATCACTTTATATCACTTTGTCCGTACGGTAAAATGAAGTGATTTGGAGACCGTGCTCGCTTCTGGTACACCCTGTGATACACTTTTTCCAAGGGTCAACTGACGCTTTGGTGTTCGGCTAAACGTACAATCTTGTGAGGTTGTTAAGTGGTTACTTTAAAATTTTGATCTTCTTCAGACTGCAATTCTTCTAACAAGACCACAAAGCTCACCTCTTGACTGGTGCAATAGGTGAGAATCAGTCCTTTCACTTTATACTTCGCGTGCACTCTTCCTTCTTTGTATTTGATTTCTTCTCCTTGCTCCTCCTTGGCATGGTGCATCAAACAGGTGGCATTCGTTCGTTCTCCGTACAAACTATTTCGCGGGTTCAGAGGGTCCACTATCTTGCAACTTTCCACGATACGTTTAAACTCGGTATAGGGTTTCAAACGGCGATCATACTCGTGCACCCACATTTCCACCACTTGGTATCCTTACTGTTTTAAACTTCATGTGTTGTTGACATGTGGCCTCATACAAGTCTTCCATGGTACGTTGTAAAAACTGATTCTTAGTGTCACGTTGAGGGTAACAGATGGGACATCCATGAAATAAGTAACCGTTAATCTCGTATACGATCTTGGGGGTTATCTAAGTCCCAACCATCCACCAAATAAGTTGGTCTTTTTGCTTCCTCCATTTCAGGCGAGTTTGATCAATTTGTCTTCCTTTTCACATGAATCTGAATCTGATCCAAGACTTCAGCTACTATGCTAGACGATAGGTCACGTTTTTGCATCTTACTTTCTTCTCCTTCCTCCACGGAATGATGAGATCGTTTTATCTTAAGAGAAAAGAATAAAATATCTCTGTTTTAAACGCGATTGTCCTCTTTATATCACTGTAATGCTAGTGTCTTCCCTATACAAAGGGCCATTGTCTGCCCTTCAAATATTTATATCACTCTCAATCTGACCAGAAACACGTCAGAGCCAACAGAGATCGAACTTCTGATCAGAGCTTTAAGAGGTGTCATACGAAGGTCTATTCCCCCTCTTTTTGAGATAAATGTCAAGATACATGCTATATCTGTCCGAAGAAAAAGCGCTGGTCTTCTCTGAATGTCCACAACGTCAAAGCAAGACAAGCGTCAAAAGAGACAGAAGTAAAGATACCTGTTATTATTGTAAAGAAGAGAAGGGAAATTAATCTTCAGTCAGAAACTTGTAAGAGAGAGGAGGAGGAGAGAGAGAGAGAGAGAGAGAGAGAGAGAGAGAGAGAGAGAGAGAGAGAGAGAGAGAGAGAGAGAGAGAGAGAGAGAGAGAGAGAGAGAGAGAGAGAGAGAGAGAGAGAGAGAGAGAGAGAGAGAGTTGTCCGAAAAGGAAGACAAGGTACCTTCCGAAAAGGAATAACCCAGACACTTCCAGAAAGAGACGAATATAAGACGAAAAGAAAGTGAGGAAGAAGATGAAAAACCCGTGACAGTGAAGAAATTCAAAAAGGAGAGTAAACAAAGACAACAAGAAGAATAATCCAATTTTTAAAGTGATGTGTTGTGAATCGAATTGTACATTTATACCAGAGAATATACCAAAAAGAAAAAGTTTATTGTCTCTTAGTTTTATAATTTTTTTTTAGAATAAGGACCTGTACTCACTCACTCACACGCGTCCATCATATGAAAATAAAGAGATTTTGAGTTTTAATCGATTTTTGGCAAATTAATTATCTCTCTTTTCGAAAGAGATGAGTGGCTCTGAAAATAACCGCTGTGTGTTTGCTTTTGTTTTTTAAAACAAACCTATCTGACCGAAGCATAAACTGTCTTCATTATCATATAGTAGAAATGATTCAACTTCATCAACATCGCTATTTTAATAGCCGTCAGGGCATTTCTTTTTTTATACTTACGGTAGAATGAATTCCCTCATTTCGTCAACTGACTTCTAAATCTAACTGCGCTTAGTATGCAGCTCTTATTTGATTATTTGACTACTAAGGATGAAATAAGTGGAGATTATTTCGCTATTTTCAAACAATTCATTTCAATCGTAAGTATGATCCATGCTTAGTAATAAAATTCATATATTTTGTTTATCTGACTTGAAAGTCATAGTTATATATTGAAAATAAAAAAGGAAAAAGAAGGAAAATAAAACAGTTGCAAACCTGGGTGATATTTGTATTTAATAGAATTATTTGTTGGTTAGTTTTAATTTTTTAAAATATTATTTCATGTTCTTGTAATGTAATATTGTATGATGGACTTGACCTTGACCTGAATTTATTTCTGCTTGATCTGATTGACATTTTTAAAATTTCATATATATATATATAGATTAAATAAGTTAATTTCGTAATACGTGAAGTAAACTTAAAGTTGTACTATTAAATATCACTCTTTTAGTCGCCGTTCTTTTCCTTCCTGTTACACAGCCTGGTCGTGATCGATTGGAGACGGAACATTAATGTAGCCTGAACAAATTTCTAGGGCAGCAGTCACATTGTTGAAAAGGTTTAATAACCAGTCGAGTTGTAATACGTGGACAGTAGAAGAGGAAGTGCTCACGTAGGCTTGCGTTGTTGACCAAGCTTAAGAAAAGGTATGGTTGTGATTATTTAAGTTAACCAGATTTAAATAGAAAGCTAAGCAATACACGTTTTCTGCTATGCTTTTACAAAGTTGGTATCTTTAATTTAGAGCAGAAATAGATTACTCGATCACTGCTCAACCACTAATTTTACTATAAGTTCTTCATTTCATTATCCAAAACAAATCACATGGGTAGACCGGGAAGTTGGGTGGGTATTGCCTTGGGACGGACCATTTACTTATTAATTTAGTCTTCACTGTACGGTTGTGTACATATCTCCTGTTCATTCACCGATACGTGTGCTGCCGTCTGCCCATAACGGTTAAAAATATGCAGTTGATTTTTTTTTATTCCTCATTTTTAATAATCCCAACCATGCTGTGAGTAAATTCTTTTACAATGATGTCATTTTCATACATGTTTCCCACATCATTCCATTTAACTCTATAGTGTTTTTAAATCAGTAAAAGTCCGGAGTTACGGGCTTGGTAAAATGTATAATATATAATAATCATATGACCGTTATGGGTTTGTAGCAACAGAATGACGGAAAACACATAATCAGTACATAATAATAATAATAAAAATAATAATAATAATAATAATAATAATAATAATAATAATAATAATAATAATAATAATGAATACTTTATATAGCTCCTAATCTTTAAAAGCTCAAAGCGCTTTACATTTGACAACGCTTAAAAAAGAATATGAAAAACAAACCATATATAATGAAATGATTACAAAAATTAAAAACAAACACCACAAAATTAGTAACATAAAACATACTGTAAATTTTTAAGGAAAGGATACATTAAAAAGAATACACTATTAGGTCCTTATGACTATTCTTGCAATTGAAATAGATGGGTTTTAAGGGTGCTCTTGAATGAGATCACTGAGTCTTTGTGTCTAAGTGCAGTGGGCATTTCTTTCCACATTGCTGGGTCCTGGTATGCAAAAGAACATTGTCTATATGATTTCAACTTCATAGTGGGAATATTGAGAATGGGAGTATCAGAAGAGGAGCGAGTATCAAAAGAGGAACGTAAGCATCTTGCAGGTGTATACACATGGGTGATGTCAGATAGGTATGTTGGAATGAAGCCCATCAGTGAAATGTAGCACAGAGAACAAATTTTGTGTTTAATTCTGGATCATATGGATAGTCAGTGTAGGGTACAGAGCAGCAGAGAGTCATTTTCTGATTGTGCTACTCTAACAATGATTCGAGCAGCAGTGTTATGAACTTTAAGATTCTAAAGTAGATATTTAGATGAACCAGACATAATTGAATTACAATAGTCCAGTCTTGAAAGTACTAAGGAACACAGGTGTTTTTGTGGCATCACCTGACAGATATTTGCGAATGGAGCAGATGCATCTCAGCTTAAGATATGAGAATTCACTGTTACCAACTCTTTGAAGCAATAAAATAAAAACACAATGTAATCTTTTATTCTTTATCATGAAAAAGACCTTTATCTTCGGTGTTTTTATAAGAGGCTTTTATCCAGTAGGTTTTTTTTGTTATACAATTTGGCCTGTGCTAAATAGAATAGCCAGTTGCCCCTCTAATTTCAGATTGCGCCCATTCTGTATTCTAAGAGATGTGTATCAGGCTTGTCAAAAATAAAAATATCAGATTTGTCAGAGAAAACTGGATGAAATGATGACATACCTGCTGTAACTGTGCAGTTAAAATCAGTTTACCACTGTCCTATGTGAAGTGAAGCCCTGATTTCAATAACAGATATGATGCTAAAGCCACAATTTTATACTCCCAATCCAACTGATTTGGTCGTGTTTTGAGAAGATAATTTTAAATAATCTTCAAAAATGTTTAAAAACATGACACTTTTAGTATCTGCCTGTTATATGTAGTATATGTAAATAGTAAATAGTCTTGATTGGAGCTATGTAATATATCTAGCAGTTTAAATAGCAATAATTAAATGGCAGAGAGGTCAGCCAACATTTCACATAATACTTAATTGGTTGACAATAGTGAGATTGTTTGAATATTAGTGGGTGAGCCTATTGTGCCAAATTGCACAGGAATGAGCAGAACATGGAACATCCCAATACTGGTAAATCAGAGATGGTGGATGCATGTTGGAGAACAAAAGTTATCATTGCTATGAATGGATTTTCAAAATTTCCTGCTACTGTGCAAAATAACAGGCTTTTTTAAAACCTTTGTTGATGTATAATGTTCACTGCCTTATGAGGCAAGAACTAAAAAAAATGGAAGGTCTTTCAAAGTTTTCAGCCAGTACAGAAACATCACAAAATACAGAAGAAGAAATGGTGTGATCATAAGTATGGTGAGGAGAGTTAGAAATCCTGGGAGCTTCAAATGCCACAGAAGGATTTGATGTGCATTTTTATCACTGAAATTTCAGAAGAATATGAAAGTGCAGATCAGTCAGCAAGAAAAATAAAACATGATTCCAAGCCAGGCTTAGAGTCATGTCACAGACATTGAACTCAGAAGTCTGCACACATTGTTTAGTAAGATAATTTCAGTGACATTTTATTGAGTGCTAGTGGCTCAAAATGTAATATTACCAAATCATTATAAACATTTTCATTTTTTTTCTTCAGAAAATGGATCAGGTTTTACAGCTGGTTGAACCAGCAAAGCAGTTTGCAAAGGATTCATTCAGGCTGGTTAAAAGATGTACAAAACCAGATAGGAAAGGTAAAAATACTGCCATTTTTTGTGATTTTACATTTGTTTCTCTTCAGATATCTAACTGGGCTATTCAACAGAGTCCAGGTTATATTTAATAAATTACATGATTTTTTTTAACCTTACAAGAATGTGTATTTTATGGTTTTGTTTAGATACAAGTTCAAAAATCTTAGGCATGCTGAATCAGTGGAAAATCCTATCACAAAAAATAATAGATTTCAGATCAAAATTTCAGACATAAGATATCTGACGATGGGCACAGCTTGAAGTTTGTGTTGCAGGCTGGTTTTATTTCTGAATTGATAATATAGGGTCATTAACTCGTAGGCTAAAATTTCTTATAGTCAGAATTTGAAGATTGCTGTATTTACTGCATATATTCAGACAGCAAAAAAATAATTTCTCTTTTGTTGCCCAAATACATATTAAATTCTTTAATTAGGTGTCCGAAAACAAACGGGAAGATAAATTTGTGCCCCCCACTTCCCGTCTGTAATGACGTCTGTAATGACGTACTGCCATGAAATAGGTATTTTGTCTAAAACTCTAAAACCACTGAAAGGATAATGAATGAAACACAGGCATTACTTGCCTATATTGTCTATTTGATACATATCCATCCAACAGAAAATGCAGCCATACATGTATTAGAGCCATGAATGTGCATATTTTCCAAAAGATATTTGTAATTTTGCAATCCACAGCTTAACCCTCTACTAATCAGTGATCAATAAAATCTTCCTTACAAACACTTGTAAGCAATATGTCTGTGTAATTAATATATTAATACAAATTAAATTTACAAAAATCTGAATTATAATTTGGAAGATAATTATGACAAACATTTTAGTATTCCCCATATATTCAATGTTTTTTCTCAGAATTGGAAGAGGGTATGGTAATTGGTCTCCAAATGGATCACATTAAATTTAAAAGCAAATATGCCACTTTCTTGCATTGTTCATTCTTAACTTTTAACATTACTACATTGTTACTTATTGTTATTATTAATAAAATTTAATTGGTAGTAGTGTTAGTATCAAGAATAACAAAGATTAATGATGAAATATGATCATTTGAAAATATCATTTAAATTGCTTTTAACAATATTAGTATTATTATTATTGTTATTATTTTTATTATTATAAAATTAGGAAAAAAGAGTAATTGACTTATGAACTTAAAAAAGATGCATTGTTCCAAAGTGAAATCCTTCATACAAACAGCAATTATTTTCTTCTTTTTTATATTTTCTTAGCATAAGATACATGTGACTTACAGAATGCCTCGTCATATACAGGCACACATCTGTTAAACTGCAACTTAATTTATTGAAGGACAGAATTTGTATGTTTACTTATTCTTTAGTTATGTCTTTAAAAAGAATGCTATAATAAATCAGAAGCATTTAGTGTACATTATGATTTTGTCCATTTGAGAAATTTTCAACTGACAGCAATGAGTCCTACAGTCTTTCTGTACTGTGCTATCCACATTATTTATTCAGGGTTCCTGCAAGTCATGGAATCCTGGAAAAGATTTGGAATTTAAAAAATAAATTTCATGGGCCTTGAAAAGTTATGGAATTATCAAAACCTTGCAAAGTTTTGGAAAAGTCATTGAATTTGTGAGAATGGGGGTAAAGAAATTGCTTACTTCAAATTTCTATGAGCACTGATTACCGATTAAATAAAATGATAAAATTACAATCAATAAATGGATTCAATTCATATAATGAGTAAGTTCCCATAATGGAAGTATCACATGATTTCTGGTGTAGTTCACTAAAAAAATGAAAGCAACTGGAAAGTAATGTGTTTTGTTAATATTGTAAATAGGAACACATACAAAGACTACATAGAATTGTTTCCTTTTTTTTTTTGAATACAAATTACATTGATCATTGGATTATGACATGAATTACTACATAAAGTCAAAGTGTGATAGCCCAGGTAAATTTAAAATGTACATATTAATAATATTTGTTAACATATTTGTTATTTTAGATTAAAAGGTGTCATTCTTTATATTCATTTACTTGACAATGCAAGAGAGTGAGGTCCTTGAGTTTTATGAAATGGCCCTGGAATAGTTTTGGAAAAGTCATGGAATTTGGTTTTGCTAAGTCTGCAGGAACCCTGTTTATTGTATAATCTAGTGGGAAGATTGGCCTGTCATATACAAAATATTAAACTATGCCCTTGAATCATATCTGCTCAACTACAGATGTACACACTGCTATTCAGTTCAAATGAACCTGGACCTTATTATGGAAACACCACATGGTCATAATTAGCACTGATTTACTACAGAGCATGTAATCTAAGATTTGGGCACAGGTATATCTCCACATATAATCATAAAAATATTGACATTAAATCCAGTGTGTATGTACCTGTAACTGCTTATGGTGCAGAAAATAAAATTGTGCTTGTGAGTGGACACCCTGTCTCAGGAAGTTCATATGAAAGTACAGTGTAGATCTTCTATGTCTGTGTTGATTTATCAACTTTGGTGCTAATTGCCAATGAAGATTGGCATAGGCTATGGGCACACATGTATTGCCACATGAAATTAAAGCAGTACACAGGCGACTCTTTATTAGCAAGAAATGAAATGGGTCATTTTTACAACTGAAAATAAAAAGACATAATTGGAGAAAAGGCCATGTATGTAAAAGAACAGCCTGGTACATGAAATAAACAGTACTTCATGACATTGTCCTTAAATGGCATGGCATGACTTGTTTAAAAGGTAGGTATGATAATATGTATTCCTTCCAACATGCCATGTTTGATATAATGCACATTGTCAATGCTGCCTTTGAAAATTAAAATGGTTGTCTTTAATATATTTGTAATTCCAAGACACTTTAATTTTTAATAGCATATCAGATACCATACTGTGTTTTGTGTTTGGGAGTCTTGTCAATGCTGCTGGGTTTGAATGCCATTTTTATACTCTTAGAAAAGTGATGACTGTAAGTAGATGGTGAATCAAAAGGTGAGGAGTTGTATTGCCTTTTAAAACTTCTCATTAAAAGCTAATCTCTGTTTTATCTGAGTGAACACTGATGCATGACACATACACTGCATTTTCTAAAATAGAATATGATACTTTGATGCCAAAGAAAAAGAAGTATGTCTTGTTCTGGCTACCTGACTAGCTCAAATTTTTCATGCCAACCCTACATTTTTGCAAATATTGCAGAAAGAGAAGAAATGAACAGGAAATGGATTTAACTACATGTTAAATTCAGGATTCAGATTGCATTTATTTTACATTTATATCTGTCCAAACACCCCACTAAATCCCCAGAAAAGAAAATGCTTGTTTTGACATACCTACCTTAATTCTGGTTCATTGTAACCAGAACCACATATTCTTTTTTATAGCCTAACTTATACAATTAAAGAAAATTTTAACTCATTGTTTTATTACCTTCAGAATTTCAGAAGATTGCCATGGCAACAGCCATAGGATTTGCCATCATGGGGTTTATTGGATTCTTCGTCAAGTTGATACACATTCCCATCAATAACATCATTGTGTAAGTATTGAAACTCTTAGACTGGTATGCCTTTAATACATGCATTTTTTATCAAAATACACATTCCCATCAATAACATCATTGTGTAAGTATTGAAACTCTTAGACTGATGTGCTTTTAATACATGCATTTTTTAAAATCAAAATACACATTCCCATTCACATTACACATTGTGTAAGTATTGAAACTCTTAGACTGGTGTACCTTTAATACATGCATTCTATATCAAGTTGATACACATTCTGATCAATAATATTGTGTAAGTATTAAAACTGTTAGTGTGGTGTGTCTCATACTCTTTGATACAGTTAGCATTTATTTTATAGACTTCCTTAAGGAAGTAAATATATATCATAAGTTATAACTTTTATGTTATCATTTTAAACATTTTTATGTGCTATATATGTATGATCGCTAGATTTAATTACCTTTCATATGTTTTTGTTGTCATACATTATTTGCAATCCCTGTTGATCGGGAAACTTTTTTTTTGTATCACCATTACCATTCTTATTGTTTTACCTTTAGCTATTTGATTTTGTATCGCTGGCCGATACAGAACTGTTTTACCATTTGTACATAATGAAAGAAATAACCTTTTGTATGGCGCTAAATGGCCTCTTTGTGCTGGTGCGCTATAAAAATTCAACCAACCAACCATTCCCATCAATAACATCATTGTGCACATCTCTTAGATTGGTGTGTCTCTAATGCACTTCTTCTATATCAAGATTCCCATTCCCATCAATAATATCATTGTTTAAGTATTAAAACTCTTAGATTTACTTGACTGTGGTAAAGCATTATTTATCAAGATCCACAGTCCCATCAGTAACGTCATTGTGTAAATATTAAATATTCTCAACTTCTCTAATGCAAGCTTTTTTAGTACTGATATCAGCAATATCATTTCACTGTGCCACACTAGAAAAGTGCAGTTGACTTTGTCTTTTTGGCATATATCAGCATATAATTAGCTCAGGGCTAGCCACCCCCCTCTTATTTTTAGCATAGTTTTTCTTCGTCTAGAAGAGCTTTTGTGATGATCTGTTGTCCATCAAAACATTTGTCTGCAATGTAAACTTTGCACATGTATTCATGCAAGGGACTAATTTGGCCTAAATGAAAATTGTTTTGCTTAGACATGTTTTTTTACTACTCTTTCTGAATGAATGTATGTTACAATATGGGTTTGCACTAAAATATTTCATTGGTCCTAAATGAAAATGTTGCAAATTTGAAGTCCAAGAATAGTGCCATGGCAGCAGCCTTGAAAAGTTTGTTATTGATACTCGTGAACAGAAAGTCGTATTGATATTGGATTTCACCAGAAGATTTATGATGTCTAGTTGGTCCAAAATGAAAATTACACCACTCCTTTATACAGTAGTGATCATCTGAGGTCCAATAAGGCCATCTTTCTCCTATTGAATTCATATGATACCAAGTTGGTAACGAAGGAAAATGGAGTCAGTTGTTCCTTCAAAATGGCTGGCATGATGTCTGTCATGAAAATTTTGCTGACATTATTTCCTCTGTATGGATCATTATATTTCCATGGGATTTTCAAGAAAAGACTTAAAATGATGTATAAGACATTCGTGCCAGTCTGATTCGAAAATGTTCACCATAGCAGCTGATTTAAGAATCATTTGTCGTATAGAATGTCAGAGATGGTTTCAACAGTTGGCAGTAAATAGTATAAATGGTATCTTGAATTCTTGGAAATTCAAATTGAACAGTAGAAAGCTTCTATCACTCGGAAAATTAAATTTTAAAAAGATCTTAAATCATCTAGTATTTCATGCAAATACTGTTTTTGTTGTAACCAATATGAAATAAGAGTCTTTTCAAGATGACACTCTTTAGCTATATTCTTCAAAGCAAAATTAAACCATTATTACATTCTTATGTACTCAGTTATATCTTAATATGAGATTATGTGGTTTAGTCTAGAACTGAAAACTGAGAATGTAATGAGACATTCCACTCTCCATTGAATACGGTGGGGAGATATTATAAATATATGGTAATTTTCTGAATTGGTGTGATTTGTTTTAGAAATCAGTGAGCATCACTGAATATATTGTAGATTCTCGTTTGACATGTAAAATTTAAATTTGTAGTCACTTGATTCATCTGATATTTTCTTTTACATTTTTTTTCTTTTCAGGGGTTCCTGATCTGTGTTTTGGCCAAACATTCCTTACTATTTTTTGCAATAGGCACAATACATTGACATCATAAAATTTCTTGCTCCCCATCATTTCTGAATGCACTTTCCACAATCTACATTTGAAAAGATAACCTATGAGTGGTTCTAATAAATAGAAGTGGAATAACAAGTCATAACCTCGATAATGTATAACTAACGTGGCTTATGTTGGCAGGAAAGGAATTGTAAATCTAATCAAGACAATTTCATTATTTAACAAGGATTTTTTCATTATTTATTGATAAGCCATTGTGTACATAATTAAACAACAGCATTCATAGAAATTGGTAACCTCAGTAATGTAAACCTAATGTGCCTTGTGTCGGAAGGAAAGGATTTGCAAATCTAGTAAAGATAGGTTTTTCACTGACAAGGTTTGTTTCATTTTTTATTATTTTAATAATAGAAGACATTAAAAACTTGCTGAGTACTAAACTAGTTCAGTTTAGTCTATATGTAACAGTAATTAAAGTTGCAACCATAGAACTTTTCATAATTTTATTAACTTTGGTGCTGTTTCATTATCATAGATGAACTGAAAGTGTGTTGCATTTAGGGACATCAGTTTTTGTGCTCAACATGTTTCAGCAGTATAGAGTTTATGTGATAACATGATGTCCATCACGTTTTGTCCATCATCTGTCATTGATTACATGCATTTTATTGCTTCTATACACAAATCACTGTAAGATCTCGGAGCATTTGTATATTCATGTGGAGGTGTACTTTACTCAGTGAAAAATACCCAGTGTAATTGGATATGGCTGCCATAGTGACCAGCTTGAAAATTTTGTAATTGCTGACTGCTTTTGGGACGAAATACACATTTTATATGCAAATTTTTGCTAGTTTTATGTTTACTTAGCCATTTTGATGAAAAGATGTGCACAATGAAACACCAATGACTTGATGACCATTATGTCCAGGACCTTGTAAATTGGGTAACCTATTGGTAACTGCAGTTACATCATACAGTAACTGTGGACATGTACATATATGACAAGTGAATAGATGGGCTAATGCATATTGATCTAATTGAAGTTTGTATATAATTTTGTCTTAACAGCCTTTGAGCTCACAGTAGCAAATGAAGTCCATAGCATTTTGTATTGTGTGCAGTTAAAAGATTATTTTGAAATCATGCAACTATAGTTGATGTCCATATGGTTGCCATTGTGTCCAGTTTAAAATCTTTTGATTTCTAAATGAATATGTTAATTATAAAGGGCATTTCTTTAATGCTTAATTTTATCTTTAACTGAATTTAATGTTGAAGAAAGAAGCAGTAATTTTTCCTTTTACAAAAAATGGTTACTATTGAGAAACAACATGTGAGGCTGTTAGAGTTTTTATGCATGTTAATTTCTGCCAGAGCATTAGTCTTAATTACTCTAGATTCAACCTATGACATAATTTACTTAGTGTACATTGGCCATAACAAATTGACTGTGTGTGCTAGTGACTGACATTTACTATACCCTGTTATATTCCTAATCAGTTCCTATGCAAACTCAGCATAAAGTGGTGCACATAATTGAATTGAGGTTAGATTGTATTGAGATTATCTTTGACATTTATGATCGAGGAAAAGGGAATCAATTATGACTTCATTGGAATGGCTTCTAAATTAAATATTTTCATTTGTGGTAGGACAAAAAATGTTACAAAGGTCATCTATCAAAAATACCATTTTAGTTGCATCTATTGCTTTTGAAAAATAATAGATTATTTCTTTCTTTAGAAAAGTATATTTATGCCCATTATCTTCCTATTATAATAACCAGAGGGAACCAGTCTACTCAAGATCAGAAATGTAATACTGGTGCTAATCACATGAATGGATGTGTGGTAATCAGGAGGGCTGAAACCAGATATGGGATGTTTTATGAGATGTTACAAAAAATAAAAGAGGGAACAGAAGTGGTTTGTGATAAAATATGTATTACGGCTTCGTGTCTAGGAGGTAACCTCCAACGGTGAAATTTGCCGGGTATCGAATAAGCTACTTCAAATAGGGATTTATGAATGGGATAAAGTAGTAATCTGAGTGAATATATAGAACAAACAAGATGAGCCCCTGTTATAAGTTAAACAAAATTTAATAAAAATTCAATATATGAATGACAATATAAAAATGACCAATTGAAAGATACACATCTTATTACTAATTACGGAATTTCAAAAATGCAATGACAATTATATACTAGCTGATGCTGTTTAAGATAGAGACCAAACCATCATTTTAAGTCAGAGTAATCAAATAGCTGTGCCTTGCATCAAAAACAGCCTGTTGACTGTCTGTCCCACGGGTCCTCTCCAATTGTACTTTGGTTCCATTGTTTCAGTACATCTTTGGTTCCACTTTCTCTTGTTCCAGCTATTCAAGATACTTTTTACTTTGTTCCAAACTGCTCTTTTCCTTTCCCCATTGGTTTTCTTTCCCACACTGTTTAGGTTGTACTCTTCTCAGACTATCTCACCATATGAAAATATAAACAAACAGCCTTAGTCTTCCATCACATTAACATTAACGGAACTACATAAATAGACTGACCCCCTTGAGGTTAGAAATTAACAATTATTATCGACTTTCAAACAGTCTACATGATTAGCTCCTAATGATCTGCAAATGGCCATTTATGCCACATGTGACATTAGCCCTTTTCACATGCCTCATATGTAAATAAATGAAATTCCTCCCTATAGAACATTCTTATATAATATTCATGTGACCCTGGGTCAACAAAACCAAAACAAGGCTAAGCTAGGCACCAGCCTGTATATTTTTTAGAGCCAGAGGACCAAATTATGGCAGATAAAGGTTTTGTTTAAATTAAAGAAAATTATTTTAATATGTGGGGGGGCGGGCCTATATATATATATATATATATATATATATATATATATATATATATGTATGTGTGTGTGTATATGTATGTGTATATATATGTATGTGTATGTATGTGTGTATATATATATATATATATATATATATATATATATATATATATATATATATATATATATAACATTCTCTCCTCTATGCCTGTTAAAGATGCAAACAACTTCACCTTACATCACTCTCTCAAAAGTACATAATAACTGGTAAGCCCCGCCTAAGAATGGTCTGTATATCAAGACTGCTATTATACATAATGGATTCGTTCCGATAGTTTCGACTACTTCCGTAACATCAATCACCAGTTCATTCATTGACTATAAATACAATATCATCAATTAAATGATCTCAGCACAGTTATGTTGGATACATAATTCTGTATATAAAAGTGAATTCAACTTACTCAATTCCTACTATAATCAAGACTATAACTTAGAAAATCGTCAATGCATATGTAAAAGAAAATATCGTTGCGCGGGCTCAGATAAACAAACAAGACACAAGGATACTATATCAAGAAAATTTAATCTACGACTCTACAAATAAATTCCTGCATGCGTCTGCAATCAATTACGTCATAGCATAAACGACGTATATAAATTCCTACAAATACAAGTACCTACAAGCAATTAAATCATAACAGAAGAATGAGATTTATGCAATTACCTCGTTTCTTTTTCCGCTTTTGTGTCTGTCAAAACCTTTAGACAAACGTCTCTCCCTTGGATGACAATTAACAAGAAATTTACTCTTTAAACCCCTCGTAGTACGAGATCTTACTCCCTTCCTCTCTTATAGAGGATGGTAGACTGAACTTTCAAAAATTTCTCCAGTATATTTAACTCAAAACTTTTGGTTTAAACTACTCCCCTTCCACATCATGACTAATATGATTTAAAATAATTCCCGCCTTTCCAGTACTAAACTCTGCAATATTTCAATCAACAAATGTCTACGACTGTGCCGACTACCAAAACCAGTTCTAAGCAGAACAAACCCTTAACCCCACTAGGTAAGTTTAAACAATCTCAGCCCTTTATTAGAAACTCATAACTTCTGGCCTCGCCTGAACTAATCTGTACCACAAGAGACTGCAGTTTTATCAATAAAGCACGACGAAATTTCTGACTACATGAAATCACCTTCACGGTATTATAATTATTTTACAATACCGTTAAGGTGATTTCATGTAGTCAGAGATTTCGTCGTGTTTTATTGATAATACTTCTGAATTCTGTGTCTGTATTTTATGGCTTGCACAAGTTGGGCCATTTCCCCATAAATCTCGTTAATGGCACTAAGTGCAGCTAAGTGTGTTCTACTATAATTAAATCTAACAAAGAAGATCGACCAAAAATTTGGTATTTTACATGGTTCGTGATAGCTTTCAAGTCTTTTATTAAAAATCACACTTGATAATTTTTTTTATTGTTGAAATGTTCTTGCATTGCTTAAGACATTTATAAAGGAATATTTAAAGGAGGTTGATATGTTTTAGTTAAGTTCCTATCTAAATGCAGAAACATTATTAACTTTCTCTTAATACTTAAAAGCAAACAAAAGAAGCAGACATGCAAAGCACTGTGAAAGTAATATTAATTATGGAATGTCTCGTGTCCTAACACTGGAACTTTGGCTTAGAGGAATAGTGGAGTGCAATTCTCAATATTAAAATCACAGACAGAATGAAGTTTGATATTTTAGGGACTTCACAGACATTTAAGGGCATTGAAAGTCGTTGAGAAATGTACATATAAATTCAAGGAATTGATAGTTTACCTAGGTCATTGAATTGTAGAGATTTTGCTTAAAAGTAACATGGTGGAAACCTTCCCGAGTAATTTATTTTATGTTGTGGAACAGAAGTACGGTTTGATTTTCCATCTTTTGCTAGGAATTCTACCACTATCATAAGCAACAGGAGGTAATTGGATATCATGCAAAGTGCTCCTTTAACATGAAGTCATTATTGCATACACATTCTGTCACTTCACTTAGTTTGATTTGCTGGGCCCAGGAAAATAGAAATATCTCGTAGCATGAACCTTCTAGCAAGTTTCAAAAACGTGTGTTTTAAATACATGTTACCTTGAAAACCCAACATGGCTGAGTCCCAGTACAGTTTGTCTTTAGATCACAATTGCATTCTGCAAATACTGGCTGGTGATTGTTGCAATAGCGTGGTGCACATTACCCTGTGTTCATGTGACAATGTTTTTCTGCTTGGAATTATTGGTTTTTATATAAAGCAAAAGCCGCCAGTCTTGCATATCTTGCACTATCATGAACTTGGTGTGCTTTTTAAGGTGAGTAAAGACATGACAAAATGCATAAATTGCGTTTGGTCCTCCTATTCTGTCAAATATACACTCAACCCATACATATTTATAAGAGCAACATCTTTTTTGAAGATATTTTTGAGAATTTTATATCCTGCACCATGACTAAAATTGAGTTTTGAACTTTTCAACAATAGATACATAATTTTAATAGGTCACCAGCATAATTGTCCATTTCACGATATTTTGCAGTAACCTTTGGAGTTGTGAACATGGATTAACCTCTTGATAATCTTGAGTGTTAAGTATTTCTGAACTTTCAATTTACCATTCAGTTTTAAGGTATAGGTTCATGTGTAATTGAAACAACAGTATCGATAACATGATTTTATATCTTTGATTTACTTAGATAATGTTTTGGCAGGTATTTCAGAGTAAATTGATGCAAGCTGAATTCTAATGTATGGTTTACTGACAAAATAATCTAGATAGGACAAATGTCGTGATACACGTTTACACTGTCCTTTAAATTCGCCTTATGAAATGTGGGGATATCACAACATTTACTTAGTTTAAGATAATATAACGTGTTTACATTTTTTTTGCAAATTCCCTTTTATTGGTTAAAAAACTGCTAATCTACAAGTTCTGTAAATTTTGAGCACATTTTCTTTTAGATTTCAAATTTTAATCAGCTCCTGGCATGGTATCTTATGGTTTATAGTTGAATAAAAAAAAACATAAATTTGTAATAATGAGACCCCGGTAAATCAAAAATAATTATTTAGTTCTCCCTAGATGTGTATTTCAAAATACATTGAGTATATATAAATGTATACCTTTAAGGGTTCAGATAAATTTGATATAAATCTAAATATGAAATTTGTACTGGAAAATGTGAATAAGCTTTCTTTTCTGAGTAATACTGCACAATCTTGGGAGTGTAGTATTAGTCTCAGAGAAAAGAGTTCCTATTATCCCATTGTTACGACCCTGTAGTTAAAGAATGTGTGTTAAAGATATAATTTTGTATAAATCTTTTTATTTCACTTTATTTCATTAAATATAATTATTAATATGATTATATTAATATAATTATATTATCAGTCTATTATATTGTTGAAAAACATTTATCTGAGTCGTAAATGTGACTCATGTGAGCAAGCGCTGTGTATAACAAATTCATTACAAGTAAACAATTAGGAATAGCTATGAAAACGATTGGCTGATACTTGTCAAACTTTCCTAATGTCCAGCAGTATTACGAAATTGCATGAGTCCTCGTGCGCGTGCAATTCAAATAACGTATTAGCTGCATTTATATGTTTGAGATTTTTGTAAGACGTTCACAGTCACGGACAGAGTCAACAATCGTCAGTCGTATTCGAGTCATACACAGTCGTAGAGTCGTAAAGTCAGTTATACAACTTCTATTACCTTAAAAAGGTATTTTTGTGCTAGAAGAAGTTTTTAGTTCGTATGTCTACTTAGAACAACATGTTTTGTTAGAGGAGCTAATTTTACTTCGTTTCTTCTGAGTAATTGTTTTAACAACATTACTGATTTGGACAAAGACATTCTCTCGAAAATATTCAAAATTGGAACGGAACAACACAAACTGCTTTATTGTGTAAATTCTGGAATTTTCTGTTAGCCTTCGTCTGACGTGGTCATCCGCCATTTTTGACCGGAAATTCAGACACTTCAGACTGTGTTTAGAGCTTTTTACAGGACTTAACGTTTCTATTTTGAACAAAAAAATTTGGACCATTTCAGTAAACTGTAAGTCTTGCTTAACATATTTACATCATTTCAAGTTTTCTAGGAAAATAAATTATTTTTTGTTAAAATTTACAAAGATTGTTGACTTCACTCTTTCTTTTGTTACTTTGAAAGAGCCGATACGTAACACCATACAAATGCAGTAATCTTTTGATTATATTTTTATTATACTCATTTTTGTTTTCCTATCTAAGGCTTAATAATAAAGAATACACTTCAAGAAGCAAAGTGATTCAATTTATGCTTTATTTCAAAATAAATACACAGCCAGAGATTCATCGATATACCGTAACAATATCAATGCGCACATGTCCAGCAGTCTTTGAGCTGATGAAAATTTTTACATCACAACCATAAAGAAGGTTTCCAAACTTGTTCCAGCTGGCTAAGCTAGTGGTGCATGCATCTTCAGACAGCAGTCTATAAATGGGGTGTCTCAGCACAGAACAATATTCATAACACGGTGAGGAACAGATTAAGCTCAGAAAAAACTAATTAATGATTACTGATTGCACGGCTGGAGGAAACCTCTTTAAAAATAGTTTTTTTTTCAATAGGACACTAACAGAGTGAAGCTGGAAGAAAGATGGATATTAAAATATGTAAATATGTAACCAAGGCCATTTCCTTCTCTTTCCTTTTTGGGGATAGGTAGGATCTGCCCTCCCCATTAGATAATATCATGGCAGCATCGCTGAAGTGACAATACTGGAGTTGCAGCAGAAGCAGAAAATACCTGTATAGAAGTTAATGAGCAGTGGATGACATCTGGAACAAGTTACAATGACTTTTTGAATACAGATATAATTTCCCTTTCAAATTTAATTAGAGTATAATTATTTTTATATTGTTTTGTATTTAAATTAATAACTGAAGTTGAACACTTGATATTGAGAGTAGTCTTTGAAAAATGAAACTTGGTCATTGATAAGTCTTTGAATTTCTGTTCACCTGATCTATAGGTATTTTGTATTTCATGCGGGCTTAGCATTGTTTTCTTAATGTATCATTATAATACTGATAGAAGATGTTCTCCATTCTTCTCAAACTTAAAAGTACTGAAGATGAAACCATCATGTATCTATTGACATTTTATAATGCCATCATTGGTCACGTGACACTGATCTTGTGAACGAAACTAAAATGTTTGAAAAGTTTTTTTTTTTTTTTTTATAAAAATCTTGGCATGAACTACGACTTATATGCTGCTTTCATCAAATTGTCATACACTAGCACTTAATTTCTTTCCTGTTTCAGTCACAGAAATGACCTGCAGTGATAATCATCTCAGTCCGACCATCAGACTCCAAAGAATCAGGAAATATTAACAACTGTAGGAATCTCCAAATGTTGATAGCATTCTTGTGTATCAGTTACAAAATACTGTACAGGTGTTTCTCTTTATTTAACATGAAACAAGAAATTTTGAGTATCAGTTTGCTCAATGAATAACACGATCCCAGCTATGAGGTTATGACTCTAAAACAACTTACTCAAAGAACATTGCAAGGTGTCCTTAGGACACCACCACATCTTCGTCACAAATATTGTACAATAACTTGTTTATATTCCACTGTGTCTTTCACAAGATTTCGTCTTAAAAATTGTTTACCACATGTATATTTGACTAATAGTAAAATGAAAGCTTTATTACATTATTATCTTTCTTTTTCTTGTGAGGTGAAGTGTTGTGTATACTTAGTTTGCTTTATTTTTATTTTCATTATATGCTATTGTAATGTAACATTACATGTTGGACTTGACCTTGTCTAAAGTTAAATTAATTTCTTCTTGACCCAATTTAATTGTTTTAAAATTGTATTTTGTAAACAACTAATACATAACTAAAATATTATCTGCGTGTACGGGTTTAAAATACGCAATACTGTTAAGTTCTTTTTGTTTTCATTTTGTGTTCTGGGGAAATAGAATATTTGTTGAATTTTACAAAGCTTGTTGATTTTCATTATTTGTTACTTACTCTAAGAGCTTAGACTCGTAACAGGACACATGCCACAGCGATAAGTATTTTGTTATATTGTTCAACTATTTGCTAACTTGATCGCTTGCTCAGTTTTTTCTTGGTTTTCTTTCATCATCAAAATTGAGTGATTACATTGTTTGCTTTAGCCTGGTTGATTAAAATACTCAAAACGGTAATTTCCATCCAACTGACTTGCCAGTAATAACTTCAGAAACTTGTTTCAACGGGATAGAAGTCGATCAGTTACGAATGAGATCGTTTAGTGATAACCGATAAAAATTTTAAAAATACTATGTAGTTTTAGAAGGAATCTTAAATGATGGGCAACTGTTAGATTCATTTTACTAACTTTGTGCTTATTAATTTGACAAATAACAATCTACGCTGACAAATGTCACACTTCAAGTTTTCATGAGATCACACATAACGAAAACTCTTTCATCTTCATACTTGTTCCCATTTTACACAGCGCCCATTAGTCTGGTCCCCTGCATGGCATGCAGTGCCGGATTCAGGACAAATGAGGCCTTGTGCTAGTTAAATTATGAGGCCCCTTACTTGGGGCCTGAAGGAGTTATTGCCAAGAAGATGGACCCCTTGGCCAACAGGGGTCCTGTGTTTAAGCACACCTATACACAATGGTAAATCCGGTACTGAGTGCATGCCCTCTCCTCCGGCCCCTTACCACGTACTTTACCACACGACTTAGGTACTGATTTCATTAGTTACTGATTGGCCTATGATACTAACTTGCCAGTTAGGCTGGATACCAGGAAAATCACAATGCGGCTACTCCATTAGGATAGTAAAGATATACGCTGCGTACTTATAGGAATCACGGTACTAATTTAGTTCCTATAGTAAACCTATGCAAACACCATGATATTAAAAATTCAATATCTTAAATTTTGGAGTGCTCATGACCAAACTTATATTTATCAGTATACATGAAACATGGAAGTCAGCTTCTGTGCAGCGGAAAGTATGAGACGCGGCATTTTATGGAGCTGCATATGTTTGAAACATGTGCTTTCAATTCCGCACCAAAAAGTCAGGTGGTAATTTTAGTAATGAGTGTTCAAACTCAAGACTATTAAAGAACTGAAATTCCATCAATAAAACAATGTCTCTATTTTTATTCACTTTCAACTAGGATAGGTCTCAAAAGATTCCTTTTCCTACAACATTATTTACATTATTTACCAATCCTGGTCAGCCAAACCCGTATATACTCTATTTAAAGTACACCCATTTCTAGGCTGGTTCCCATTTTTCAATACAATTAGTACCGTGTGTCCTATAGATGTACACAAGCACTTTTGAAACCACACGTGCAGCTGGTAGAGCAGCCATGCTTCTTAATCCACAGGAGTCTGCAGTTTTGTCAATAAAGCACGACGAAGTTTCTGACAACATGAAATCACCTTAACGGTATTATAAATTAACACTGTTAAAACACTGGAGTCTGCAGTTTATTATTTTAATTTATAATATAGTTAAGGTAATTTCATGTTAGATATTTCGTCGTCATTTACTGATAAAACTGCAGACTGCTGTGGTTAATAAAAATAATTTACAAAGACCAGTTTACTGGTGGAACTATTTTCGATAGCGAGATGTAAGGACAAGAACGTTGTGTTTTTGCGTTTGTATATTTGTCTTTGCTGGATAAGCGTAGGGAAAGCGGAAACCTCCATTTAATAAATAAGTAAATTACTGCTTACCTGGTAGAAATTCGCGATGTTGATCATATTTAGCATCTCTTAAGCTGTTCATCTTTTACACAAATAACGCTGACACCATTAAAAACACATGTGTGCAATAGAGATATACAGATAACTTGACAAAGAATGATAAATGATTCAAAGGGTAAATAAACGATAAATAGTAGTTAACCTGATAAAATAATGCATATGCATTGGTCTCGTGCTCTTACGCATTATTTTTTTTTGACTCTTTTTTATGATGCATTTGCGAGTAGGATATAACTTCAGGAAGGGAGAAAATAAATTTACAACAGATGAAGTTGTTGAACTATAACCAACACTTGAAGCAAACTGACGACTTAATACAGGTTGCATGTCAGAAAAGTGATAGATGGGAGACAGTACAAGAATTTAACAGCCAACATAAAATATTATCGGAGACTAATCCTTAAAAGGGAAATAACCAGTATATGATTAACAATATTCAAATTATCACATACCTTGGAGAGACTACAGTGCATATAGCCATAGTATATATGGTTCCAAATATGTCAGATATTGGTAGGTCCGATTAAGCACAGTTATAATACCTCTCGCAGGAAGATAAGATCTTTCATTAAGAGCAGGGCGTTCAAATAATTGAAGCTCTAAAAGACAAACTCTTGACGTGGTAGCAAACACATATCAGTCCCAAACAATTTATAAAAAAACAAAGGTAGTTTAGATTAGATTACCTGCTATATATATACTCTACTTTATACACAAAGAGTCAGAATGTGATGCATGTTGTCACATTGGTGTGATTGCCAAGAGAGCGCCTGTGAGTGGAAGTGGGACTTGTGCCTAAAACTTGACCTACCTTTTTCATTCATGTAGCTAGTTTTAGTTTTCTATTTCACGTCCATGAATGCATACACATACATATACATAGTGCAAAATGTGGTACACATTTCTGAGAAAACTGGCATCAACGTGTGTAAAATTGGAAAACCGTCAGAATGTCAATAAGAACTAATTTTCTCAATTTTTTTATAGACCTCTGAAATTTTGCACTAAAATAAAAACGGGATAGCTAAATTTAATGGGAACAATCATAGTTTCGTAGTTTATTCGTGTTTATTTTCAAAACCAATAACTATAAGAAGGTTGCAACTTTTGTAGGAAGATATTTTACTCGTCAGCTTTATCGATTACAAACATGAGGTAATGTCATTGCCTTGACAATATTCTACGTATCTACGAACCGACGTCTAGCTCATCCTGTACCGACCGAATAGCAGTTGAGGCAGACACGTATCTCCTGTGTCCAGCTATTTTGAACTACCAAGGTATGAACTTTAAATAGTTAATGGAAATTCACAGTTTTAGTTGCAAAAATAATGTTTATTTATTGGTTGATGTCTGTTGATGCCATCGTGCAAATGTAAACTGCTGCGAGCTATAGTCCGAGTCTATTACCCCTTTGTTTGTATCACATTACCGATTTCAATAACGGAAACCTTTAATTTCATAATAAGTGCAAAGAATTTTGTCAATTCATTGATTTATTTATATTTTCCAAACTGACTGTGAGTAGAATGGTCATAACACCGGCATAGTCTGCGCGTTTCATGCTTAACGGAAGTTTTCAATATAATAGACGGACATGCTTGAGACCCATTTCCAGTTCCTGGACCAGTACATTATCAACAAAAGGGTGTACGGGCGACTAACGATGTACATACACATGACGTTTGTTTCCGATATTTACAATATTGAATCAAGCAAAGGAAGAGAATGACAACAAATTTGCCTTTTACGTTGATTTAACAAGCGGTCTCATTAATGTATTCATGTGTGCAAAGGAATATAATTCCAAACTCAACGCTATGGTAATTTACGGAATTATCCGGCAGCAAACGAATAGGATGAATTGTCATTATGTTGTCTGATGGATATAAACTAGTCCATAGCGTACGGAATATGGCGCCGTGTTAGTATGGAAAGTCCGTTAAACATGAAATGTGCGAGGAGATGCCGGTACTAGTGCCATTCTGGACACAGTTAGGTTATAAAGTATAAATCAATGATTCAATTGCCTTAACTTTTTGCACTTTTTATCATAGCAAACGTTTATTGAAATAGGTAGGGGAGGGGAACAAACTAAAGGGTATTAGGGGCCGCACGATTCACCCAAAATCTGCCCAAACCACCAAAAAAATTATGTAAATCAAATGAAACATACCTAAAACCACAAGAAAACATTGGAAAAAGTACTATCTCGTTGAAACATAAATTATGCTGCATTTATTTACATCAAATGGAAATGACGAAAGGGAGACAAAGGTTAATGAATTGATCCCTTATGCTTGTTATCGAGTCAAAAATAAATGTGGACCTAGTCAATAAGTACCAAGTATAAACGGCCTTATTATGAATTATATAAATATTTTTACGTATATTTGTTATGGTATTTGTTAACAATTTGTTATCGATAAGGTCTATAGCAGTATATTATATTTCTTCCTTACGTTTTAAATATAAAAAATTGAAATCATGTAAAGGTACTGATTCTTTGTTTCTGATCTCTTATTTTCATCTTACTTCATGTCATTGCATTTAAGAATATTATTGTTATATTTGTGAAATTTAATAATGATGCTAAATCAGTCTTCTGCGCATGTGAACCATTTGCGTGAGGCAGATGTGAAGATCTATGAATACATATAAATGTAAGGCGAAAAATTGTCTTAAAAAACAAAATTTTCGTACGAATTAAATTGTCTGAGTACATTTGTCACAAAGGGGCGGTCCACATAAGTCATAGATGGCCGTACAAATCAAATTAGTGAGTAGATAAAAGTAAAATATTCTACAATGCATGAGAATGGTAAGATTACGTGTAATTGATTTCCATATGTCACAAAATCGATAGTTCAAGTGCTCTTCAATAAAGACAGTGGTCTATTGTTCAGTCAAGATGACGCTGAGTTTGCAAAATGAGAAGTCAGTCTGGCAATGTATTTAAACCAATATTCCAATTTCGCACATTACTTTAAAAAGTTCATAAATTAAAAAATTAATATGTTTGTGTACAAACCATTAAAAAATATAACGAGCATTTAGACCAACAACAACTCGGAATCTATAAATAATAATCTTAAGCAGGTTGCTGATTGGAAACAACACCAGATACCCGAATTAATTAACAGGTTACATAGTGTAACTCAGGCTCAGTTTATAGATTTGGGTTGCGTACTATATGGCTCTAGCAATTATAAATTATTTGCCTCTTCCTTTTTATATGTAATTGATGAAACTATTTGGCGCACAAAATATCATCAGAAAAGACACATACTTTAATGTCGATACATTCATCCAATGGAAAAGTACAACGCATCTAATCGAAAATAGATGTGGGACACAAACCTGGACAAGAAAAGCGTGCAAAGGGAAGTAAACATCGCAAAAGCATTGCAATAACAGCGAACATTGACCTAGGATGTGCAAATTAAGCTAGAAATACATTCGTCTAATGTCGATGAATGGCTACACATTTCCATTGTTCCAGTTTTTGATATGGTTTTATGTAAAATTCTTTGCAATGTTTATAATAGTACAATTTTAGAAATTTTTAGTTACATGCGACACAGGTTGAAAGCATTACTTGTATTATGCTGATTATATTAAATGCTTTGCTTTCAAACATGCAAGATACAATTGAGTTTAATCTTGATACACTTCATTTCATGTTTTAAAACTGTGCTTGATCAAACTTTGAACAATAATCTTTGTACTTATAAATTTTTAATTAGCGGCGAGGCATGCCATATTGATAAAAATTTGATATCATTTATAAAGAAATTATGTGGTACTCTCAATTGTTTGTTGTTTTGTAATGTTCTGTTAATCTTATTTGACATGAATGACAATGATAAGCAATTAATAAGGACAAGAATATTTACAGTGTGGTGTATATATTATTATTTTCGTCCTCGTTGTTATGAATAGCACTGGTGGTCCATTATTTACTTGACAATGTGGCCGTTTCTATTTATTGATTGGGTCTTTTTGATAACCGGCAATGGCGATGAATGTAGCAACATTAGTTTTCCTTGTTTCAATTTCACAACCAATATCAAAATTAATGCGGCCTATTTTGTTGTCTGTTTCTATGAAATAATACTCTTTCCAATGTTTTCTTGTGGCTTTTGAGTATGTTTCGTTTAATATACTTCATATTTGTAGTGGGTTTGGGCAGGCTTGGGGTGGTTTTGGCTGAATCATGCGGCCGGGTTAATAGATTCGGACTATAAGCGCCAGGCAGTGACATGACTTTAATCGCATTTTCAAAAAAAAAATTGAACTATTGTCTAACATTTTTAACTTATGAAATGAACTCAATGTCTGACATATTTGTGTAACTTTTATCCGATTCGTATTATTAACTAAATTATATTGCTACACTGGTACATTTTTGGAAAGAAGATATCGAGGATAGGATAGGTTACCGTGGTAAAATGCTGTCCGTTAGGCTAACATTTCGAATCACGCGCTCTTGGGTAAAGGGCATAAGATTTATCGTTCTTGACAAAATATTTTTTTAAAAAAAAAATAGCAACTAATACAAATAGAAATAAATAGAAATTAATTACAAGTGAAATATAAATGAATTTGTGTTAAGACACACACACACACACACACACATATATATATATATATATATATATATATATATATATATATATATATATATATATATATATATATATATATATATATATATTCTGATATACATAAATGTGAAAAAATAAAATGCATATTAAAGGAAATTAAAATTTGATAATTATTGACATGAATTACAGTTGGAAATAATCTAGTAGTGGCATTTTTTAGTGATAATTATGTACGTGAGCTTTTCGCAATTGCTGAATATAGCACTTATGAATTACATCTGTTATCAGCTATGCAGTATATTTACTAATTCATAAGATGGAATAACTTTGTTTACATTGGAAATTGATGGGTCTAGGTCAATTGTGTGATTGGGGATCTGACTTAAATATAATCTTTTATTTCATGTACTACTGTCAAATATGAGTAAGTCAATTATACACTGTATTCATGAATTTAAATCTAATCTAAAGTTGTATAACTGTTTTGTGTTACAAAATGTGGGGTAAATTTGTGGCAGTAAAATAAAAATGTATTTCGCAGCATTTAAAAACGTTCGTTCAGTGCACATCAGTTTTGTCTCTTCAGTTGATACTAGTCTTGTCATTTTGTAGGCATTTTTAGTGTTCAATACTAACATCATATACATTGAGTCAACACCAAACTTTGTTTGAAAATGGAAGATAAGGATGTGAAAGCATACGTTTTTGTTGTTCAGACACTTATTTCTGAACATTGTGAGATGTGTAATTTGTTACATTATAGGTCATAAAACATGCTGTACAAGACTTGTGCATGTAAAATAATATTCACAATGGATTCTTTTTTCATTGATGTGTCAACTCTCTTCATGATTCCATTGGATTCTTATTTTTCTTTCTTAGGTTTTCCGGTATCATCTCCTCTAAGTCTGACGCCAAAACAATTCTCATTGAATGCTACTTTACAGATACCAGTAGTGAAACAACACATACAGGGAGTAACAAAATACAGAATTCCAGTGACAGTAGCTTTTATTATTACATGCTCATTTTTTTCTCCGTTAACTTTACATTGTCAGAATCGTTTAGAATTTACCGATATTGCACACCTTCTTTTTGCACCCCTCGTGTTCTCGTCAAAGAAACTATTTTCTAACGTTAACATTTTTTTTTGTGAATGAACTTAATCAGATATTTCTTGGACTGCCACATACCAGCAAATGTTTCAGAGACTGACACATGCAAACTGCTTTGGTACATTCCGCGATTACCTTTTTGATACAATGTTTCAAATTTAGCTAGATATAGACCCTATACAGGGTCCTCACAATAACACCCAAGTTATACACATAAACCCTCTTCTTTAGCTGGTAATAAAAATGGCAAAAATATACTTACAATTTTACATCCTGAATTTCCTCCCAAAAAATATATTTTCGTAAGTCCGTAAATCTGAATTGCATGATCCATGCCATGGGTTTTTAAGTTTGTTTACACATTTTGAAATTGTACTGTAATTTCGAGTATATTCCAAATGCAGTTACATCCTCCTTACTGCACTAAAATGAAATAAATATTAAATTCCACAGCATCTTTTCGATAATTGCAATGGAAAGTCTTCATAATTTTCCCTCATTATGATCTGAATAAATTAATGACAAAGAAAACACGCATGTCGATTCAACACGCTTCAAAACGATTAAATTGGCAGACGCTGCTGGAATTCGATGCAAGTTACTTATGTAGATAAATCCAGACCATAATCAAAAGATTGCGTTGAATCAACAAAAATACCAAAACGTATTCATTCCAGATCAAATGGAAAAGTTGTTGCAATGTGCATTCATTAACAATATTAATCCAAATTTCAATTATAAGTAGACCAAGCGCCATTTTCTTTCGAAACTTACGTCTAGCGCGCGACCAACTTCAAATTTATCAGGGCGGAGTTATGCAATAAATAATAATGTTGTGTAATGATCCATCAACGGTTATGTATTTAGTTGGAAATATGGTATACATTTAGTTACTTTGTTTCTTGTAGTGTATTTTTGTTTATATATTTAAGCCTTGGGATGAATAAAAAATGAGCATATAATAAAAAGGTTACTGTATTTGTATGGGAAAATATGAACTCGTTTTGTCGGATGGGTATACTGCACGACCTTGTGAGTGCGGTATATCAATTCAAAAAACTCATTTATATTTTCCCATACATATGCAGCAATCTATAAATATTTTCTTTTTCAAATAAATTTTACTAGAAGCATACATTCCATTTCGTAAATATTTTTCATTGCTAAACACATGTTTGCTGTACAGATCTTTACCAGGTGTCAATAACAATGATTTTGATCTTTCAAAACAGATGTTTGTAGTATCATAAATCTCTTACAGATTTCCGGTTCAGTGTACTTATGAAACTGGACACAACTATTGAGAATCAGCAGAAGCTGCTTGCCCTCCTATGGAAAGTTTTAGTTAACAAACAAGGCCCAGACACAGAATGTACAGAAGAAATGCTTGTATTGCCATGTGATTCAGTGGAGGAACTAGAGGGCTTTTGCCAGACGTTGAAGGAGAATCCAGAACTCTTAAAGAATATGGTAATTCGGTGTTTTATTTTCTCAGATAAAACTGTTATCATGTCTATACCCTTTATTTACTGTTGCAAACCTCAATATGAATCTTACAAGTGCTGATGCACCTGCAGAACTATTTTCAAGGGGTGGGGGATAACATGTAGTGGTCAGCTATTAAGTGTTATGGATGTCGGCCAAAGCGTGTTTAAAGATGAACATATACAGGTGTTTTACTACATTTACTCAGTACATATTTTTGGCTATTTTAATTCAATCTTAGAGTGAATGTCATTTATTAATTTAAATGAATCATGGTGGTTAATTTTTTTAAATAATTGCTTTTAGTACATAGCTGGTACTGCCAAACTTTTTCAGATTTGAACAAACAAATTTGCATGCAAAACCCATGTAAAAACAAACTATTAAAGCATATTTCGTCACATTATTATTATTATTATTATTATTATTATTATTATTATTATTATTATTATTATTTGTATTATTTGTATTATTTAGATATAGTTCTTGAGATCCCTTGATGGGCAAATTATTGGGGATAGTATCTGCAGGATGATGAAAAAGCTAAAAAGAAAAAGACTCTGGGCAGAGTATAGCCTGAAGAAACGTAAAGGGAAAAACATTTTGAGAGCTTCTTATATGACGGGTTTTGATAAGTTGGTATGACTTAATTTCATTTGTCTGTTTTTCATGTGACTTGCCAGAGATTTGCAAATGAATGGATAAATTACAACATGTTTGTTCACACACATACTGCAAGTACTTGTATATGAAGTAACTTGAGACCACATTTCAAAGTAAGTTGTATAACACTCCATTAATTATTGCTGGCATTTATAACAACGAATGCATCCTATGTTGTGAAACTTATTTTAAAATCTCGTGTTACTTTTGCAGAAGCCCACTTGAAAAATAATGGAGCAGCAAATGAAATTGAAGGAGCCATATATTATACCCTCAAATATGCACCCAACCAACAAGAATGGATAAAATACAAGGTTACCCATTTGACGCTTATTTCATTGGATTCATGTTTTGTCTTTTAAAGCATGGTATTTATAAGGTGGATACATTTCTAAATTACAAACAAAATCAGCTTATTGTAGCTCCCATAGTGCCCATGACTGTCAAATCTGGAGTACAGCTAACTACATTTTGCATCCATCTTGTCTGATCAGGCAAGTGCAACCACTTTGAAGTTTTATTCACATGAAATATCTGGACAAAATAAATTTATTTTTGCCTAAATAGATTTCACCATCCACTTGCCTGAAATGATAAGTGCAGAGTTACCTTGTAACTTGGCTTAACAATATTAAAGGAAGCACAAGTTCAATGAAGAATGTTACATACATTTTCATCAGGGGTTGTCCATAAAGACATGTGCAGATAATACCTGTTTTTTAAAAGCCCCCCTCTACATGTGGCTTCCACCTCACCACACCCTCACCCATATAGCTGCATTATACACTGCTCTATGGTTTTGGTAGCAAATACATATGCCGTGCAGAAGCGGACAGTTTCAAAAGTCCGCGCACACAGGAAAAATATTGGAGGAACGTTGGTAGTGGTGGCTACTGCAACCAGCTGCCTTCTTCAAGGGAAGCTGACACTAGTTCTGCAGTCGCATGGTCAGCCAGGGTCTTCATCAAAGGCCCAACAATTGACAGAATTGAGAGCGTTATACAGACCGTGGTGCATTGGCTATTTGTATACTCGCTAAGGTCGGCAGGGCTGATGTGTGCGCCATGTAATCAACATCAGACACTGGGAGCCAGACCTATGCATTAATGCCAACCCATTCATGTTTATGCTGTGGTACGATTTGTACAAATTGAAATTAACAATTAATTTATATTTAAGGATCACCCAAAAAGGACGTCAACAAAACATACTGGAATACAAGTAGTAGATCTAAAGCAGCTGTTCAACACAGAATATCGTAGCAAAAAATACTAGCTTGCGGACGTCCCTATGGTCCTTTCCACCCCTACCCCCTTTTCTGCAGTTGTCCACATTTGATTAATCCTCATCCCTCCTCTGTGACATATTTTATGGATAATCCTTAACGCTAGTTAATGTGACTTTTAAATATGTAAAAAGTAATGAGATGATATTGGATTTTGTTTAAGCAATAAAATTATTTTTTAATCTACATGTACCTGAGCAGAAGAAGAAATAGATAAACTTTAGAGTGGAGGAGAAGAATGATTCTGATTCCTAATCTTAATTAAAGCTTGAAAATAAACAAAAAGTGGTAAAAAATATATGTTGTAATGTCTCTTGTTTTCATTTTTGTCTCTTCAAAACTAATGTCTAAACCTTCAGTCTGTAAATTCAGTGGAATTTCTTATCAGGCAAAAGTTGTGTGAATTTACCTGTCTACTTTAACTTTGCAACCTGCTACTTTTAAAAAAAAATAATTATCCCAATTGGGATAGGTTCTCCAAAACCTCGGCCTATTTTGTCAATTCAACTGCCCCATTTAAATAGGATTGAAAACCCTGCTGTATAGTCTTTCAGTACCCAGCAAGAGGATTTGATACTATGAACAAAAAGCATATGTGTGATTCAGATTTTTAACGTAGCTTTAACAATATCGCTACGATATCTGCAGTTTTATAGTGATGTCTAGCACTGGTGCCTGATGTTACACCCAGTCACATTATCTGAACACCAGGTCGACCAGTCCTAACACTAACCTCGGCCGGGGTTCGAACCCGCGACCTCCCGTATCTGATGCGGATGCTCTAAACACTAGGCCACCAGAGCGGTTGAGGATGTTTGCATATAACCATGTTAGAAAACCTGCCTTATCTCAGCAAATTGATGTATAATACATGCACTGAAACTGATTACATATTTCAGAATAGCCATATGCATTTTTATTAAATATGTATCCTAAAAAAATTTAAGATTATTTTTCAGTGTGTGAACAGATAAACAAAAAATTGTGCAGAGTGCATTTCTATGTGCGACTTTAAACTAATTTGTGATAGCTGACATGCATCATTGCATGCAGACTGCAAATTTGTAAAATGTTGGAACAATTAGTGTTACCTGACATCTTATCGCTATTATTATTATTATTATTATTATTATTATTATTATTATTATTATTATTATTATTATTATTATTATTATTATTATTGATGTTGTTGTTGTTGTCAAATGACTGGTGATGTTTGGTTTGTCGAAAATAAAACTGTGCAGAATTGACACCTGATTAGTGACAATGGCAGTCTTGCAATTCCTACTATTGCAACTCCTAGACGGATGGAAATATTGTCTTTTGTTTCAGTGTTGTCGATTTGGACATTACTTCCAGCAGTGGGGAATATGTGGTTCAGAAAAAAAAAAACAAACAGCTTTCATCAGAATTTCCATATAAGTTTCTAATGTTGTGAGAATGTTGTAGAAAGGTTATTTTATAACGTTCAACAACAACGTTTTAGCAAAGTTTCAGCATGTTCATCAAATCGCGTTGCCACAACGTTATATGACAACGTCTTCACAACCTTACTGCAACATTGCTACAACACTGTTGCAACGTGAAATTGTTAGCTGGGATGTCTGCTGTACCAAGCCGACGAGGAGAAAGGAGAAGAAATCAAATACTTGGAAGTGGTTTCGCTGTATCATTACGTTTGCAAATATTGTCACTTTACTATTGGGCACCTGCAATTACTGACGGAACACATCAACCTGGACAAGATTCGATAATACGAAGGATTGATCAAGTGCAAAGTCTTACCTTCCATGGACTTGTACCATCCCATTTTACCTCACTATTGCCAAGGAAAACTGATGTTTCCTTTGTATCGTACATGTGCCGAAACGTGCAAACAAGACTGATTTTGTCAGCACACTCAGGACGAACGCGAGTTAACGGGAACGTGGGTCAGCGTGGAATTATTCAAAGCTGGACTTGGGATACCATCTATTAGAAGTGTACAAAATTTACAACATTCCCAAGACATAAACTATCACAAGATCGACGAAACTCAGAAAGGCATTTTCGCAGACTACGTGGATACCTTTTGGAAACTGAAACAAGTAGCAAGCGGCTATCCTTCCTGGTCTCACACTCCCACCCCCCCCAAATCAAAGATAAATATTGGGTAAAGGATGGCATCACTTTAGACCACATTGAGAAAAACGAATGTGGGCGATCGTTTGCCAAAGTGATATTGAATTGCTTGTGGGAAAAATGGTAAAATGGTACAATAACCGTGTTTACCCAAGTAGGAGTATCTGACTGACCATTCACGCTACTTTCAGATGATTTAAGACAAAACCAAATACACGAAACACGTGGACGTCGCTCGTGAGGACTTACTTTTAGTCAATTGCGAAGAAGAACTGAACTTTGTAGAGGCAAACGAATTTGGAGGTATCATTGGGGCCTTCGTGACAGCCCACTCTCGCTTGAAATTGTACGAAGCATTACACCAGTTAGGAAATCTTGTGCTGTATTTTGTCACGAACAGCTGCATCTACATAGATCGACTGAGTCAACGACAACCTGTCATCAAAGGAAATCTTTTAAAGGGCCTGGACGGATGAGCACGCCGACAAGATTCTAAGTTTTGCTATTGGCGGTCCCAAAAATTACGGCTACGAATACCGGGACAAACAAGGAGAAGTGCACACGGGGTTGTAAAGTGAAAGGATTGACTCCCAATTATTGCACGGGTCCAATGGTGAACTTTGGCATATTGAAAGAAGCCTTGCAGTCTGGACAGGATGGAAACTTTAAAGTGACAAACTATGAACCTCACAAGATTGTACATTGACCAACACACAAAATCGTCAGCCGACCCTTGAGAAAAGTCTGTGAAATCGTGTACCAGAAGCGAGTTTGACTTCACAATCACTTCACTTTACCATACACTCACGTCGATAGTGGTCAGCATATAAAAAGATACAACGTTTGAGACCGATAATTTATTGTAACTACCAACACCAAACGAGAAAGATTAATTCTTTCACACAGAAAGTATCAAGCGTAAGACTCAAGGCAAACGCGAAACTCAACTACGTTGTTGTGCCTTGCGATGGAAGGGATGCAATACGCTATAACCTCAGCGATGTAGTACCACATCATTGGAACTTTGCTATGACTATACCTACCATGGAAAGTGATGTTGTGCGTGTCAAACCTGCAGCTTTCACCTTTCCCTCATCGACATGAACCTGTGAAAGACGAATATTCGTTCCCTGTGCGATTGCCTGAATACTGCAACTTTGAAAGTCGATTCCAAACCTTCTGAGGAAAACGGCCAAAAATATCTGGGAAGACTTACCCCCAAAGATTTAGCTAAAGCCGGATTTATCTATTTGGGTAAAGGGGATAAGATTAAGTGCTTCAGTTGCGCTGTGTCACTTCATCAATGGGAGAAGAAAGATTCAGCTTACCAGGAACATACTCATTGGTCTCCTGACTGTCACTACCTAACTTTAGTGGGACCTCGTCAATTGATGTGGCATACCATGTTGTTTAAGAAACCAGCTTGGCTAAAAGTCAAGCTTTTGGACAACACCTAGACAAGTATTTAAACCTCATTTAAAAAATAATATTCAAAGATTACCAAACAAATTGCAAGAGAAGATCTACAAGGAAATTTGGCAGGGACTTGTCAGAGCCAAATCCCAGTTGGTGACTGAGAAATTTTATGTCGAGAAATTTACAAGAGGAAATTGACAAAATTCAACAAACAAGTCAGATTTCTTTGGATCAAGTGCGTGTTCTTCCGAATATTCCGATTTAGCGCATTTTAATCAGTCGATTTTAATGACATTCATGACCGTTTCTTAGAATGGTAATGGCCAGAAATTATTCAATAGGTCAGTCACTTTTGCTGTAAGGCAAGTGTTTGAATGAAATAGTCGTGGACACTTTACTAGAGAACACTCTTGGTTTGCCTGTAGAGTTGAGAGAACGCATTTCATTTATCAAGAGTTGGTCAAAATAAAGGCCAAACGCAAAACAAACAATTGCATCCGTTACATCACCGATGTTGGAACCACTGATACCAAAATGCTATATAAAGATTGATTCTTGTGAAAGCGGTCTAGTGGTCAGACATTGTTTAACTGAACGAGTACCAGAAAACTTTGTTTGCTACTCATCCTACGTCTTACAGGTTAGCCATACTACATCGAATTCAAAAAGACGTGTTAGAGGATTTCCAAAATCTTTTACACAATGTAAACTTAGTTCAAGAGCAAACTTCTCTATGACGTGTGGTAAGTGAGTTAGTGACTAAACAGTTTTGGAGCTGTACTAAAATAAAATCGATGCTGTTCAAAAAGTACAAATAAGAACGGGCTAAAATGTCACGATAGTTATCAATCGTGATACAACATATTAAGTGGGAGGATTTTAGTGACAGTATTCAAACAGTAGAGGATTACCAACACCTATTACAATAACTGTGTCCATTGAATTGGAGTCGACGCGTGGTATGTGTCTTAGTGACATGCTTTCTGGGATTTCGTTTACCAACAGATTCCTAGTGGACTCTGCTGCAACAGTACATAACAACCAAAAAATGAAGTGGTTTCTTTAAATGCACACGAAAAACTCATTCTGTTCAAAGCTTTACGCTTTCATCTCGATCGATACTTCTTGAACTCTTCAGGAAAGAAAAATTTGTAAACTTTTAGGTACTGAAGATGTGTACGAGGATATGTATGTGCATCTTCTGACTTACACCCTCACTGGAAAGATGTACGTGACTGGAAAACATTGAGCTTTGAAGTTTGGACAAAAGACGTAGCACAATATGCCAACGATTGGTCATCCTAAAATTAAAACGTTCAGTGAAAAAAGTAATTTTTAAAAATGTGTTAATGACAATACCAGAAGAAGAACCACTTCCTTCAGGACAGGATAGAATTGTCATTGACATCCATGAAGGGCCATTCCGGGAGGACCAGTGTGTGTCTGTGCCCAGTGTAGAGACTCTAAGAACATTACACATTGTTCCTACGATACCACATCTTGATAACCAAACATGTTGTTCAAAGACTTGGTTATATTTTACATTGATCATTTTGATGTGTCTTTTATTCATCTACTTAACCAATTGGCTTTTAAGTTTTTTTTTCTGTCGTGTTGTTGACATAGATGGCAATAAGCGTGTCCTGAAAAAGGTATAAAACGCTAGTCTTACCTGTCTTCATGTCACAAGTGACATTCCTTACAGTATTATGGTTACCTCTACCGTCTCTTCTCTCTCTTTCTCTACTTTCAAAGTCATCGACGAAGACTTAAATCGTGCTAGGGTGAGGTCTTGGATTTACGCCTTGTATCTACGTGCTCATTGCTGGACCAAGCGGTTCTGACAAAAACGAATTTGTCAAACCAAAGAAAAGAGTAGTATCAGTGAAAAGTGGATAACCTACTTAAATGAAGGTGTTAGCCAGCATTTACTTCGATAGTTCCCATCCTACAGGTTAGAGGAGTTAAGAAATTGTATCGTGCTAATAAAACTTGACTAAAATGTGTCCGTTTATCTCAAGTGCAAGGATGGTTACAAGAACAAGCCATATACACGTTAAACAAACCCATTCGACGAAAATTTTCCAGAAGTAGCACCCGAGTGGAGGGTATCGATCTTCAACTGCAGGCTGATTTAGCCGATGTCTCTGATTTAACTATCTCCAATCGTGGATACAAATATTGTTTTGTGTCATTGACGTCTTTTCCAAACTGCCTGGGTCTTGCCATTGACTTCTAAATGGAGTAGTGAGTTAGTGCGAGCCATCAAACTGGTGTTGAAACAAAGTGGTCGTTACCCTCTTCGACGAGTAACCGACAAAGGCACCGATTTGTTGAACCAAGTTTTGCAAATAAGAGTTCGAGAAACGTGATATTCATTTATGCACCAATAAATCACGAAATAAAATCCAGCATCGAAGAACGTTTTCAACGCACCTTGAAAGAACGATGACTATCCCCAAGAAAGGTGGAGTGTTGGCAGCAGGAGATTGAAGTGCCCATTGACAATACCAAGCGCACCTTTGGTAAATGTTACTTACCGAACTGGATCACCAAATTGTTTTATGTCGCAGAACAAGAGTGTGGCCGTCATGATCCTGTATAGAGATTGGAAGTAATGAACGGGAAAGTATTAAAAGGAACGTTAGGCCCGAGTTACAACGTGTGACCAAAAACGAAGTCGATGTGTACGAGATAGAAAGCATTCTGGAAGAGTGGCAGAACAAAGTGTCAAAGAAGTCAAAGTATGTTGGAAAGGATATCATCCCAGTTTTGAATCTTGGAATGACGCTTAACAAGTCATTGACAGTTAAACAAAGTAACCATCATGCCCTTCAACATAGCCTCAGCTACTGCATTGATCACTCCTTCCATCAATGCTTCTGTGCAAGATCTACTAAAGCAATCCTACCTTGTAAGTGGGTGTGTAGACTGTGTGACTGAAAGGTAAGTCGTCTTTTCCTGCCAAATCTTTGTGGTGTGTTGTGTCATCGGTGCTGCCATTGCCAATTTGAGTTTGCAACAAGGACACAAACAATTATGGACCATTTTACTAAGCAGTTTCATCGGTTACCTTCTCCCCAATCCATCCTTGAATAATTCCTCTAACGAGAACAACAACGGGAGCCTTGCGCCCAATATCAGTTCCTCTCCAACCATTACAATCACAACAATCCTCTTTTAGACACTCCTCTGACTTCAAGCGATCCGTCCTACACTCACTAAAACTCTGGAATTATGAATAACCAGTTTTACCTAACGCTCCCAGTGACAGTTTCATGAGGGTGTTTCCCAAAAACACATTAAGCTGTTATATGGACAAACAACCTAAGGCCATTCAATTGGATCACGAAGCCCATAGGGAAGTGGCTTTAGTGGAAATGATTTAACATGCACAAATCGTACATATCCTTCTAAATTAAAACACTTTCATGGGGTAAGTTCATGACCAGCAAGTGCAGCAAAACTTGGATGAACACACCATTGCAGGTGACTGAAAACACTGTACCACAAAGCTAAACGGTTCATCAATCAATCTGTTGACCATTCCTGCAGGCTATTGTTTTAGCGATCAAAATTAGGTAACTCGATTGCTACGAAATTCAAGACCGTGTTTGGCAAAGCCTTGGATAAAACTAGATAAAGTGTCACCCTAGAGTACCATAAAATAGCTTGTCGCAAACTGATGAAATTTTCAGAAGAGATGGTATTGGCCTTTACATTTTGTCCTTAATTGTATGACATTTTTGGTGGAGAAACCAAGATGATCAAGACTAAAAACTAAGTACAAACCGTTCCCTGCAACGTATAATATTTTCGATTCTTGTAGAAAGGAACCAAGGAGTGAATTTGATCTTTGTGTATTCCGATGTGGTGGAATACAATGTGGTGGGACACACCTCCGTATCGTTTGTGCGTGTCATTCCTTTCAAAGTGGATTATTCCACGAACGTTGACAAGGAAGATGGAGAAACCTATTACATTCACCGAGAATTTGTACATCCTCACTATTTGCCCGTCAGTAAGTCGTATTTCAACACTCAACATTATTATAAAAGGAGATGAAAAAGTATCTTCGGTCAATTTCATGCATTCATGTTTTAGCGAAGTGGATTTGTACTTAAATAACAAACTGGTCAGCAGTAGCATGTATACTTACCATTACCGAATATACATGGAAAATCTCTTGACGTACGGAAAAGAGGCCAACAACACTGATCTGGATGCTTGCATGGTTTGGAAGCCTGAGAATGCAGATGAGGACAGGTTTAGCTATACATCTTTTTGCTGTAGATGATGATCTTCACAATGTGTGCTTTAACGACCGTCGAAATAAAATCCTGCAAGGCTGTGCTTTAGAACTAATTAATCGTTTGCATTTGGACATCTGGTTGCAGGAAAATTATTTGCTCAACGGAGTGGATATTCCCTTGATACTATTTTGCAGCCAGTGTCGCTTTCCATTTGATAGCTCATGCTAACGAGTACAAAACCACCATCCAAGAAGTCAGACTTTACATGCGCCTCGTATAAGTGTTTCATAAAACGGAAAACGTCATCAGTCACACATTGAGCAGAAGGACGGCCAAGTATCCGATAGGAAGCGTAGAAGTGAAAACTTTCACCACTATTGCTTTACTCCAAGCAAGACTAAAGATTATCTGTTCCAAGGACAGGTACCCAAATGTTGAATCGTTGGTATCGTTGGCATTGCAGCCCTCGAACAAAATCCTTTCTAGTTTAAGCATTACAATATGTTTAAAATCGAAGTCAGTCTGTATGACAAGATCTTTTGTACCAATTCATTCAGACCTAACATTGCCCACGAGATTTGCACTTGAGATCGTACTTGTCCTTGAATGAAGCTACCGGCCAGCTAGGAACCAACACCAGTCTCGGAATGTCTAACGAAGATCATGTAGGAGGTCACATTTTATGGGCCTTTAATTTCACTCCAGACCAAGGCAGCGACGAGGGACATTTCCACCCTATAACATCCGGTACACTGCGTGTGGTATTTCAGCTTCTAGAAGCTCTTGCCGAGACGGTGAACGCCATTCTTTATGCCGAATTTGATGATACTGTAGAAATTAACAGTTTGACAGACGTCATTTTAGGCTATTATAAACTATGGAAGATTCTTATCTTTCTTTGAACAGTAGAGAATCTTTGGAAATGGAATGGGAGGCACCGTGAATGCAGAACCCCATGACAGAGACGAAGAGGACTTAGTGGTCACGTCCAGATGGCCAGAACAAAATTTCCTCTTTTGCCAAACACCTGGCGGATACAATTACGGAATTGTCAAAGAAAGATTAATATGGATGTCAAAACGATCACTCCAATAAAATTCAACTCGATAAATGTCTGATGATGAGTCAAGAAGAAAAATTGGAAGAGTATCTGGACAATGCTTGGAGTCTCATTTCGGAAGAAGCTTTGTTGCATGAGTGGTATAAAGGCTTCCTTCCCTCCATTGACTACTCTAGACGTCTATCACATCGAAGCTCTTTTAGCAGAAAGTGTAGAGACGGTGCAAAAGAAACTTACTTGTCAGAGATTTGCAAACAAAAGGTAAGAATTAAATTGATGATTTATCATTAACTGTGAAAAAACAACAAAACAAAAAATAGATATCTGGGAACTTTATTACCTTTCGGACAACAACTTGTACACTGCTTTTTGGAATCCTGTAGTGTGCACTAAAGATGTACTAGCTCATTGCAAACCTCAAGACCATCACGTTTATGTCATCAACACGGACGACAGTCATCTCCCAGGAACCAACTGGTTAACCGCCTAATTCCCTAAAGAGGATTGTGTGTAGTATTTTGATTCGTATGGATTACCCTCATGATCAAGTTTATGAGAAAAAATGCCCAGACAACACGATTTAAAGATGTGAAATTAAAAGTCACATATTCCATAGTGTGTGGACAATATTATGTATAATTGTGTCATCAGCAGAGTCATGTATATCATTTAGAACATTTAATGACTTTTTTTTATCTGAACTCTTCTAGAAACCATGAGAAAGTTAATCGATAGTTTTGTGATCATTATGGCTATCTTTTGATTTTAGCAGGAAACGTAGTATTGACTTCCATCAGAAGAAATCTAACTTGACTTCCTACTTGTCAAACCTGTAAGAAAAGTTTGTTTAATATTATTGTTATTTGTTAGTGGTTAGTTGTTTGTTTGAACAAAAATATAGTTTTGAATAAAATGTGTTGTTTATTCCCTACCCACGAAAAAACATCACTGTAAATATTTTATATTTGAAATATCTCTATCCCTCACCATGACATTAGCTATCATAGCTTTCAGACCCAACAAAACACCTCAGTTTCGATGTGTTCTATCGGGTCCGCGTTTGAACTATACAAAGCGGGTTAGTTTCCAGTCAGGAAACCATTCCTGTATTAGCCGTTGAAGGGGAAGGACGTGCATCTGGGAGCTCCAAGGAGGAACAAAGGAAACAAAGAGGAAGAAAGAAGACAGAGTGGATTCTTTTCGCTCTCATCAACTATTGGGAGGAAATGATGGCTATTCGGAACTGGATTTGGATTATATCAGTGATTCTCTTCAGACGGACTAGCAATATAAAAGGAGGTAAGGATAATGTAATCTTATTCCTAAAAATCACTTGCTTATAAATTCAATTATCCCATTGCCTTCAGACGGACTGGCGGTGTTGGGGGCAATATGATAATATAAACCTAAAGTAAGGTAGAATAGATTAAAAATAGGATTAATTGATTATTCTGAAATATAATCCTAAAAATCACTCGCTTATAAATTCAATTATTCCATTACCCTCCTAAAAAATATTAAATTCATTAATTCATAAAAAAACAAATACACTCACACTGTTACAAATAACAACATTAAACACTTTATTGTCATAACAGAACGAACTAAAACGGAGGTATACATATAATAATAATTAAATCCTATGTAAATTGGGATAAACCTTATTCTACTTCAAGAATCCTTTCATACCTGATCGAAACAACATTTCTTTGTCTTACTATACAAAATCCGTCTGACATACCAGGATAAATATAGAAGCGCGTTACAAAAACGGAACCGCTCTTTAAATAAGCATATTATATAAAGCCGCAGCTGATTGGCCGAATTTTTGGCGCACACTTTATCTAATTGGAAAACAATAACGGGCTAGGAAAGGATTGGAATGCAGACCCAAACTTGCCAATCAGAATTGAAATCATTAAGGCTTAGACAAAAAACAATGATAATAAATAAATATCAGTAATAGAACAAATTAATCTAGCCACAATCTATAACACTAAATAAATCAAATAATAATTGCTACTACTATACAAAAGTTACAATAATCATGACAATAAACTTAGGTTAAATTAATAATAACTTCAATATAACGAATGTGATTAGGAAATATTTATTATTAGTTGTAAAAAGTATAGCATTTAATTAAATAAAAATATTCAACGGACAATATAACAATTTACTTGGACATGAATCACCAAAAGAACATAAACCTGGAAGAAATACAAGAAGACATATTTAGGAGAAACAGACTTTGAAGAATTTCTACAGCAAGCAGGAGAGAGACGGACAGGCAAACAACACTTTATGCGGCATCCCATGTGAAAGTTATACAACTTTCATAACCTTAACAAAGGCAGAGTCAACTGCCAGTTCGAAAAGAATTACATCATATATTTGCCATTACGAAAAGATATTACTGTACGGTGGTTGCCTAAATCTCAAACATTGACTTTATGAAAAGATATTATATCCAATAGTTTCCGAAACCTCAAAACAAGGGACAGTTTAGGAAGTTCTACCTGCTGTCCCACAAGCCCCCCACCCTACACTCACACACAAAACACCTGATAAAGTGTTATCATCGCTTCAAAGGTAAGCGGCAATCCAGGACTAACCTCCTCCCCCCTGTTGTCATATAATCCCCTCCCTGGACACGATTATGCGCAGTAGCGGGACAGTGCGAGGCCGCGCGGCCAACTGTCAAGCAAAATATACCATAACTCAGTCTTCACTTTGGCATTGAAAACCTTTTAAACATACATGATCTTTTGGAAAGGCGGTCAACATTATAAACCCAAGACAAATTATGCGGTGGTAAAAATCACAATGGGTGACATCCAACCAACAGATTGAAGGAAATTTTAGGCCCTTATAACTACGCCAAGTACACAAAATTCAAACATTAATATATTCAAAAATCACAACTCAGAGGCATTCGACAAATTGCAAAGGTGGCTAACACAATATTGGCATAAGGACTCCCGTAGGAAAAACTGGATATAATTTGACAAGATTTCATACAGTTCCAGAAGGCCCAGCGTTCCTTTCATTTGTCCATCGTTGTTCTTCGCCGCCTGTCTTTTTTTCTTCTTCTTTGTTCTTCCCCGTTGGCTCCAGGGGGCGCGTTCTTCCTCTTCAAAGTTCCAGAATGCCCAGCTCGGGGCCAAGCGCCCTCTTAATGGGACATAAGCCCAGCCCAGGGCCACAAACAGTCGCACAAATGCCATCAGGCAATAAGCGACTATAATCCAAAGTCATTCAGTCCAGTCAGGACTGAAAAAACTCATTAGGACCAGTCAAGGACAGAACAATGTAGCCTTTTCTAACGTGTGCCAAGATGAGGACACCATTCTTCACATCTTCAATGAATACCCACAGTACCTGAGGTCCAGAACAACCTTTATTGACTTCCAAAGACGTATAGGACCTCCAACAAAGTATCCAGACTTTCTTCAGCAAAAGGATGATCCTAATATTCAGATGACGTGTGAAAATGTTATTTCATTTCTTAAGGAAATCAATAAATTTTTATTTTATCTAGCATTCGTGTAGATTATATTAAATTTATACTTTAGATTTACTTATATAACTTACTGTCATCTTCTTCCTTTCCTCTCCTTTTTATTTCAGCTATACATATTACTCAGGCTAGTGTATTACTAAATCTCCATATGGTATTCTCTCTCTCCATTAGAGACATAAAGTTTATAGAAGTATTATACCCATACCTTGTTCTCACTTTTTCATGACTGTCAGCATATTATGGTTTCAAAAATTCTTTAATATTGCACCTTACTCATACTATGTAGCATTTATATAAATACGGGCAAGTGTATTCTACTATGTGTATAATGAATTTTGTAAAGGAAATTGCATTTATTTTAACTATAAAAACATGTATGCTACAATATTAAACTACTACTCACTCCACAATCACTACTCAATCGGCACCAACCCTCCTCACTACATCTACCCTTCACTCATCCATATCATACCTTCCTAATTACAGTATGCCCTTAAAAGTTAAATAATGACGCATGACAAACGACACTACATCATGACACGGACTCACATGACAATTATATGAAGCACGCAGCGCCGTACTCTTTATTATATATATATATATATATATATATATATATATATATATATATATATATATATATATCATCTTTACATATTTAACTGAGTGTGTGAATATATACATGTACTCCAATATATATCTTTTTCACTGACTATATCAGTAATGGTGAACCATATATAAGTTTGCATATGAGTGAGTGAACATACATAATTTCTCATCAGCTAGTTTGATAGTAATAATACCCAGATTAATACCATAAGCCAATAAGATTAAAATAATATGTGGAAACGATAGATTCATTTTTTAGGAATACAAGGAACAAGGAAGATATTCAATAGGAATTGTGGGAGCAGCTGACTCATTTAATGAAAATATAGAGGATAAATAAGCGTTATCCAGGTGATAGTCGGAGCGGCAGATTCTTTTTAGAAAGAGTGGGAGCAACTGATTCTTTTAAAAACAATATTAATCAAGATCACTGTTAACTAGTACTGGTGCTCAAGGTTATCAAGAAGAACAGAAATTGATTCTACATACCATTTAATCCAAAGTCACGCCCTGAGATATGAAGAACAATAGATTCAAATCTATACACTAAAGTATCTTTGTCCATGACAAGGGAGCAGACCAAGCAGATAGTCAGCGGAAAACCCAATAGAAAGATTTTGAATTTTCGAGAGCAGAAAGGACATTTATCCACTACTCATAAACCCAAGCCCTGCAGATACACAATACAACTTAAGTACACATAATAATCAAAAAACAGTAGTAACCACCCCAACTACTATTATATAAACGTATAATAAAAACAAACTAAGGGGGATAACCAAGGAGAACGACTTGGACCTCCACAAACACCAAACCCCTCACTCACATCAACACAAATTATAGCAAACATCACAATTAAAGGGACAGTACAAATACCCCTAACTGTCCTGAAACCCCACTCCCCGCACCCATAAACATTAAGTCCTAAAACAGGTGCTAGGACTCATACTACTAATACCTGGGTGGGATCCTGAAGCCTAGAGCTCTATGAATGTCTAAGATTTTCCATCATGTCTAGGGTACTCAGGTAATATGCTGCCCAAGGTCAAACTCAGAAAACTCCCACCTCAGGACCTACAGATCAGACAACCAATCAACCACCCACAGAAGAAGAATGGTTTTCCGGAAAAGCATTAATTTCTTCCCCGGTGGGGAAGGACCAAACTCATTCTTCATTCCAATAAGGAAGACTGATTTTTTTCCTAAATGGATCCTTTGGCCGGGATGCAAAAACAACAACCTAAAATCCAAGCGGTGTATAAAAACAGTTGGTGACTCACGCCTAGCTGATTGGAATAATTTATGTTCCATTATGTAAGCTCAGTACACAAAATTCTAACTCAACGTATTTCAAATTCACAACTCAGGAATATTTGACACAATTGCAGAGGTGGCAGACACGCGATTGGTATAAGATAATCCTTAATAAAACTGGATATGAATTGGAAACTAAAATTGGCAGCTAGGACGTTTGGAGACAGAAGCCTCTTTGGGAACTTGGCATAGGTAACAAGAATGATGGACTTAAGCTGGACTACACTGACAATATACAAAGGGTGCCTGGCGGATGAGGTGGACTTGGTTATTATTGGTCTGGAAAAATATTGTTTAGCCCGTGGAGGGTCGAATTTGGGGGGCAGGAGTTTCCTGACCTATTGCAATTTTCATGAATATATAAGAGATATTTAGTAGTGAAGCAAATACTATTTAACCAATTTATATCATTAATAACAGTAGGTAGACGAATAAGTCAACCATAAATATGCATTCCTATTAATGAATTTGTAACAATGCAAGAAAGCGAATAGTTATATTAAGAAAAAGTCTTTCTAAAAATAGATGCATTTGTTTGGTGCAATACATGTTCTTCGTCGGATGTTTCAGTTTTTGGAGGGGAAATGGTCCAGTTTAGTTGTCTATTTATTTTAGTGCTTCTGTGTGTTGTCTATGAATAGTCCTGGTGGGGGAGCTGGTTGCGGGTCTGCGGATGCGTTCGGTTGGAATGACGATCACGTTATGCAGGTCATTTTAAGGTACCTGAATCAAGCAGGATTCAGAAAAAGCCTAGCTCCAAGGCCATCCATGGTTGACTCGTCTACCTATGAATATGCCTTCCAGATTATCCAAGCTGAACGAAGCTAACGGAATTTTCACCGTGTCAGCCAAAACCTGATACAGAGCCCTGAAGAGATAGAGAATGTTAGGATATTGAAAGTGACTAAATACCTGATAGAAAATCTCTTCACAGAAGAAATCAAGAAATAAGGTGAAGAATGGACGGAAAAGTACAGACTTCAAAAGCAGCAGAGATAACATCAAAAAGAACACCAGCAGCATCAACAGAAACAAGACAGGTTTTGTCGACTGCTGAGTTGACACCAAGGAGTTCTCTTTCCGCAGAAACAAACGGTATCCTGCAGGAAAGCCTGCCGCCAGACTGGGTCGCAATCGTAGACAGTAAACAGTCGTTTTCAGGGCTACCCCAATACACTAGATAAAACATGCTATTCAATTGCCAACAATAATTGTGTGCTTTTATGATAAAAATTGAAGTGGGTATATAAGCACTTCGTTTCTTTTGTCAGTAAAAATCCACACTTCGTTTCTCTCTTGTCTGAGAGCGTGTGTCTATATTTATAAGTATAAAAGTTCAACGTGAGTGTTTTTTTTTAGGTTCTCGCGTTCCGTGTTATTTTGTTATGATATGGGCATTGTATAGTTTTGTGGCAAGAGATATTTTCCTTCACATCCGTGTTTCAGGGATATAAATCGACTCTATCATCAGTCTGGCTACCCAACGTTGAACTATTAACTTCTAAGTAGATGAATAATAGAATTACCACGCTTCTAGAATTCAGATGCATCTGGAATATGCCAGACCCATTTTAGATGAGCTGGCTATGGAAGCAATAAAGGTGAAAGTCAGAATAAAAATGAAAAAGAAGAAATAAGAGGAAAATATCCTATCTCACCTCATAGTCCTGTTTGTATTGGAAGCATGAGACGAGGACACCTCCACTGCACGACAACCAGCGCAACAACAACGACCAGCACCAAAACCTCTACTAGTACCACTGTCACTGCTAGCACCCAAACTTCATCATCCACTCGTGTGGAATAAGAAAAGGAGGAAAGCCTTCACTATCTCAAAGACCGAAGATTGGGAAAGTGAAGCAACTTATGACCCATCTTCACTCTCAAGAACAACACTTAATTGGGAACAAGATTGAAGTAGGAGATGCATGTTTGGTGGCAGACCTGAGAGGTGCCAGCATTAACCTGGTGCACTTGGAGTTGTAAAAAAACAGCATTTCTCAGGCTAACCAGATCGCTAGAAAAGAGACACTATTCAAATTGACAATTTGTGCGATTGTAGAATAGCGTGACTATAAACAGTCTCTCCTTTACTGATGCATGTGTGAGTGATTGTGTGTAATTGAATGCATTCCAGTACGTTTGTATGGATAGTAGATATGGTGTGTTTTCTCTTCCCGTCTGTGTGGATAGTAGAGTGTGTTTTATGCGTTCGCCTTCGTTTGTGTGGATAGTATAAGATGTGTTTTCTGTTCTACTGTGTGGATAGTATATATAGTGAGTTTAATACATTCGCGTTCGTTTGCGTACATAGTTTATATGGTGTGTTTTATTTCGTTCGCGTTCGTTTTTGTGGATAGTATATGGTGTGTTTTTCTTCTCTTCCTGTCTCTGTGGATAGTAGATATGGTGTGTTTTTCTCTTCCCGTCTGTGTGGATAGTTGAGTGTGTTTTATGCGTTCGCGTTCGTGTGTGTGGATAGTATAAGGAGTTTTTCTTTTTCTGTTCTGCTGTGTGGATAGTAGATATAGTGAGTTTAATTCGTTCGCGTTTGTTTGCGTACATAGTTTATATGGTGTGTTTTATTACGTTCCCGTTCGTTTTTGTGGATAGTATATGATGTCATCTCTTCCTGTCTCTGTGGATAGTAGATATGGTATGTTTTATACGTTCGCGTTAGTTTGTGTGGATATTAAGCATGTCGGGTGCTTTCGATACACTCGCGTTCGTTTGAGTGGATAGTACATATGGCGTATTTTATGCGCTCGCGCTCGTTTGTTTGGATAATAGATATGGTGTTTTATACTTTCGTGTGTGGATTGTAAGTACATATGGTGTGTTTTATGCGACCGCGTTTGATTGTGTCGATAACAGATATGGTGTATTTATGAGATCGCGTTCATTTGTTTGAATAGTATATAATATATGAAGGAATGTTATCGTTTACGTCATTGCTTCAAAAATATAAAGCAGAGCGGCCATCAGTCTGGCTGCATAGCTTTGACTAGTAAGCATAATGAATGGATTTAACCTGTTGAAAGACAGTTGGTACTGGATGGTAGATGCAGCCTACGTGGTAAAAAAACTTCAACAGGGATGGAGGTTCCCAGGCAGTCTTGACTTTGAGAACAGCCTGAAAGTAGGGATTTAATGCATAGGATAATAGAAGAGGAAGTCGAGAAGTTAAGAGGTATCATTCACCCTGAATATGTGAGAGGTGGTAACTTGAAGCAGCCCCTTGACGGTGTCATGGAAGTGAGATTTGTTTGGAAGAGTTATTCATTTGACAGAGTGACCTTTTGTCCAGTGATGCTTAGACCAGTTAAAGAGAGCTGAAGACATGATGATAAAAGTAATGAAAGAAGAAGTGAAGAAGATTAAAAATATATAAACAAACGAGACAAAGAACAAATAAAACAAAAAGAAGAAAGAAGAGTTTGAGAGATTGAACAACAACTGGATGAAGTTGCAGGAAACACTTAGATCTATGGGACATCCTTATTGGATGCCGGAGAAGGAAAATATATAAAGAATTATACAGAAAGTGAGAAGCTGGTAGAAGAACTGGAGAAAATAGAAGAACCCAAAGGCCCTTTTCATGGTCACTTCATATGCCTCAGAAAGATTTATACTTTATTGCCTAAAATGTTTTAAGTCATTTGTATAATTTACGTGTGATAGATTGATGTTTATCAGTCTATAGGTGTGTTGTTTAATTATATGTCTCTAACCATGATTTTTTTTATCTCTGTATTTGTTGTGTTGGTCCCTACCCAGTGTCCAGAACCTTGACGTCACCAATTTTCTATTTTACTTGAGGCTAAACAGTTCCACCCTGTTAATTTTATATTTTGAGTTAGTAGAACCAATTACATTTAACATAGAAGTCTATGTGAGGCTAAACATTTTGAGGCTATATAGTCCTGGGTGTGTGTCTCTAATGTGTTTTCCATTGAGGTTGTATTGTCCCCCTTCACTACTGTTGCTCATCTGCTGTCACCGCACAGTTGGCCTAGTGGTTAGAGCGTGTGCCTCGTATGCCTGAGGTCGCGGGTTCAAACTATAGCCCAGTCATACCAAAGTCTATAAAAAATGGTAATAACAGCTCCGTCGCTAGTCACTCAGCATTAAAAGGCTAGTGTTAGGACTGGTCGGCATGGTGTCAGGAAAATGTGATTGGGTGAGATAACAAGGCTATATGTCTGCGGCATGATGTTCCAGTGCTAGAAATTACTATAAACTGCAACACTGCAGAGATAGTAGTATAAGGAAATGAGGGTTTTGGCTCACTTCATTTTTTTTACCCTCCAAACAAGTATAAATTAAATGAGGGTTTCCAAAACAGGGAAATGATGGTTTTGGCCCATCCACCCCCTCCCACACCTATTAGAACGTTTATGTTAACAAGGTGGAAATAAAATTAGCATTAAAATGAAAATGATATTATTTTATATCTCGTTACCAATGATTAATGTTTCAACTGTTGATATTAAAAATATTTCATTATCACGATTATAGATAATAAATTTTACTTTACCGCTCACGCAGCGACGGGACTCAAACAAATCTTTTATTTCTGGTTTGTTCAGAGGATATTTTTTGTCGATAAAATATACCTTTGACGATCGAGATCAATTGTGAGTTTAGTATATTTTTGTTGGCTAATGGGGCTGTGAAAGTTTTTAAATTCCGCTAGCAACTTTTGATACAATTGTTCGAGATAATTGAAATACACGCTGTTATCAGATCTGATGAGCGAAAGTTTTAACTTGTCACGTGTTCCATTAAAACATATATCTGATGTTTCATTATTAAATTCAACTGTCAATTGTTTACCGTCCATCATTAGATATTTGATGTTACTATTGTAGCTATTTGTCATTGTCAAATTTTCAAACATTATTTTATAAGTTTAGATAAAATTTCAGTTGGAAAAGATAATGTCGAGTATAGATCTATCATCATGACAATACCCAAGGGCAAATGTATCTACCCCATTTTCACAATAGCGTTTGTCATCAAAATTATACAATCCACGTTTGATAATAACATCTGTTTCAAGTTTATGATGATTAGTTCGAATTGCCATAACTCTCATTAAACTAACACCACCATCAAGCGCATACCTGTAGTCATCAAATTTCATAAACTTTTTAACAAAATCACGAGGCATACCTTTTGCTTTTTTCGTTATTTTATTATTGTCCAATAATATGGCATACATTTTGCTGTGTAATCCGATAAAGTATTTGATAGCGCTCGAGTTCATTTCATCTTTAAACTTACCAATAACCTTTTTATTTGTGTCGTCATGAAATTTACTGTCACGTGGATAATCGGAAAGATCAAACAGATGTCGATTATTGTACATATCCTGATAGATGTCCTCTCATTCGATTTCATATACGAGCGAATCAGTATCAGTAAACAATAATCTACTAGCCGGCCACTGATTTTTAACAAAATTATAATGAAAATCGTACATCAGCCACTTTGATAAATCTAACACGGCAGCTCCAACATAGATCGGCTTGTTTAGTTTTAGATTTGTTTGTCTTCTTTGTATCGCAACAAGATTTTCATTAAATATTTTCATGCTCACAAAATCATCGTCTGACACAAGTTTGTTTCTGCGATTGACATCATTAACTATTTCAATATTTACGCGTTTGCTAATATTCTCCATCGTCTTACCAAAAACAGAATTGTTCTTCAGTTTAAAAAAGTTTTTCTCAAACTCTGTTTTTGCTGCAGCCCTTTTTGAAGTGTTTGAGTTAATATAACCTCTCATTCACGGCGACTGATTCAATTTTAGTACACGATGAACTTTTCTCAACACAAGACCAGCATCTACTGCTTGTTTTAAAACTTTGTAATGCAAAACGTAATTTTTCTTATCAAGTAAATTTGGTCCTAGTTTCTTGACCATGGAATGTTGCCTTGGTGATGCTAACGCTTGTTGTTCTTTTGATAACAAACTATAATCTATTACCATCGATTCCGCACAGAAAGGGTAATCATGTAATTTGTGTAGCGAATTTGGATAATCAAGATCAACTTCAACGAAATAGGAAACATCATCGGGTATCTTTTTTTCTGTCTCTGATAGAATTCGATCAACCGTGATCCAATGAAATCCGCTAAAAGGCATTGGTTCTGCCATCGAACCACCGTAAAGATTATTACAATCTAGATAAACTATATACTTCGAAGGAAGGTCAGGGTTATACTGTTTCAGGTTTTTATTGTTTGCTTCAGCATATTTTTTTTGTTATCACGCTAATACCACCTCGGATACCTTTTTCGATAAAATTGAACATATCAACATCAGTCAGTAATTCTAACCTTACCTTACTAAACTTTAGCAAAGCATCCCATGACAACCCAGGGGCAGAATAATACCAGCAAGGATCTAGTCCATAATTATTATAACTCACTTCACGAAAACTTTCAAAAACATCTGCTAATAATAACACGTCAGTTTTCAGGTATAAATCATGATAATCACCAAAAGTCTCACAATCAAACTCTTTCCAGATATCTTGTGCATACCTGAACTCATCATCAGTTATATTTTCATTTTTAAGTTGTGAGTAAAATTTGTCTTTGTCAGGTAAAGATATTTCATCAAATTTACTCCAGTCGTCGAGGTATTCGTATGGAAAGACTCCTTTTTTAGCTAGTAGATTAAATTTATCTCCAAAACAGTCTCTTAGGTTATCAAATTTACTACAACTTTTCACTAGCTCATCTAACGAGGCTGCCATAAACTGCAGGCTGTCATTGAAACGCAATTTACCTAGCGTAACTGACATGTACTTTTCAAAATTATTTGGGATGCATTTGATGATGCTATCGAGTTTTAGATGAGATTTTATATCAGAATCACCAAAAGCTTCTACTATAATATGGCTATCATATCCTCGAAAATTGTGAAGAATAACCGGAATAAAATCTGGAGCATGAAATTTTAAATTACACTGATTATGAGCCGCTCCACGATACTGTCCAGTCAAATGACAATGGTCATGTACTTTTTTGTCATCGTCAAAAGCTTTTTCATAAATATGACAAATTTCTGCTTGCTCGTGAGCGGATTCTTGTTGAGGTGTTAATTTTAACATTGGCATTACTTTTTTCAAACGATAAGTAATATTATCAACTTCATTAATCAACTGCTTGAGAAGGTAGATAGCTGGATTTTTACCACGATAGTATTGGATTGGTTTAGATGATCTAGAATCAGTACAACAAACTACCTTGTACGCTACTCCACACGGAACATGATTTTGAACTTTCCTTGTACTCGATTGATTAGGATTATTTTCTACGCCAAGTACAGGTTGAAGTAAACACTCAAAATCAGCGTATATGTCGAAAGGAATTTTTAGTTTGTGATTATGATGGACAAACTGTAACACACTTTTCCCCTTAGATGGCATTGTTATTCTTTGCACATCACTACAGTACTGCAAATGCTTTTGTAATGTTTCATTGTTAGTACAACCATGCAAGCAGCGGTAACAAAAGAACTTTTTGTTTCTATTTTTATTGTACTGTTTACCAAATAGTCCGTTAAAGTTTTTAATCCAAACGTAATGATTTTTGTAAAACAGTAAATTTATAGTCGATTGTGAAGCTTTTTCTGAAATATATCTCGGGTATACATCCTCTTTTTCATCTAGTCCGAAAACGTTAATTGAAACATTATTTTGCTTTTCAAATTTTGGTATTTGATTTTCTGCCACAGGAAAGTTAATATCTTTAAAATTTAATCTAGACACGTGACTGATATATTTTTCAACACGAGTAGCGTTTTTTTCTGCTGGAAATAGTGCGGAAAGAACAGCCCATTGGAAACATTTATTATCTACGTTTTTGATGTTTATACAACATCTTTTACTTTTTATTTTTGGTGGCAGGTCGACGTATGAACTACCTCGTAATACATTATATTTCATCGTATGAAACAATATTCCTTTGATCATTTCAAACTTCCAACCCGAACCTAATTGAGCGAATTCCTCTATTTTTTTTCAGATTTCTTGGTGTATTTCATCAGATAGTGATAACAGATCAGTCCCAAGCAAAGCACGTCTTGATTTTGCGTTAATATAAGGTTCTGCAATTTTCTTGTTAGTTGATTCTTCCGTTATAACTAACTTTGAAAATATAACATGATATTGCACAAATAATCTAATACTTTGTGTTTTTCGAGCTCACGTTTTACAGTTGTCTGTAGTAGGTGGTAAGGATTCGTTGCATTAAAATTTACTAAAACAATTTGATTATCAAACTGATAACTATTATCAAAACCTGCAAAAGCAGTCGCTATTTTATTAGGTTCTCCCATAAGGCTTTTCTTAGCTATATCACGTAATTTTAACATTATTATATTATAATGTAATATCTAATTAATAATTTTTTCACACTGCGCATGCGCTAAAAATCAATTGAAGTTAAAAAAATCTCCTATAATATAATGACAGCAAATCTAACAAACACATGTGAGCAAGAAACATATCAAGTTCACCCAAAGTATAACTTTACCTCACACTGCGCATGCGCTAAAAATCAATTGAAGATAAAAAAAATCGCCTATAGTATAATGACAGTAAATCTGACAATCGCACGTGAGCAAGAGATTTATCATGTTCACCCAAAGTATAACTTATACGCTGGAAATGTATTAGGTTCGGTTATTAACATCAAAACTAGAATATCTGTTGGTAAATTAACGTCAGCGGGTTAAACGATTAGTGTAAAGGGAGATAATGCCGAGTGGATTGTAATGTTTAGAAAATATTTTATTTACACGTTGTTCTGCGATGATATTCCAGAGGGACAGCGTGTATATCATTATAACGGTAAAGTCACTGATGTCAACATTGAAAATTTATCCTTACAAGATGAGTTTCAGCTGCATCCAGTCTTTGATTTATACGAGGCTAACGATCGTGGTATTATAAGAAATAGAAAAACTAAAAAAGTTCTTGGTACTATGAACAATATGGGATATATCAAGGTAACTGTTAGAGGAACATCACCAAATCAAGTTAATTATTATGGTCATCGTTTTATTTACGAGGTGTTCAACGGATCTATACCCAATGGTCTTGTTATTAATCACATCAATAACGTAAAGACTGACAATCGATTGGAAAATCTAGAACTAGTTACCCAACAGGAAAATGTAAGAAAAGGACGAGGTGGTGGTATTAATTTTAGATGTCCAGCAAAACCTGTTATTACAAAAAACCTCGAAACGGATGAGGAGATTAAATTCAAATCGATTTCAGCTGCGGCGAAATATTATAAGATAAATCCCGCAGTCGTAAAATTTGTAGCTGATAGAGTATTGAAATCAACTTTTTCAAGCGAATACGATGCTAGGATTGGTTTTAGATATGATGATCAATAATATTTTGTAATTCGGTTTTAGTCAAGCAATGATGAGCAAATGCTATGATATCATCGTGATTAAATTTTAGCGTCGTTACTGCACTTTCATTAATTTTTTTTCTGCTTCTGTTAGTAATATTTTATGAAAATCACCTTGCATTACAATAACATCAACACTATAACCCAACAAACATTTTCTTACCGCTTCGGCTAGTTCGTTGTAATTTACTATATTAACTTTTTGGTGATATTTTATCTCATCAGTCATCTTATAATAATAAATTAGATAAAAAACATATTATAATAATGGACTTGATGAAACGACTTGCTGAACTCTACGAAGAAGATACTAGCGACAAAGTCGCCAGCGATAAGGTCACATTTTCCAAAGATTTTATAGACAAATCTATTGGTTATAGTGAAGATGATATTTTGTATAACAATGAATCTGATGATGATGGTGAAATAGTCACTGTTGCTGACAGATCAAATTACAGCAGATCAACAACTAAACGGTATAATGTCATGTATCACATTGCTAAACAAATAATAGAGTTTAATTTTACCGTTGCCGAACAACAACTGTTTTGGCAGCTAATCAAACTTTTCTTAAATATCAAGATTCCAGGCCGACAGAAAAATATCAAATTCGATTTCATGTTCGTTAAAATTTTTAATCTAATGACGATCTTTAACGATCGTAAGCAGTATCTAATATCGTTATGTAAACCAGTAAAATGTAAATCTGTCAAACAAAAGTATGAGTTAATTTATAATAGCATTATATCATAATCTGCTTAGTTGGGATCCAACTGTTAAATTTATCGCTATACCCACGCCATTTGACTAAACTTTTATTTCCTTTTTTTCTAATCACTTTCTCGATAACAAAAACATCCTGCTCAGTTTTCTGTAGTTCTTGTTCATAAAAACTACCTACGATCGGTTCCCCTGCCAGATCTTTTAAAACGTACGTTACAGGTACTGTTAAAAGTACCTTATCAACTACAAATACTTCTTCGCTCCAGTTTGTAGTAAATCCTTTTACAAATACCTTTTTTGTCAAAGAAATTCTAACTTTATCACCAACCTTAAATTTATGTCTGCGGTACATGTTTTCATTTGCTAATATTGGATTTTAAACAGCTTTTTTAGGTGTCATTTTGGTGGTTCGATGTTTCGTGTTATTATATTCACCTACGATTTGAGAAAGGTCATCGATGTACCTGTTGGTGTTTTTAGCTGTCATATGTTTGTGTAATTTATCGTTTAGCGTGCGATTAAATCTCTCAACAACAACGCTTTTACCTTCGTTTCCTGTAACATACCTTTTTATATTATTTTGTTCTAGAAACTGTTCAAACTTTTTGTTAAAAAATTCGGATCCATGATCAGTCCAGATTTTATTTGGTTTTCTTTCTACACTCGTTATTTTTTGTCTTAGCGCATCAGTCATTGAAGTCCCTGTCTTATCCGAAACAGGTACACTGAAAGCATATTTGCTAAAAACACCTATAACATTAAACAAATACCTTTTTGGAGCGCCATCAGCGCCAACATTAAACTGAACCAGATTAGATACATCCACCAAATCTATTGCCCAGATATCATCTACACCATTAGCGACAACTTTACGTCGTGGAAACTTTTTTTTAGGTCTGTGCAGCTCGACTGCAAGATCATCGTATACTTTTTTACCGAGTCCGAGTTTATATTTTGCTCCTATCATTCCCTGAACAAATTTTCTATCAAAACGTTCTCGTAGATTTGTTGGCTCCATATCACGTAATTCGTCTAACATTACTTTATCACAATCTGCTTTCGAGTTTTCATGATCACGATAACAGATATCATGACGCATTGCTATTGCATCCACTTGATTATAAGGAGGCTCTTGGCCTGGCAACGGATTGTCGTTTTCATCTAGTTGTTAATCTAGCGGATTCCACGGACCAGTATACCGATGACCTGGCAATGTCCAACCGCCTTTTGATTTTGGTAATTTTCCAATAATTTTATGTAAATCTATACCTGACCCTATTATTTCTCTGTTGGTACAACATTGACAGTATGCGACAATTTTATTTTGTTCAAGACACAAATCTCTGTCAGAATCACAGTTGCATATCATTCTATATTTTTAATCGTCGACTAAAATAATATTGGGGTAGCCAGATCCGAGCGAATTTTTCGCTGGCGACATCTCTGAGGATACTGTCGCTGGGGACACTTTCTTTAAAAACATATTTTTTCTTTTTCCACAGACTACACAAAAACTTTTTAATATTATCCTGTTGTTTTTTGTTTTTTCTGTTGTTTCATTAATATTTTCTGTTTTAGTTCTACACTTGAGACAGTATGTTTACATTATTATACTTGTAAGTTTAGATAAAATTAATTGCGATCTCATCATTAGCGTGAGAAGGATGCTTGTCAAACTGTAAAATAAATTTTAAAATATTGAGATTTCTGCTCATCTGTTGGATAAACATTACACAATAATATCCACAAGCAGACGTTCCAACAGGTTGGAGTTGATTTGACGAATAATATATTTTTTAAAATTTTTTGTTCATATACTTTTTTATTACATCGCTTGGAGGAAGTCCAAACGAGTCAAAATAATTATTATTATAAACTGCTACCCAATGCGTGCCGGATCCGTCATTGAAATCTTGTATATTAATAACATACGAACTTACAGCTAACGGCGATTTTATTGCTGCGAGTTCATCTTTAGAATAAACTCCGTGAAATCCAGGAACAGCTTTTAACTTATTAATAATATCAAAATTACTCAACGGGGTGGTCGAGTTCCCGGTAATGTTAGACCACGCCCGATTCCTAAAAGATTTGGCAGCAGACTTCCCGCTAGTCCGGCCAAAAGTGGAGCGAACGGAATAATTCCTCCTTGTTTATTTTGATTGCATATGCATTTGCATTTTGGTGTTGGCGATTTTGTTTTTATTATTTTCTTTTTTTTGTTGTTGACGATTTCTTTTTCTTTTGTGGCATTATAATATATTATTTACATAAAATTTACAATTTTTTTATTCCACTTCCACGAATGATACCATTACCTGCGACTGCTTTCTTCGTTGCGCCAGATATTGCTCCAGACGCTGGTGCTAGTCCTAATGTGCCTAAGACTGGTAAAATTTTAGGTATTATTGTAATAGTTAATACTGATAATGCTGGACCAAGGAAACCACCTTCTTTTGCCATCGCTGTCATTTGTGCAGCACTCAAATTTAAAACAAAAGTTTTTTACGATCATACTTCTTTACTTGATTTTTTGTTAGCATTAATTTTGTTAAAACACCATCAGAAATATTAGGATTGATTTTTAATGATACCTGTTCTCGCTTTGCAATAGCAGCTACTACTTTTTAACTTGGCCATCGGTCAAATATACTTCTTTTACAATATACTTTGCCATTTTATATAACAACTGTAGATTAAACTTGAACTGTCATTTTACCTCCAGTAGACTCTACTGTGATAAATCTATCACTAATCACTAATGTGTATACGTATAACGGCGCTACTGGAACCGCCCCAAGTGTCCAGGTAATTTCAATATCCGCTGTGCTGTCTACAGCTCGCTCGTTATGTTTACTAACATCAAAATGAAATATAGGATAAAGCGTACGAAATTCCTCTGCTGATATTTGAATTCCATCTTCAACATCTTGATATTTTTGTATTGCGTCAAGCAGGTACATATACGGTCGAGAAATATTTTTATTAACGTCATCAGCAAAATTGCACTCGATAGCTCGTTCTGGATATTGCTTTGAATTTAATCTAGCGTATATTCGTCTGACATTAGAGTGATCAAATATTGCATTATTTTGTTGATGGTTACCTCGTCGGGCTTGCTGTTGAAATACGACAAAGATATTTCTCGGCAGTTGTTCGCTTGATGTTGTTGTGACCCTCCACGTGTAGTCAGTAGTATTTAAAACCGCTGTCTGATATACCTTATGCTGCTTAAAGTAAATTCTGTTTGTATGTTTATCAAGCGTACTATTTAATTCTGACATTTTAGTGATTGATGGTGTTATACGTGGCATCCACAAAGCGAGTTTGTTTATGATAAACTGTACATCAACCCCTCCAGATCTAAACAAGCAATCGTTTTGGTCTGCTCGATCTAAAGTAAGCGTATGTTTTACTCCGCGAAATACTTTATCATAATCGCGACAAAAGCCGAAAATCATGCTTAGCGGAAGCATCATTGTAATTTGACGTGATCCTGCTGCAAGTTTTCTTCGCCTAGCAAAGCCTTCGTTATAACGTGGATTTCTCACGTCAAGTGTGTTAAGAAGTAAATTTAACATCGCAGTACCGTTTGCATCTGCAGCTGGTGGTGTTATATTTAGATTATTAAAAGCTGCTATAAGAGAAACTCTTGTGGCGTCTGCATTAGCAGCTGCACCTGGTGCGTCAATACCTAGCGCGTCTGCATTAGCAATGAGAAAATTTCTCACAATTACAGTATTTGCATCAGCATCAGCTCCATGTACTATTGCGCCTCTCTTTAAAAATTCAGTTGATTCAGCTATACCCCCGTCCAGTATCTTTAAACCACATCATGTTAGTTGCAGTTGATCTTGAGTAATCGTCGGAAAACGAAATAATATTTAAAATTGTACTTGCAACTTGTAGATGACCTGAAATATCTTCTATAGTTTGATTGGCCAGTTGATATCTAGCACTTTTGAATAAACACCAGCCGTTATTTATAAGAGCTACTTCTGTTCCAGCTGCAATTTCAGCAGGTGGATTGGCTACTGTCATAATCTGACCACGAACTTCTAACATAGCTTTATGTGGCAGTAGAAATACATCTTCGTCTCTGGTGTTAAAGGTTCTAATACCAGTTGTATTTGGTTCGTTAGAATTTTCATCAAGGTACTCAACAAACTCGAATTCTGTCACATCGTTGTCGATGTCATAAGTTTCTGTTAACTTGAGATAATTTTTAACAGACATTTTATTTATTAGATTATATAAAATTTTATTGCGGCACTGTTACTTTAGATATTAATTTTTGTATGATCTGCTCGCCCTTTGGTGAAAATAATTTTTTTTGTTGTTGTTATCATAGCTTTTTGAGTTTCTTTTGTTGGAGCGATTTCTGAGATAGCTTGTTTTATTTCAGATGCAGTCGGTGGATCTCCTTTTATTTTATTAGCTATTTTTTTGTCCCACCGCAGTCCCAGCGGCAGATGAAGCCCCAGTTGCAAAAGCTTTACCAGCGTCAATCGCAATTGGTGCAACTTTACGTGCTATACCCGGAATACCTTCAATAACTTTAGTGAATATATTTCAAAAAAATCCTCCTACTATTTTTCTTCGATAAACTTTTTTTCTTTGTTTCATTATATTTGATGTTGCATAATTTTTACTTTTGCTCACGTAGATGTAAATAATAAGTTACAACTTCTTTATTCAATTCCAACTGTTTTCCTGATTGATCTGTCAACTGCATCCTTATACTTGATATTTGATCTTCAACGTTTAAAGGATAATATATAATATGTCGTGGAGTTATTTGCATGAGAGAACCTGGCGGGACTTCTGGTGAGAAACTCTAAATCGTTTGACCTTTGTTGCCTTTTGATGTATAAGAACCAGAAGCAATAGAACAATTTACTAATATTGTATTTACTTCTGTTATATTTGCTGGGAGTTCACTGTCATATGTAATAGGCTGATCAAGTGTAGTGTAAGTTTTTTCAGTAAATCCTAACAGTTGTGCAATACTTCTTTCTCTTGGTTCAAGATTGATTGCTATATTTTTCAAAGTCATCCTAACTCGTAATGTGCTATAATTAGCAGCGAATCCAAAATCATCACCCACACCGCCAGCTTTTGTTATGAGCTCTTTGATCGTCTTGTTTAGATCTTCAATATTATAAGCTCCTTGCGGAATTTTTTTTTTTGTTGTTGATATTGGAGATGTTGTAATCATAGTAAAATACATTTCATCGTTAACATCATTTTTCACGTTAGGTATAGCATTCCAGCAAGTACAAGAAATTAATCCAATTTCATATTGTTTTGTAGGATCTAGTTGGATAGGTGGAATATATTTTATTGAAAAATTTGCGCTATCTATCGCAGACTCACTAGAGTTTATTAATAATGTTGTTTGCATTCCTTTAATATTATATCATTTTACAAAATTAAGTCGCGGTGTAAAGTTTCATATTCGTCAGATGTTAATAATTCACTCGATCTTAGATGATCAAGTATGTCAATGATTTCATTATCAAGTTCAACACTAACATTCCCAGCTTCCTTTGATGATATTAATAACATTAATCTACCTATCATTTCAGTATTTGAAGTAAATAACTTTACACCAGTTCCTGTTCTTACTCTACGTTTTTGTATACGAGATTTATCAAAAGTAAAAAATTTCCTTCCAAAACTCCACCCACTACCAGAAGGTTTTGCTCTACTCTTTTCTGCTGTTTTTTAAACGTGAGAGCAATGACACCGTTTCTCATTCTATCATAAAGTGGAAGCATATCATCAATTTCTGTAACCGTGTTTAATTCATCTTTAGCAGCAGCTCCGTCTTTAAATATTACATCTAATCTATCGAGTAATGTTTGATATTCTACATCAGTCCACTTGTTTATATTTTCAATATCACTTATATTTTCTTTGTTTAAAAAATCATCATATTCACTCCCTTTTATCTCATCATTTGCTCTTTTTATAAAATGAAGTCTTTAATCTCCAACTGCCATAAACTTTACAGTAAGCTCACCAACTCTTTGTTGGTCCTCTTTGATATCTTTTATATCTCCTGATAAATTTGTTATAATATTTGTTATTCCTTGCGTTGTTAACTCTGCTAATCTTCGCTCAAGTTCCAGTGGATTGTTTATCAATCGATCTGTTTCAGCTTGTCTAGCCGCAGGATCAGCTATATTTGCTGTAAGTGCCTCAATTAGTGTTCTTTTTTCTTCATCAGATCTAGTAACAAGTTTTGCAGCAGCTGCTTCCTGTTGTTCTCTAACAATTCCAACCAAACCTTTTTCCTGTAGTTGTTTAAGTTCTTCTTCTGACAGTGGTTTAGTTTCAGGTTGTTTACCTAATAATGCTTCAGTAACTGGCTTGAAAATTGTAGCTGTTGCTTCTGTAGCAGTTACTTGCCCACGTCGTGCTTCTTGTACTTTTTGCTTAAGTGATGCCTGAGATTGAGCAAGTTTTTTTTAAATCTTCTATGTGTTGTCTGTATCTTGCTCGTTTGTCCATTATTATAATTATAAATTTTATACAATTGAAACGCTTTACTGTAAGTAAGTGTCAATACAACAGCGAAACATTTTAGTTGGATCATTTGTAAGTTTATCAAACAAGAAAAAGTTAAATTTATTTTTTGTAGCATTACGGTAAAGTTCAATAAACTTATCTTTTGTCACACCACCGCATTGCTCGCTTGCAATATTTCCAACATCAACATTATCCAGTCCTGGAAATAAAATAAAACAACCTGTATTTCGCCTAATAAATCTATCAACATTATAAAATCCTTGAGCGAGATAAACAGAGTTACACTGTTTGTTACGTGACAGTGAGAAATATGATCTTATTTTATTCATCTCCATGTTATTTAGAGGAATATCGTCAAAAACGACTATCTCATGTTCATCTGCATCAATTTGATTAACTGGAATAAGATCTTCTGGCTGCCTAATTATAAAAAAATCTTCACCAGCTTTAAGATCATCACGAAGCTTGTTATTATATTCGCTTAATAACTCATACTTATCTTGCTGTGGATTGATTGTGTAAATATAGACCCTGTCGTAGTTAAAATTATCACCAAAAAGCAAGTTCATTTGCAAATTTGTTTTTCCTGATCCAGTGCGCCCAACAATAAGATAATGCCAATCAGGAAGTTCATTGTTATGTTTATGCTTCACTAGTCTCTCTGTATCAAAGTTTAATATCGACGATTTTGCCATTTTATATAATATTAAACTAGTGTTGATAATTTTATCTAGGATAGTAAATAATGAACTACTATACAACATTTGGAACACTATTAGGAGATTTATCCACAGGTGACTTATCCAAATATGCAACTCTTGATCGGCTCAAAAATGAAATCAATAATTTATTAAATCTTACCAGCGTAGATCCAGAGGAAGTCGTGATTTTCCCGGACAAAGAAGGACGATTAAAGACGAGTGATGTAAAACTGGCAGATATAGTTGTACGAAATCCAAGTGGGAATATTGTTATAAAACAAAACAAGATTACAGATCTTGGAAACCCAACTGAGGATGGGGATGCTATCACTAAAAAATACGTCAATGATTGGGACGCTTCGATTAATAATGAAATCACAGCGCTCAAAACTGATTTTACCAGTCACGTGAACACATTTTTAAGTTTTCGCAGAAACATAAACAAAATTAGAGATGAATTTTTTGGAAATCCATCAAATGTTAGCATTACACTCGCTAATATTAACACAAATCTCAATGATATTAACGCAAAACTCAATGATATTATTAGTGGAATTCCTAATATTGTTGAGAAAACGAATATGATTAAAATTCCTCACAAACAGATTAAAAATATTGTGTATACTGTTGCATCCGGTTATACTATGTGGTCACCAAAAAATAATTCTATTAAATATATTGCAGAAGTTACTGGTGTGTATAGATTGTCAGTGATTAGCAGTGCAAAGTTTATAATATCTACCAAATATCTATCTCCTCATCTAAATAATGACTCATTTGGAGTATTATCTGTAATATTAAACCAAAATTCTGAAGAAGGATTTGTACTTGAACCAGTTGATAAAGCTTTAAAATTAGAAATTTTTCTCTGGTGTTTGGAATTTATAGCTGAACAACCAGCTCTTATTATGAATTAACCAAACTTAGGACTTTGTGAACTAATATTATAATGAAAAGAAGTATAGTTGATTTCAATCATGTTTCAAAAGATATTCCAGAACAGGATGTGGACGCACTTATACAATACTATAAATATTATCATAAAAAACTTTGGTGTGTTAAAAAATGTTACAAATACTACAACAAGATCCTTCGAGTAATATCATATCTACCCTTGTTAATGACCAGTTCTTGTATAATTTCAAGTGGGATATCATTAAATCCATTTTTGTTAATTATATCTGGTATTGGTGTTTCACTGACAGCGGCGTGTAAAAAAGTAGAACCAAGACTTTTGATAAAAAGCACGGATGTTTAACGTCAATTAAAACTTACAAGAAACTACTTGATCAGATCCGGTCTTACCTACGAGGAGTTAAATATAATATGGATGATTTATTACGTGAATTTCGTATTATTGGCAATATGTTAACAGATATTCTACCAATGTGGGTTAGCAAGTATAAAAAAATATCACAAAAAATATGAGTAACATAAAATTTTATCTAAACTTAAGATATAATATAACTAAAATAATATCACTTACCTTCATCATTTTCATTCTAATGCTAGTTTAATTTCCACCTTGTTAACTGAAACGTTCTAATAGGTGTGGGAGGGGTGGTGGGCCAAAACCCTCATTTCCCTGTTTTGGAAACCCTCATTTAATTTATACTTGTTTGGAGGGTAAAAAAATGAAGTGAGCCAAAACTCTCATTTCCTTATACTACTGAGATCGTTGCTAAATGACTGAAAAATTGTTTCGGTTATTTTAAAAATCCAAATCACACACATTTATCATCTTCTATATAGAACCATATGTTTGGAGCAAAAAAGTGTTCCAAATTAAACATGGATAGTTGAGAAAAATAAAACTCATATGACTTGGATGAAAACAACATATGATTACGATATTGTCTAATACACATTTTATGTCATATAAAACTTTATTTCCAATTTCGGTTGAGCTGGTATTTTGTGGAGTGTGAAAACAGTCTTGTGTCTGAGAAAGCCATGTATTTAGCATTTTTAATTGGCATTCTTGCTCAGATTCTATGCCTATATGACTAAACAATACTAATGGAGTCCAGTCTAGAAATGGGGGAAAAAGAGAGAGTATATACGGTTTAGGTTGGCTAAGATGAGCTAATACTGAAATTTAAATATCAAGTATAAAGACTATTTTGACAGTTTTATCCTACTTTTGACTGAAGAAAAGAGAGACATATATTGATGAAATTTATTTTTACAAACTTTACTTTAGAATTATCAATACAAACAATAGCGTTTGATTGTTTTGGTATGTAGTTGACAACACGTTATTTTAAGTCATTGCTAAATACAATTTTTTTTTTACCACACATAATCTAGCATCAAAGATGGGTCTATAGACTCAGTTGAGGAATATAGGTTTGATCTAAGCATCTGGAAATATAGAGTTATTGAATTTTAATATGGTGTTGGTTTAGCATCGCGAGTTCTTTAACGTTAGCACAAGTTTGCATCAATACTATTAACATACATAGGAAATGTTGACTCAGCTTTCAAGACCAATTTATTCATATGTATAGACTGAAAATTCCATTGCGGTGTTATTGTGGCTGTATACCTTACTTGGTAATTTTGGTGGTGTAAATTTAGGTCAATATTTTTTTAAAAAAATACATTTTTATATTTTTATATACCTGCTTATTTTAGTACCTTTGGTAAAGTAAACATTGTAGTATTTGTAACATTTTTTTACGCACGAAAGTTTTTTTTGTGATAATATTTTTAGTATTGTGTTAGTGCGTCCACATCCTGTACTGAAATATCTTTTGAAATATGATTGAAATCAACTATACTTCTTTTCATTATAATATTTGTTTACATTATCCCCAGGCTTAGTTATTGTAATTCAGCTACAAATTCCAAACACCACCAATAAGGGCCAGGACCTTTAAAATTTTCATCGGCTGAATGAAGTATAAATTCTTCCTCAGAATTTTAATGTATTATTAAAGTCACAGTTTCAGATATCTCAACAGTCAAATTATTATTAAGCGAATAATTGGAAGATATTTTAAACTTTATAATGCTAAGCACTGAAAATCTATACACACCATAAACCTCCGCAGTGTATTTGATATATTGATTTTGCTGCGTCCACATACCAAATCCAGCATCAACAGTATACACAATATTTTTAATTTGTTTGTGAGGAATTTTAATCATGCTCGTGTTTTATTAATATCATTGAGTCTTGTTTTAATATTAGCGTTTGTAATATTAACAAATAATGGATCTAAAAAAAAACATCTTTAAGCGTGTTTATGTTTCTGCAAAAAGTTGTAAACGTATTCACATGATCAGTAAATTCATTTTTGAGCGCTGTTATTTTATTACTAATTGGAACGTCCTTATCATCGACGTATTTTTTGTTTACAGCATCAAAATCAGACTCAGGTGTCCTGAGGTTAATAATAATACCATTATAGTTCATATTGAGAAATGCACTCATCATACCACCATTGACTGACATATACTTTGAATCTTGATCGTCGACGTATTTTTTAGTGGCAGCGTCACCGTCCTCAGTTGGGTTTCCGAGATCTGTAATCTTGTGCTTGTTCATAACAATGTTCCCACTAAATAAATCACCAGCCTTTTTTACAAAATCATTAACTGACCTACCAGAATCTCTTATCTTACCTCGATTGTTAAAAGTAACGATATTATCAGTAACCACATTACGAATTCGTACAAGTACATCTGGCAGTTTTACATTACTCGTCATTAATCGTCCTTCTTTGTCCTGGAAAATGACTACTTCATTTGGATTTACACTGGCAACATTTAGTAAATTATTGATTTCATTTTTGAGCCGATCAAGAGTTGCATATTTGGATAAATAACCTTGATAACCTTCTGTGGATAAATATCCTGATAGTGTTCCAAATTTTGTATAGTAGCTCATTATTTACTATCCTAGATAAAATTATCAACAGTAGTTTAATATTATACAAAATGGCAAAATCGTCGATATTACACTTTGATACAGAGAGACTGGTGAAGCACAAACATGACAATGAACTTCCTGATTGTCATTACCTTATTGTTGGGCGAACTGGATCAGGAAAATAAATTTGCTTATGAACTTGCTTCTTGGTAATAATTTTAACTACGATAGAGTTTATATTTACACGATCAATCCACAGCAGGATAAGTACGAGTTATTAAGCGAGTATAATAACAAGCTTTGTGATGATCTTAAAGCTGGTGAAGATTTATTTTATAATTAGGCAGCCAGAAGGTCTTATTCCAGTTAATCAACTTGATGGAGATGAAAATAAGATAGCAGTTTTTGACAATATTCCGCTAAATAACATGGAGTTGAACAAAATAAGATCATATTTCTCACTGTCACGTAACAAACAGTGTAATTCTGATTATCTCGCTCAAGGATATTATAATGTTGACAGATTTATTAGGCGAAATACAGGTTGTTTTATATTATTTCCAAGACTGGACAATGTTGACGTTAGAAATATTGCAAGCGAGCAATACGGTGACGTGATAAAAGATAAGTTCATTGAACTTTACCGTAATGCTACAAAAGATAAATACAACATTTTATTATTTGATAAATTTACACATGATCCAAGTAAAATGTTTCGCTGTTGTATTAACAGTTACTTACAAAAAGGGGTTTCAATTTTATAAAAATTACAATAATAATAATGGACAAACGAGCAAGATATAGACAAAATATAGAAGATCTAAAAAAAACTTGCTCAATCTTAGGCATCGTTAAGAAAAAAGTACAAGAAGCACGACGTGGACAAGTAACTGCTACAGAAGCAACAGCTACAATTTTCAAGCCAGTTACTGAAGCACTACTTGGAAAACAACCTGAAACTAAACCACTATCAAAAGAAGAACTTAAACAACTGCAAGAAAAAGGGTTGGTTGGAATTGTTAAAGAACAACAAGAAGCAGCTGCTGCAAAAATTGTTACTATATCTGAAGAAGAAAAAAGAAAACTAACTGAGGCACTTACAGCAAATATAGCTGATCCTGCGGCTAGACAAGCTGAAACAGATCGATTGATAAATAATCCGCTGAAACTTGAGCGAAGATTAGCAGAGTTAACAACGCAAGGAATAACAAATATTATAAAAAATTTATCAGGAGAAATAAAAGGTATCAAAGAGGAGCAACAAAAAGTTGGTGATTTTACTGTAAAGTGTATGGAGGTTGGAGAGCAAAGACTTCATTTTATTAGAAGAGCAAATAATACGATAGATCCTAGAGAGTACAACGATTTTTTTAGAGAAAGAAAATAAAAGAGATATTTATAATATAAGCGATTGGACTGATGCAGAATATCAAGCATTACTTGATAGATTAGATGTAATATTTGAAGACTGGGCTGCTGCTAAGGATGAAATAAACACGGTTACAAAAATTGATGATATGCTTCCACTTTATGATAGAATGAGATATGGTGTCATTGCTTCCTTGTTTGAAAGAAAAGAAGAAAGTGGTAGACCAAAAGGTTTTGTAATAGGTGGAGTTTTAGAAGGAAAATTTTTACTTTTGATAAAAATCGTGTAGAAAAAAATAGAAAAGAAAAAACAGGAACTGGTGTAAAAATATTTACTTCAACTACTAAAATGATAGGTAAATTAATGTTATTAATATTATCAAAAAAAGCTGGGAAAGTTAGTGTTGAACTTGATAATGAAATAATTGACATACTTGATCATCTAAGATCAAGCGAATTATTAACATCTGATGAATATGAAACTTTACACCACGACTTAATTTTGTAAAAATGATTTAATACAAAAGGAGTGAAAAGAAAATTATTGCTAAACTCTAGTGAGTCTGCGATAGATAGCGCAAATGTTTCAGTAAATTATATTCCTCCTATCCAACTAGATCCTGCAAAACAATATGAGATTGGATTAATTTCTTTTAATTGCTGGAATGATATGCCTAACGTGAAAACTGATGTTAACGATGAAATGTGGTTTACTACGTTTACAAGTTCTTCAATATCTACAAGAAAAAACAAAAATTCCACAAGGAGCTTATAATATTACTGATCTGAAAAGGATAATCAAAGAGCTCATAACAAAAGCTGTCGGTGTGGCTGATAATTTTGAGTTGGCAGCGAATTATAACACATTACGAGCTAGGATAACTTTGAAAAATATATTTATCGATCTTGAACCAAGAGAAAGAAGTATTGCACAACTGTTAGGATTCACTAAAATAAGTTACAATGCACTTGATTAGCTAATTACGTATGACAGTGAACTGTCAGTAAATATAATAGAAGTAAATACAATATTGGTAAATTGCTCTATTGATTCTGGCTCTTATACATCAAAAGGCAACAAAGGTCAAACGATTTAGAGTTTTTCACCAGAAGTTCAGCCAGGTTCTCTCATGCAAATAAATCTACGACATATTATCTATTATCCTTTGAATGTTGAAGATCAAATATCAAGTATAATAATGCAGTTGACAGATCAATCTGGAGAACAGTTACATGTTAATAATGAAGTTGTAACTTATTATTTGCATCTACGTGAGCAAAAGTAAAAATTATGCAACGTCAAATATAACGAAACAAAGAAAAAAATTTATCGAAGAAAAAAAATAGGAGGATTTTTTTTGGAAATATATTTACTAAAGTTATTGAAGGTATTCCGGGTATAGCGCGTAAAGTTGCACCAATTGCTATTGAAGCGGGTAAAGCTTTTGCAACAGGGGCTGCATCTGACGCTGGGACTGTGGTTGGACAAGAAATAGCTGATAAAATAAAAGGAAATCCACCGAATTCATCTGAAATAAAACAAGCTATCTCAGAAATCGCTCCAACAAAAGACACTCAACGAGCTATGATAACAACAACAAACAAACTATTATCCCCAAAGGACGAGCAGATCATACAAAAATTGATATCTAAAGTAACAGTGCCGCAATAAAATTTTATATAATCTAATAAAATAAAATGTCTGTTAAAAATTATCTCGAGTTAACAGAAACTCATGACATCGACAACGATGTGACATAATTTGAGTATATTGAATATCTTGATGAAAACTCTAACGAACCAAATAAAGCTGGTATTAGAACCTTTAACACCAGAGACGAAGATGTATTTTTGCTGCCACATAAGGCTATGTTAGAAGTTCGTGATCAGATTATGACAGTAGCCAATCCACCTGCTGTAATAACAGTTGGAGCAGAAGTAGCTCTTATAAAAAACGGCTGGTGTTTATTCAAAAGTGCTAGATATCAACTGGCAAATCAAACTATAGAAGATATTTCAGGTCATCTACAAAAAGCAAGTACAATTTTAAATATTATTTCGTTTTCCGACGATTACTCGAGATCAACTGCAACCAAAATGATGTGGTTTAAAGATACTGGACGGGGTATGGCTGAATCAACAGAATTTTTAAAGAGAGGTGCTATATTACACGGAGCTAATGCTGATTAAAATGCTGAATTTTGTTATAAATTTTCTTATTGCTAATGCAGACGCGTTAGGTATTGCCGCACCAGGTGCAGCTGCTAATGCAGACGCTACAAGAGTTTCTCTTTCAGCAGCTTTTAATAATCTAAATATAACGCCACCAGCTGCAGATACAAACGGTACTGCGATGTTAAATTTGCTTTTTAACACACTTGATGTGAGAAATCCACGCTATAACGAAGGTTTTGCTAGGCGAAGAAAACTTACAGCATGATCACGTCAAATTACAATGATGCTTCCGCTAAGCATGATTTTCGGCTTTTGTCGCGATCATGATAAAGTATTTCACGGAGTAAAACATACGCTTATTTTAGATCGAGCAGAACAAAACGATTGCTTGTTTAGATCTAGAGAACTGATGTAGAGTTTATCATAAACAAACTTGCATATGTGGATGCCACGTATAACACCATCAATCAACAAAATGTCAGAACTAAATAACACACTTGATAAGCATACAAACAAAATTTATTTTAAGCAGCATAAAATATATCAGACAGCGGCTCCAAATACTACTGACTACACCAACATCAAGCAAACAACTGCCGAGACAAATATTTGTCGTATTTCAACAGCACGCCCGACGAGGCAACCAACAACAAAATAATGCAATATTTGACCACGCTAATGTCAGACGAATATACGCTAGACTAAATTCAAAGCAATATCCAGAACGAGCGATAGAATGCAATTTTGCTGATGACGTTACTAAAAATATTTCTCGACCGTACACTTTATCCAATATTTCATTTTTATGTTAGTAAACATAACGAGCGAGCTGTAGACAGCACAGCGGATATTGAAATTACCTGGACACTTGGAGAGGTTCCAGTAGCGCCGTTATACATATACGCATTAGTGATTAGTCATAGATTTATCACGGTCGATTCTATTGGAGGTAAAATGCCAGTTCAAGTTTAATCTACAGTTGTTATATAAAATGGCAAAATATATTGTAAAAGAAGTATATTTGACCGATGGCCAAGTTAAAAAATTAGTAGCTGCTATTGCAAAGCGAGAACAGGTATCAATAAAAATCAATCCTAATAGTTCTGATAGTGTTTTAACAAAATTAATGCTAACAAAAAAAATCAGGTAAGGAAGTATGATCGTAGAAAACTTTTTGTTTAAAATTTGAGTGCTGCACAAATGACAGCGATGGCAAACGATATTGTTGTCAAAGGTGGTTTTCTTGGTCTGGCATTATCAGTATTAATTAGCACAATAATATCTAAAGTTTTGCCGGTGTTGGGAACATTAGGACTAGCAGCAATATCAGGAGCAGTATCTGGCGCAAAGAAGAAAGCTGTTGAGGGTAATGGTATCATTCGTGGAAGTGGAATAAAAAATTGTACATTTTATGTAAATGATATATTATAATGCCACAACGAAAAATGAAATAACCAACAACAAAATCGCCAACAACAAAATCGTTAGAAAAAAAGAAAACAAAAAAAAAGAAAACAACAAAATCGCCAACACCAAAATGCAAATGCATATGCAATCAAACAAAACAAGGAGGAATTATTCCGTTCGCTCCACTTTTGGCCGGACTAGCAGGAAGTCTGCTGCCAAATCTTTTAGGAATCGGACGTGGCCTAACATTACCAGGAACTCGACCACCCCCCATGAGTAATTTTGATATAATCGATTAGTTAAAAGCAGTTCCTGGATTTCACGGAGTTTATTCTAAAGATGAACTCGCAGTAATAAAATCAGCTGTAAGTACGTGTGTTATTAATATACAAGATTTCAATGACGGATCCGGTACGCATTGGGTAGCAGTTTATAATAATAATTATTTCGACTCGTTTGGACTTCCTCCTAGCGTTGTAATAAAAATGTATATGAACAAAAAATATAAAAAGGTATATTATTCGTCAAATCAACTCCAACCTGTTGGAACATCTGCTTGCAGATATTACTGTATAATGTTTATCCGACAGATCAGCAGAAATCTCAATATTTTAAAATTTATTTTACAGTTTGATAAACAACCTTCTCACGCTAATGATGAGATTGCAATTAATTTTATCTAAACTTAAAAATATAATATGTCAACATATCGTCTCCCGTTTAGAACTAAAACAGAAAATATTAATGAAACAACAGAAAAAACAAAAAACAACAGGATGATGTTAATAACTTTTTGTGCAGTCTGCGGAAAAAGAACAAATATGTTTTTAAAGAAAAACTCCCCAGCGACAGTGTCAATAGGATCTGGTTATCCTGATATTATTTTAGTAGACGCCTAAAAATATAGAATGATATGCAACTGTGATTCTAACAGAGGTTTGTGTCTTGAGCAAAATAAAATTGTCGCATAATGTCAATGTTGTAACAACAGAGAAATAATAGGGTCAGGTATAGATATACCAAAATTATTGGAAAATTACCAAAACCAAAAGGCGGTTGGACTTTGCCAGGTCATCTGTATACAGGTCCTTACAATCCGCTAGATCAACAACTAGATGAAAACGACAACCCATTTCCAGGACAAGAGCCAAACAATCAAGTGGATGCAATAGCGATGCGTCATGATATTTGTTATCGTGATCATGAAAACTCGAAATCAGATTGTGATAAAGTAATGTTAGGCGAATTACGTGATATGGAGCCAACAAATCTACGAGAACGTTTTGATAGAAGATTTGTTCAGGGAATGATTGGAGCAAAATATAAACTTGGACTTGGAAAAAATATACAATGATCTTGCAGTCGAACTACACAGACCTATAAAAAAGTTCCCACGACGTAAAGTTGTTTATAATGCAGTAGATGATATCTGGGCAATAGATTTGGTGGATGTATCCAATCTGGTTCAGTTTAAAGTTGGCGCTGATGGCGCTCCAAAAGGGTATTTGTTGAAAGTTATAGACGTTTTTAGTAAATACGCTTTTAGTGTACCTGTTTCGGATAAGACAAGGACTTCAATGACTGATTTGCTAAAATCGATAGTAACGAGTACAGAAAGAAAACCAAATAAAATCTGGACTGATCACGGAGCCGAGTTTTTTAACGAAAAGTTTGAGCAGTTTCTAGAACAAAATAATATAAAAAATATGTTACAGGAAACGAAGGTAAAAGGGTTGTTGTCGAGAGATTTAATCGCACGCTAAACGAAAAAAAGACACAAACATATGACAGCTATAGACAGCAACAGGTACATCGATGAACTTTCTCAAATCGTAGGCGAATATAATAAAACAAAATACCGAACCATCAAAATGTCACATACTAATGCTAATAAAAATCCAATTTTAGCAAATGAAAACATGTACCGCAGACATAAATTTAAGGTTGGTGATAAAGTTAGAATATCTTTGATAAGAAAAGGTATTTGCAAAAGGATTTACTCCGAACTGGAGCGAAGAAGTATTTGTAGTTGATAAGGTACTTATAACAATATCTGTATCGTACTCTTTAAAAGATCTGGCAGGGGAACCTATCATAGGTAGATTGTACGAACAAGAACTATAGAAAACTCAGCAGGATGTTTTCGTTATTGAAAAAGTGATTAGAAAAACGGAGATTAAAGTTTAGTCAAATGGCGTGGGTATAGCGATAAATTTAACAGTTGGATCCCAACCAAGCAGATTATTATATAATGCTATTATAAATTGACTCTTACTTGTGTTTGACAGATTTACATTTTAGTGGTTTACATAACGATATTAGATATCGTCTGCGATCGTCAGAGATCGTCATTAAGTTAAAAATTTTGACAAATATGAAATCGAATTTGATATTTTTTGTCGGCCTGGAATTCTGAGGTTTAAGAAAGGTCTGATTAGCTGCAAAAAACAGTTGTTGTTCGGCAACGGTAAAATTAAATATCATTTTTTTTGCAATGTGATACTTGACATTATATCGTTCAGTTGTTGGTATGCTGTAATTAGATCTGTCAGCAACAGTGATTATTTCACCATCATCATCAGATACGTTGTTATATAAAATATCATCTTCGCTATATCCAACAGATTTGTCTACGAAATCTTTAGAAAAATGCAATACTATGCCTGATCTTTTTGCTGGCGACCTTATCGCTGACATCACTAGTATCTTCTTTTTATAATTCAGCGAGTCGTTTCATCAAGTCCATGTTATAATATATTTTTATCTAATTTGTTATTACAAGATGGCTGACGAAATAAAAAAACACCAAAACGTTAATATAGTACATTACAACGAACTAGCCTAAGCGGTAAAAAATGCTTGTCAGGTTATAGAGTATATTCTGTTGACGTTATTGTAATGCAAGGTGATTCTCATAAAATATTTCTAAGAAAAGCAGAAAAAAATAAAATTAATGAAAGTGCAGTAACGACGCTAAAATTTAATCATGATGATGTTATAGCATTTGCTCATCATTGTTTGACTAAAACCGAGCTAGGAAATATTATTGATCATCATATCTAAAAACAATCCTGGCATCGTATTTGCTTGAAAAAGTTGATTTTATTACTCCATCAGCTACAAATTTTACGACTGCGGGATTTATCTTACAATATTGCATCGCAGCTGTAATCGATTTGAATTTGATTTCCTCGTCCGTTTCGCGATTTATCGAACTAATAGGTTTTATTTGGCATCTAAAATTACTAACATTACTATTTTGTCCTTTTCTTACATTTTCTGCTGGGTCACTAGCTCCAGATTTTCCAATCGATTGTCATTCTTTACGTTATTAATATGATCAATAACCAGATCATTGGGTATAGATCCATTGAACACCTCGTAAACAAACCTATGACCAAGATAACGAACTTGATTTGTCGATGTTCCTCTAACAGTTACTCTGATATATCACATATTGCTAATAGTACTAAGAGCGTTTTTAGTTTTTCTGTTTCTAATACCGCGATCGTTAACCTCGTATAAATCAAAGACCGGATGCGGCTGAAACTCGTTTTGTAAAGACAAATTTTCAATGTTGTCATCAGTGACTTTATTGTTCACGTGATATACACGCTATCCCTCTGGAATGTTATCGCAGAACAACGTGTAAATAAAATCTTTCCTAAGCATTGTAATCCTCTCAGCATTATCTCCCTTTACACTAACTGATAACCCGCTAGCGTTAATTTGCCAACAGATATTCTAGTTTTAATGTTAATAACCGAACCTAATGGATTTCCAGCGTATAAGTTATACTTTGGGTGAACGTGATATACCTCTTGCTCACGTGCGCTTGTCAGATTTGCTGTCATTATACTATAGTGATTTTGTATAACTCTAATTGTTTTTTCAACCCTAGCGCATGCGCAGTGTGAGGTAAATTATCAATTAGATATTAGACTATAGTATAGCAATGTCGAAATTGCGATATATAGCCAAGAAGAGCCTTATGGGAGAACCTGATAAAATAGCGACTGCTTTTGCAGGTTTTGACAATAGTTATCGGTTTGATAAACCAATCGTGCTAGTAAATTTTACTGCAACAAATCTTTACCACCTACTACAGACAAATGCAAAACGTGAGCTCGAAAAACACAAAAGTATAAGATTATTGGTGCAATATCATGCTATATTTTCAAAGCTTCTTGTAACGAAAGAATCAACTGAAAAGGAAATTGCAGACCCTTATATGGACGCAAAATCAAGACGTGTTTTTCTTGGGCCTGATCTTTTATCAATATCTGATGAAATACAACAGGAAATTTGGAAAAAATAGAGGAATTCACCGAATAAGGTTCGGGTTGTAAGTTTGAAATAATCAAAGAAATTTTGTTTCCTACGATGAATTATGACTCATTACGTGGTAGTTCATATATCGACCTGCCACCAAAAATAAAAAATAAAAGATGCTGCATAAACATAAAAAACCTAGATAACAAATATTTCCAATAGGCTGTTCTTTTCGCGCTATTTCCAGCAGAAAAAAGAAACGTTGCTCGTGTTGAAAAGTATATCAGTCACGAGTCAAGATTAAATTTTAAAGATATTAACTTTCCAGTGGCAGAAAATCAAATAGCAAAATTTGAAAAGCAAAATAATATTTCAATTAACGTTTTCGGACTACATGAAAGAGGGGACGTATATCCGAGATATATTTCAGAAAAAGCTTCACAATCAACCATAAATTTACTGTTTTATAAAAATCATTACGTTTGGATTAAAAACTTTAACGGGCTAGTTAGTAAACAGTATAATAAGAATAAGAACAAAAAGTTCTTTTTTTACCGCTGCTTGCATGGCTGTACAAACAATAAAACATTACAAAATCATTTGCAGTACTGAAAAGATGTACAAAGGATAACAATGCCATCTAAAAAAGATAGTGTGTTACAGTTTGTCCATCATAATCACAAACTAAAAATTCCTTTCGTCATATACGCTGGTTTCGAATGCTTACTTTTACCTGTACTTGGAGCAAAAAATAATCCTAATCAATCGAGTACAAGAAAAATACAAAATTATGTTCCGTGTGGAGTAGCGTATAAGGTAGCTTGTTGTACTGATTCTAGATTATCTAAACCAATCAAGTTATATCGTGGTAAAAATCCAGCTGTCTGGCTTCTCAAGCAGTTGATTACCGTTGTTGATAATATTACTTATCGTTTGAAAAGAGTAACGCCAATGATTAAATTAACACATCAACAAGAATCATCTCACGAGCAAGCGGAAATTTGTTATATTTGTGAAAAAGCTTTTGACCCTGACAATGTTAGGACTGACTAAAAAGTACATGACCATTGCCATTGGACCGGACAGTACCGTGGAACGGCTCATGATCAGTGTAATTTAAAATGTCATACTCCAGATTTTATTCCGGTTATTCTTCACAATTTTCGAGGATATGATAGTCACATTATAGTAGAAGCTTTTGGTGATCCTGACGTAGAAGCTTATCTAAAACTCGATAACATCATTAAATGCATTTCAAATAATTTTGAAAAGTATATGTCAGTTACGCTAGGTAAATTGCGTTTCATTGACAGCCTGCAGTTTATGTCAGCCTCGTTAGATGAGCTAGTAAACGGTTGTAGTATATTTGATAACCTAAGAGACTGTTTTCGAAATAAATTTAATCTACTAGCTAAAAAAGGGGTATTTCCGTACGAATATCGCAACGATTGGAGTAAATTTGATGAAACATCTTTACCTGACAAAGACAAATTTCATTCAGAGCTTAAAAATGAAAATATAACCGATGACGAGTACAAGTATGCACAATATATCTGGAAAGAGTTTGACTGTAAGACGTTTGGTGATTATCATGATTTATACCTGAAAACTGACGAGTTATTATTAGCAGATGTTTTTGAAAGTTTTCGAGAAGTGAGTTATATTAATTATGGACTAGTTCCTTGCTGGTATTATTCTGCCCCTCGGCTGTCATGGGATGCTCTGCTAAAGTTTAGTAAGGTAAGGTTAGAATTACTGACTGACGTTTGTATGTTCAATTTTATCGAAAAAGGTATCAGAGGCAGTGTTAGTGTGATGACGGAAAAATATGTTGAAGCAAACAACAATTATTTGAAAAAGTATAATCCTGAGCTCCCTTCGGAATATATAATTTATTTAGATTGTAACAACTTGTACGGTAGTTCGATGGCAGAACGAAATCCTCTTGGTGGATTTTACTGGATCACGGCTGATCGATTTCTATTTGAAACAGAAAAAATACCCGAAGGTGTTTCATATTTCGTTGACGTTGATCTTGATTATCCAACTTGGCTACACAAGTTGAATAACGATTACCCATTCTGCGCGGAATCGATGGTTATAGATTATAGTTTGTTATCAGAAGAACAACAAGCGTTAGCATCACCAAGGCAACATTCCATGATCAAAAAACTAGTACCAAATTTGCTTAATAAACATAATTATGTTTTGCATTACAAAGTTTTAAAACAAGCAGTCTTGTGTTGAGAAAAGTTCATCTTGTACTAAAATGTAATCAGTCGCCGTGGATGAGAGGTGACCTTAACTCAAACACTTCAATAAGGGCTGCAGCAAAAACAGATTTTGAAAAAAATTTCTTCAAACTGATGAACAATTCCGTTTTTGGTAAGACGATGGAGAATATTAGGAAACACGTAAATATCGAAATAGTTAATGATATCAATCGCAGAAACAAACTTGTGTCAGACGATGATTTTGTGAGCATGAAAATATTTAATGAAAATCTTGTTGTGATACAAAGACGAAAAACAAATCTAAAGCTAAACAAGCCGATGTACTTTGGAGCTTCAGTGTTAGATTTATCAAAGTGACTGATGTACGATTATCATTATAATTTAGCTAAAATTCAGTGGCCGGCCAGTAGATTATTATTTACTGATACTGATTCACTCGTATATGAAATCGAATGCGAGGATATCTATCAGGACATGTACAATAATCGACTTCTGTTTGATCTTTCTGATTACCCACGTGACAGTAAATTTCATGACGACACAAATAAAAAGGTTATTGGTAAGTTCAAAGATGAAATGAACTCGAGCGCTATCAAATACTTTATCGGATTACGCAGCAAAATGTATGCCGTATTGTTAGACAATAATAAAATCACGAAAAAAGCAAAAGGTCTGCCTCGTGATTTTGTTAAAAAGTTTATGAAATTTGATGATTACAAGTACTCACTTGATGGCGGTGTTAGTTTTATGAGAGTTATGGCAATTCGGACTAATCATCATAAGCTTGAAACAGATGTCATTATCAAACGTGGATTGTGTAATTTTGATGACAAACATTATTGTGAAAATGGTAAAAATACCCTTGCCCTTGGGTATTGTCATGATGATAGATCTATACTTGACATTATCTTTTCCAACTGAAATTTTATCTAAACCTATAAAATAATGTTTGAAAATTTGACAATGACAAATAGCTACAGTAACAAAATCAAATATCTAACGATGGACGGCAAACAATTGACAGTTGAATTTAATAATGAAATATCTGATACATGTTTTAGTGGATCACGTGACAAGCTAAAACTTTCACTTATCAGATCTGATAACAGCGAGTATTTCAATTATCTCGAACAATCATATCAAACGTTGTTAGCGGAATTTAAAAACTTTCTCAGTCCGATTATCCAACAAAAATATACTAAACTCACAATTCCTCTCGATCGGTCAAAGGTATATTTTATCGACAAAAAAATGTCCTCTAAACAAACCACAGATCAAAGATTTGTTTGAGTCACGTCGTTGCTTGAGCGGTAAAGTAAAATTTAGTCTCTATAATCGTGATAATGAAATATTTTTAATATCAACAGTTGAAACATTAATCATTGGTAATGAGATATAAAATAATATCACTTACCTTTATCATTTTTATTCTAACGCGTAGTTTAATTTCCGCCCTGCATATGTGTTAACTGAAATCGCCACGCTCTAATGCGTAGTTTATTTTCCAGCCTGCACATGTTATCTGATGAAAATCTAGCGGCAGACTGATAGCAAACCCGTCTTGCTGTCTTTAATCTAGTTCGTGAACATTCCACGCATGCGCCTGTTTTATCAAATTCGACAACCTCTGTATGACGCGGCTTACCTGGATGACTCACCGATCCCTACACCTGTTGTTTTGTATTGTTACAAAATATCAGCACCTGTTGTTTTGTAAAATACATGACACATGTAGGGTATCACCTTTCGTAGTATAATGACAGAGCTTCTGTTGACTTACCTGGATAGTATAATGAAGCCTACCTGGATACCGATCCTATGCATGACATGTAATAACATAGAAGGTGGTGGTGAGCTAAAAACCTTACTAATACTTTTGTAAAAAATGGGTGGGGGATAGTTTAGGATATAGTTTGTATTTGTTTGGAGCGGCAAAAATAGGGGATGAACTGAAGATTTTGTTTCCTTATACTACTATATTTACCCGTCCGTGATTTAGTTAAACGATAACAACAATTTCGTCAAGGATCTCAAGTTGAATTTGAGGAGGATGCAAAACATTTATTTAAACCTATCAATAAGGCCACTGAAAGTCTTCTTTCTACATTAGAGAAAATTGTTGAAGCAACTGGAGAAAATAGCAGAAAGAACTAAGAAAACGAAAAGGATTCTTAGAGTACTTTCACCCAAAACAGCTGCTGCGATGCTAGTCCCGGAAATACCTGAGGATGAGGATCAGCCTGGAGGTGCTGATGCACCAGACCCCGAACAAAAGAGCCATGCAATAAGTACTGCTGAACTGATAATTAAATTTGGCGAAAATGTTGTTAAATTAATTAATAGCCATAATAACGTAGAAAAAATAGCTGAGTTTGTTTTAAATGGTTTTAGTCAGAGAGATATATTAATGAAATCTGAACACTCTCAATATATTAAAAGCAATGAACAATGGAAAAAATATTATATCGCATACTTATGAATTTTGAAAAAATTAAATCTAATGATCCATTGTGTAAGAAATATCTTAGGACAATTGATAATTTAAAAAAGGAGGGAGAACAAAGTAAAGAACAAAAGAAACAAAATCTCCGAAACAACAACAAAAAATATCAGAACCATTTGAGCAATTAGCTCGTGATTATCCAGAATCACCAAAATCACAAATTACAATTCTCTCTCCTAAACAAAGTAAAAAGAACCACCGAAACCAATTGAAGAGGAAGAGGAAGAATTTCAAGACAACCTGATGCAACTGGAAGTGGTCTAGAAAGTGGCCTTATTACTTGTCCCAATAACGTTCTTGCTGATGTTGATCGACTAGAAATTTTCATCGGGGGAAAAAGAGCTGGTAATAATTCCCCAGAAATCAATAATGAAGCAGATGATATTTGTAAACGATTATTTACAGTTGGAATTATGGATACTAATGTATATCGGTCCCTCATTAATAAAATCGCCGATGACTACTATAGTGACTAAGTCAGTGGATTAAGTATATAATTAAATACAGTTATTATAATAAAATGATCGTACATAGTACACAACGTGGACCAACCATCGTCAGGGTGGTAAATTCTTGATTACCGATATACAAAACAACCTTCTGAGATGGACTTGGTGACGTTGTTCAATGTCTATTTAGAAGAATATCCCCAAAAGCAGTACAGATTTTAAAGCAGCTAGGAATGATAGCTATTGATGTCGGTCGTGAAAAAGGTACTAGTGCTGTTGGCAATGTTGCTGCTAAAGCAATCTCAGCAATTAAAGATAGACTAACACGATTAATACGACGAAAACCTCAACCTGTAAAATTTCCTAGCTCTGACGTAAAACCTGAAAATATTAGCAAAATAATAAACCGCGTTGCTAATGGAAAACTTACCAGAGTTAGTTGATGTATGATCAGAGAAAGAAAAAAAATATAACCGCTAGTCCAATAGCAGGAAATGGTCTCACTTCTCGATGTGGTCTTCGTGTTAGACGATAGAAAATATAATAAAGATGTTTAAACGCATATCTTACCTAGCGTTCGACATAGATGCAACGGTACTCAAAGATGAGTCTATGCGTGATTATCAATATTATTCGTACGACGCACGACAAGCAGATCAACAGGAAGGATTCAACTGCAATTGCAGGATACAAGCAAATGTTTTCTACCCGCTGAAGCATTTGTTGAAGTCGAAGGTGAAATTTTAAAAACTGAATAAACCGCTGATGCTAGAACTGGTTTTGTTAATAATGGCATTATGGCGTTTTTTGATAGCGCTACGTACATGATTGACGGAACAAATAGTGAATCAATTCAAAAAGCCCTTGACGTTGCCACAACGATACTTGGCCTTGCAAGATAAAGCGATGTTTATTCAAGATCAGCTATCCCATCAGTGATGTTTGCAAAGGATATAACTGATTTTCCTGACAATAGACAGTATAATTTAGTAGGAACGCCACGGGATACTGCGTCAGATCCACCAATACCTGGAATAATAACCTGGCTTGTTGATGCATTTTCGTTATTTCTGAGTGCTAATCCAGAATTTAACTTAGGATTTACAGCACGTCGAGCAATGTTAATGGGCAATAGGAAAGTATTTTCGTGTTCAATTCAACTGTCACATGTCTTTGGATTTTGTAGAAATGTTAGAAAAGTTTTTTTTTGGAGATAAACATACAGTTGTACTTGTACGATAAGGTACAGATAATGATGCAATATGGTACGCCGAAAGAGTTGATGCTACTGCAACTGCGGCACTTCATGGTAAAGTAATTCTTACAAAACTTTCTTTGTGGATGACCGTGATGACTCCCTCAATATCTAAAGACCGTTTGCTATATTTTATGAGTGAAGGCGGTACATCAACGTTGTCTTGGTTGACAGTGACCACAAATGCTACCCAAAGTAATATTAATGGTTTATTTACATGGCAAATAGCTTCTTAGCAGGGTATTTCTGTACCGAGACATATTTATTACATTACAAGATGCTGCGAGAGTAAATGATCAAAATAGAAGTCACATGATATTTGATAAGCTTGGTGTTTCTGAAGTTTAATTAAGGATAAATGGACATCAAGAACCATCCAAGGATATATTACTGAAATATCATTAAAATCATGTAGCATCGTCTTATGGGGCGTGATCAGAATATTGATACTGGTGTACAAATATCACAGTTATATTTTATAAGATTATATCTGATTTATTACTTTTCGCTAGAATATTTATATTTAACCGGATAATTCGTAGTTGACATAATATTTCGAGTTCGTGTTAGTAGAGTAGCTAATGCTGATTATTTGACAATTATAGTCATACTCAGTGATAAGACGACGTTACTTGAAGATGTTGGTGGGCGAATGAGAGTCGTTGATGCCCCAGTAGAAAATATGTATCTCATAACTAGATCATCTATTATAATTATAATGTCATACAATCACATTACTGTTACCCTGACGCCTGGTCAGATTAAAAGGCTACAATCAGCATCAAAAAGTAACTGTAGAATAAAAATATCGCTAAAGCGAGAACAGATGAGACGTTCAAATAAATTATCGCTGACCGAGCGTCAGTTCAAAAACTTCAATGAAGAAAAAAAAAATAAAAAAGGCGTCAAACGTAATCTATCCACTTCTTGCAGCTATACCAGCTTTAATAGCAGCTGTAGCCCAAGCTGTTGAAAAAGCAGCTGCATTAGGCATTGTTGGAACTGCCTCTGGAATGGCGTTCAAGAAAGCAACCGGCCAGGGAATAAAATAAACATCAAAAAAGGGCAAAGGTCTCAGGCTGCCAGAGACCCCGTATTCATGGTAAGGTAAGGGCCTAAGACTTACTGAGACACTTACTTATACCACCTATGTCCAATTTTGATTTACTAAATGCTGCCAGAACACTAAAAATATAAAACTTTAAAGGTGTTTTCATGCGCGCGCAATTACCAAGACAACCGAACAATATTGCAACTTACATTATTAATCTTGATAAAAACTCAGGACCAGGTATTTATTGGGTTGGATATGAAATTGATCCTCGTGGAATTATTTATTTCGATTCATATGGATTAGCGCTACTAAATGATTTTCTTCATTATGTCAGTAATAATAATGCTGCAATCTGGTATTCGACTTTAACAACACAAA